>JAEIFT010000251.1:0-389520 GCA_018904225.1 Lordiphosa mommai | reverse complement strand
GAATGTTTTTTATACCAACTTCTGTCCCGGCGGTTCAGAACAAGACCGTGTATACTACTACCCATCCGAAATTTGTAAGCTGTTTCCGAATTTCCGCTCTTTAAAGCTAGATGTACAGTAAAAAAATAATAAATATTATCTAAAATAATTGAACAGTTCTGACTACCGCTTTCCCAAAAATCATCAGAAGTGATCCCTTCTCTCAAGCTGCTTTATTACAAGCAAAGATGTTATATTAACTGATTATCTTTCAGACTTCTTAGGCTTAAATTTCTATTATTTAAAAATGATCAATCCTCTTATTTGAACAATAATTAATTTAATATATACTTAGAAGCAGTAACCGCCATTCTAGTGATCTATACTTTAATAAAGTCTTCTAAAAACGCTCTAAAATAGTTGAAAACATATAATCTTGCGTAGCATTTCAATACATTCGATTTTTCTGAATACAAAACTTTTTCTTTAACTAGGAAAAATTGGCTGATGTTCAGCAGAAGAACTTGCTCCCTGATCAATGATAGCTTTTGGTAACTAACGCAGCCTACTTTTCCTCTCTTGTGCTTCATATGATTATTATTCCAAATGTAAATTTAACAAGACCCCCTAAAAGTATGCTAAAACATATTTATAAAAAGTGCGAGTATATTAACCGATACAGTACCGGTATTATCGTTTCGGTAAGGTTCCCTTTTTCACTTCCTAACGGTTAACGGTTTTCGGTTCTCAAAAACAATTGTCGGTTCCGGGTTCCAATACCTGTAGATGACTTAAGTAAGGGTTTATTTCGGTTAACGGTTCCGGTTCGAGGTATTATTCCCAGAGTCGTGACTCCTCAGTAGCCTTTAGTTCTGCTTAGTACTGAATCAAAGTTAAACAACAATGATTTGGAAGGGCTGGTACTCGAAATTAATTCACCTTTGGGTCTTACAAACTAAAAATAAATTTGTATTAATATCTCAAAATTGTTATTTAGCCCATTTGTGATATAAAAGGGGCAACTTGATACAAATGGGGGTTATCTTAAAAAATCTGTTATCGGGCTACAATTAAGGCTTAAACAAAAAGCTGTAGTGGTAGCCATGTATTCCGGTACTCCAGGTTATCGAAAATCGAAAACGGTAATGATATGATCAGAATTGATGTAATTCTGGCCCGTACCTCAATCCAATTTTTAATATTTTTTTGAAAACCTGACGGCCATTTAAAAAAAATTTCGATTTTCAAGTTTTCTTTGGAATTTTAGTAAAAATAGTAAAAACATATTTTTCCTCATGATTGAGGTACGGGCCAGCATTACATCAATTCTGCGTCGATTGCAACATGGCTGATCAAAATGGTTCAGCAAAACTGGCCCTATCATGGCTACCAGGTCAAAAAAACGTGGCTCTGAGAAAAACACGGTGAAAATACTTACGTTGAAGCAACATTGCTCCACTAAATGGATATATTCACAAAACTATTTCTGAATATTTGAAAATTGTTTAAAGGGGATGAAAGGGGAATGTCAAAGTTATAATAATAAGGCAAACAAAAAAAATTGAAAAAAATTATCAAAGGTAGAAGACCCCAGCAAAAATACCTTTAAGTGATTCGCATCTTCAAAAGCCTATAGGTGGCAAAATTTCATATAAAATAGTTTTTTTTTTTTTTTTTATCAGAAAACATATACTGCTTGACCGATTTTGATAGGTTAAATATATGTTGTAAGTGTTCAAAATACAATTTTAAAATATTTTTTGCAGATTTATTACTTTCAAAACTTTGGTCCAAAATGATGATTAAGTTTTTCAAATAATTTTTCTATAGACTTTTTCTACACCTCCAGTTTATTTATTTACTTTACATTAGTATATCCTAATAACATATAATTTTTGCAATCAGATCGCAATTGGGCTTCATGGTGGTGTAATAATTAAACATAAAATAGAATTTTACATATGGGGTATTCCATATCACCTCAGTCAATTTTTTTGATGTCTCCAAAAATTTTTAATCGTTGTCAAATAGAAGGACAATTTATAGATGAGAATACCTTTTTTTGCCGTTTTCCCCACCGTCGACGATAGTTCTCAAGATAATGCGAAAAAGACTTGAAATTTAAAAAAAATCATAACTTTCGAACGGAACGGGGGGGATCCAAAGACAAATTTTTAATCATTTTCACGTAAACTTCTTTTCGAAAAAAAAAAAAAAAAAAGATTATGGGACAATCTCTTAGAGCTATCTAAAGACGGCTTTAAAGAAAAAACAGTTTTTTAACGTTTTTTTTGAAAGGGCCAATACTTGATCCTCGAATATTTTTTTTCAAATTCAGAATATATGTATATGTAACTTAAACAACTTTTTCAAGATGGAAGACAGTAAGAGTCCATGGAATAATTTTGTTTCGTTTCAAAATTTTTTTGTCCTTTTTTCCCTGAATATAATGTATTAGAGTTAACCTAGAAAAATTCATAATTAAAATATTTTTTAGCACTGCATTATTAACTTTTAAATACCCAAGGAAATATAAACATAAAGGCAAAGACAAAAAGAAATTAAAAAACCATTGATAGAGATAAAATATAATTGTATATTTTTTTAAAGATGAAAAATCACGCGCTTTTATTTGTTTGCATGTAAACTTAATTGAAAAACAAAGGGATTACAAATTTTTTGTAGACATACAAAAATTGACTAAGTTGATATGGAGTCCTATATGTAAAATTCTATTTTACATGTTTAATTGTTTTTCACCATGAGGCCCAATTATGATCTAATTGCAAAAATTATATGTTATTAGGATATCCTAATGTAAAATACAGGAAATAAACTGAGGTGTAGAAAAGATTATCACCGCGAAAAAATTATTTGGAAAAAATCTCAATCATCATTTTTGACCAAAGTTTTGCAATAAAAATCTGCAAAAATATTTTTAAACGTACAATTTGAACACTCACAACATATATTTAACCTATCAAAATCGGTCAAGCGGTTCTGAAGAAAACCGTTTTTCTGTTTAACTTTCCAGCCTCATAACTCCCGTCCAATTGCGATTAGGAGACCACAATTTTGGAGAGTGAGTTTCTTTATAGATTTTTATCAAACTTTCAAATTTGGTGCTGATAACTGCGGGGGCAGCTTTCCATGCTTATTCTGCTATGCCCTTTTTGTGTGTTCTGTTCCAAAAACGTATTAAATCACCAAATTTTGTGTGGAAGCGGAATTGAGAACATGTCTGATAACAATGATATGCTAGTATCAAATGATGGAAAAAATTTGGAAAAAGTTTATAAAAGCTAGACTAAAATTCAAAAAATACTTAAAAATTAATTCCAAATTACAAATTAGTATCAACTTGATATACTTAAAAATATAATGTTAATACTTTAGAAAATACTTCCAACTGATACTCGAAGTATTAAAAAAATTTGATAATCAGAAGTATCAATTTGATGATTAAATAGTGTCATTTTGATGACTATTACTTATGACCTTGCCATAATAGTTTTTATTTTCTAAAACGTACCGACTGAGTCAAACATTACTAAAAACGGTACTCGGGTTCCGCTATCAATAGTTATCTGATAAATTTTTGAACTGAGGCGTAGAAAATTCTGTTATTAATCAATCACTCTGAATGCTTCTATGCCACTGCAATCAAGTGATGATATATACATCGAAGCGTTGGGCACTAAAATGAATTTCGCATTTTTGAAATAAGAATGTATTTATGGTTTTATGATGAATCAATATGTCTAAAATAATTTGTATATTTTTTGAATTCCCTATAACAATTTAATTTTCAATTATCAAAATCATAAATTATGCTGGTACAGGTATCGGTATAACGATTTAAAAATCCGGAAATATATTTTTTATCAAAATATGTATAATTACCGCTCGGAAATTACGACTGGTTTAGTCCATTGGTTCTTGGAGGCTTAAAGACACTGGTTCGGGTTTTTAACATAGTTTTAGGAGCAAACCAAAACAGCGGTTTTGCCCGCTGGCTTATGGTTCACTCCCCTATTTTCGAGCATTTTAATTCTTCTTATAGGTAGAATTTATACATTAATTCAACAATTTTTTACAGATGTGTAAGCCTGAAATATATCATTTCGACATTAGCTTGTGTGTGTGTAAATATAATCAGAAGAATATTCCTTCAACGATTCAGGGTTGTGCCCTATTTACTTTTATCTAATCTAGATAATTATGTACGCTGAGAAAAGTGTAAAGTCTATGTTGAAAAGTAAAAACCAAATGAAATAACTTGTTTGCTTTGCCCTTCAGCCTAAGTACCGGGGGAGTTACCTAATGAACGCCTTATGTGATTTTGTTAACATTTAAGCCGTTCAATGATCTAAAGTAACTTAAATTCGATTCTGTTTCGCATTCATTTCAAATGTAGTTTCATTCATGATCAGGTTTGTGTGTGTTGGGTTTGGTTCACGCTACTTTCCATTTACATTTGCTTGTAGTGTTTTCCTTTGGCCAAACATAACCTCAATTAATGCAACTGCATTGCCAAAATGTAAACATTTGTATCTTTCAGTTTATGTATCTTGTATCTTGTGCGTGGGCATTTCCTGCAAAATTGTTGTTGTTGTTGATAAGCTGTTAGCATATTTTTGGCCACACTGCAGTTAACACAAGACTAAACAGCCAGAAAAAAAAGAAAGCAAACCCATGAGAAGAAAACCAGTTTAAGAGCAACTTTGTTGTGGCTGCAGTTGTTGTTGTAGTTGTTGTTGCTGTTATGGCTTGACTATAGCCTTGAATGTGCATTTCTTGGTTGTTGTAGTTTTATTTTGGCGCGAGCTTAAATAAAAAAAAAAACAAAGTTAAACCCAATGTTAACCAAGTTTTTCCCAAAACTTTTGATAGACAAGTGAAAAAATACTTGTCTTTCTCTCTTTCTCTTTCTCTCTCTCTCTGTCTCTAGCGGTTTTGCACTTTGCTTACGGTTATTTTTTTTTCTAATTGCTTTTTCAGCAATTTGCCTGACACACTTGGCAAACAGATCGTCAGTCAATTGGAACTTATATATACATTTATATATATAGAATTGTGCTGGCTAGTTGTATATGGAGGTTAGGAATGTAAATTACTTTTGTATCTGTATTTGCCCGCTACCTTGCTTATTAACAACTTGCATATCTTTCCCACGCCTATTTGTTTGCTGGTTGTTTTGTTTTTGCACTTTCCCCCAGACTCATCATTCAAATTCAACGTGGTCAAGTGGGTTTTCTTATCAATTGTCAAAGCCTTTCAATGTCGCATGACATAAGCTATTTTTATTATAATTATATATATACTAAAATTTATTTAATATGTTGATATTTGGACTTGGTTTAATACTATATACGGCAGCTGATAAGTGTTCAAGTGAAATTCATTGGGAATCTATTATTTGTCATAGATTAAAATAGAGTAAAATTGTCATGGGGCTTATAGAATATTCTATTCGGCAATATCAGATAACAATATAACTTTTTACTCAGTCTGCAATTTGTCATCAATGCAATGTCATCAAAAGCTTTAAATTTGAAAAAAAAATACTTTCAAATAAGTTCCTTACTCCACCATATTCTGATAGTAGCGGTGGACAACCAAATTTAACACAAAGGCGCCGCAACAACAAATTTGTGTTCCTCTTTTTACCAATTCGCTATTAGCAAACAGATTAAAATTGCTTGAATTTGGATGTTGTCTTTATAAGCCAAGGCGCGTTTTGAGCTAACTAACCAGCTGTAAGGTCAAGGTATTAGAGGCTTAACCCAGTTTTCTAAATTTTATAAAATGGAGTAGGTATAATTCTGGGCGTATAAGAAGAATTTATTTTTCTTATTAAAAATTGCTCCAAAAAGAATTTATTAAATTCCTATAAAAAATAGCCTTGTACAGAGACCCTTTAGTGGAGAATGCTATTGAGAAAAAACACAGAGAAACTCATAAATCAAATAGTTCTAAGATCAAAAAGTTTTACCTTAATCAAGAATAACACTGCTTAAAAGAATATATCATTTAGTTGCATTTCGTTCTCTGTACCAAAAAAATCGCAAAAATGTCACGACTTGAAATTCTAAAGTCAGAATTCCATGCATTATTGATATAAAAGGCCAAACTGACATTGAATAGAAGAATCACACAGTTTTCTCAGCATCGACTGCCCCTTTTCACCTCTGTAAATGTGACTTGGCTAACTCTACTCCACAGAGAAAAGGTTAAGAATTTGTTGAATATTAAATATAGAAGGTAATTTAATTGATTTGACCTGAGAATAATACCGCGGAATAAACAGTTAAAAGGCACACCAGAAATTAGCAATGGTTTAAGAACCGAAAACCGTTAACCGTCATAATTAGTTTACCAAAAAAAAACCGCAACCACACCAAAACGCTTTTACCGATTCTTTCGGTTTAATAATTTATTTAAAAATGTATGTATTTAAAAAACTTTAATAAAAATGTAATAAAAAATGTTAAAAAAAAGTTATCGATTAAATAATAATCAAAATTTTAGAAATCAAATTTCTCAATTGTAATCTTAATAATGCCCTCAAATTTTGAAATATTATTTTAAATTCTATGCAATTTTAATACAAATATTTATAAAATATTTTTTTAATATTTAAAAAAAAATTTACATACCGGTATAAAAAAACATAACCGGGCAGTTACCGTATCGGAGCCGATAACCAAAATTAATTTAAGATCGAAATAGGACCTTTAACCGAAATACTCTTTCCGGTACGTACCTACGTTTCGGTTCGGTTCAGTGCTTCACTGTGATTTTTCAAGCAATCTATTTTCTAATAAAAACATTTTAATCTTTTAGGTATTATTTTCGAAATTATTTAAAATATTAATATTCACGACATAATTATATAAAGTCGGTATAGATGACGAGAAGAGCAGAAATGCAATAGATATCATATTTATTAGATTCTCAACCACCAGGTCATCCTCAGAGGGCAAAATATGGGATATCCTAGCCAAGTAGGTGCCTGTCAATTCCTTTACTGACAAGATCACATTCCAGATGGTGTGGAAACACTGAAAGCTGACTACAATCCCATTAAGAGGTAGTTTGAAAAACTATACATCACGTTGATTTTCCCAATTTTTCAAATCATCTTTGACTTCTTTGACCGAACGTTTTTCATTTTTGATTTCCGGTTCAGTTTAGCATTTTCAAACAGACACGGGTTCGGTTTGGGTTTGGTACGGTTCTGAACCGGTTTGCATAGTTGTTTTTTTTCATTGCTATGCCAGAGGCCATTAAAAAAAATCCGTTTCCCGAAAAATATTGGGATCAAGAATTAATTCCGACCGGATCCCGCCCAATGTCTATCCCGTACCGTCTCCATGCCCACGACAAATTTTAAATTCATCCCAAACCCGCAGTATTTTTCGTAACCCGCGGGAATTCCGTCCCGAGCCAATCTTTAGTAGTTCTGGAATTCTGCAGTATAATAATTATACATAATTTACTGTGATCGATTTTTTTAAGACGTGATGATATCGAAAATATGTAAATGTATTTTTTGTGGAAAACAAAGTTTGTTAAAGAGATAAATCAAAAATATATTTTTTTTGTTTTGTAATGAGTAATGATGCATGTTCGATTCGTAGTACCCGAAATAGAGGAAAACAGTTTAATTTTTTCTATCGATTTTTTTCGACTTGCCCAGAATTTTTAATTTTTTTTTTGCTTTCTTTAAAACAAATTTTTTAACAAAATAATTAAGGGGAATTTGAAAAGATTTGTTCAAGTCATTTTGGTTTCATGATCATACAAATACATATTAACTAGGTGTCAAATAAACTATAGTTCGTAAAGGCCTGATCTCAGATGACATACATTTTATTTTCGGCACTATGCTTCATATAAATAAGACAGCTGCTCAAAAGCATTCTGATTTCAAAGCTCAACAAAAGTGTTTCTATTCATATGAAGCATTGTGACGAAAATAATTTTTATAATATTTATAATATAATAAAATTTATAAAAATTTTGAGCTTTTTCCCAAAAAATTAAATTAAAAAGTTTTTTATATTGGACAATTTCAAAAAATTCATAAAACTCATAAATAATTTTATTTTAAAAAAGAAAATTGTTTTAAAATTTGGTTTGTCAATTGGGACTCCCAATCAGTATTTGGGAAATTTTTGATTATAGGCTGTTGCATAGTGTAAGTTAAAACTATTGCAAAAGCTTTCTAAGCTTTTTTTACATTTTGCGATTAGCTAAGCCACAAGTGAGAGAGTCTTTTTCACTTCGGGCTTAAAATGAAGCGAATGAACTTGATTATTAAGTGCAGTAATGTTTCTGAACAAAAATATGGCAAAATTACAATGAAAAGAACTCTAAAATGTCTTGAGATATATATTAATTTGATAATAGGGAATATGAATTTAAACATATATTTATCTTATTATTTCACATAAGTACTTAGAGAATTTTTGACCGTGGTTGCTTTAAAACTTTGTGTCGGGTTGAAAATCTTCAACCCATCTTTTTCTGAAGTAACTTTTTCCAATGATTGGCGATATGGAAAGCTGCAATTTCAGAATTGCATGTTTAATTTCATTAGTCAATAGTCCTTTTATTATTGCAGGCATTTTCTCCACCATTTCCTGGATAATAATCGGTTCTGGTAAGCCTGGGGCTCGGGCGCACTCGTTCAACCGCACTGAAATTAAGCTGTTAAATATTTTTGATGGCCTTAAGCAATGGATCAGAGTTCGCATAAAAAAAGGTGTAATTTGACTTGCAAGATGCAAAAACTGTTTGATTTTGATTTATCATTCACGATCACATCTCTAGTCTTTATACACACAGTTTTTTCTACCCTTGTCAACCCTCCTGCTTTTGTTATAAAATGCCAGCTGTTAGCTCAAATCATCACAATCAACTTGCAAAGCCAGACCTTTTTCATTATCAAAGTTTTGAGCTAAAGTAACCTTGAAACTTGGTATTGCCTTAGTGAAATTTGTCAGTTTGGTAACAATTATTTTGTGCTAATCTATTTAGTTGAGATATCAAATAAATTTTAACTATTTTTTTTACCCACAACGGAAGTGGTTGAACTTAAAAATGAAGTCTCAGCTTATCAGCTCTCTCTCTATGGTTGCTGTCCACTAAAAAATTCAACAACCTTGACTCAAGTTTTTTAAATTTGAGTAAATTGCCAATCTTCTTCAAAAACAAAAAAAAAATATTTAATTATGTCTGTGACGAGCACAATTTGTGCGATTCCTCTTTGTTGTTTGCCAACGCGAGTCCAATCAAAATATTTAGCTTATTAGTTGCAAAAAGACAGCAAACAAACAAACAAACAAAAAGAACACAAAGTTGGAGGGGGGCAAACTTGATGCGCAGACGCAAAGGGAGACTGGGAGATGACGAAGAAATGAGCTGTGTTGGGGTAAATGTGATGCATGGTCTTTGCCTGGAGGGCAATTAATTACATTTTGCGTACTTTGTTTCCGTTTTACACCGCAGCGGTAGAATTTCGTAGTCGTGGATGTAATTATTTTTTGTCTTTTTTTTTTTTTGAATACCCTCTAGAGGGGTATATAAAAGAGTAACATAATACTTGACTTTCAAAATCAAGTAAAAAGTCCTAAGACTTATTGCTTTCGACTTTTTCCAGCTTGAAATGGATTATTAGCTGACAAACCAAAGATATTAGAGATCGCTTAAAAATATAGTTTAGAATTATACCATTTTCCGACCTAGGAGGTAAATTTTCCAGCAACCAGAATTAACGTAAACCCATTGATTAATTTTTGGGACAATTTAACCGCAAATACTTAAGACAAATTTGCTAAAAATAAACTCGATTACCCATTTTTCCATCTTGGGGGCGGATTTTCCCAATTTTTTAAAACTCATATCCAGGAAATCAAACCGAATCGAATTTCGGTTCCGGTTTTGGTACGTACCAAAACTAATGTTTCGGTAAAAGGTTCTGTTTAGGTTCTAGTTTATTACGGTATTCGGTTCCGTATCGGTACCTTGGTTTTTATTTCGGTATACCGGTACGTACCGGTATGTACCGGTATCATTTTAAAAATCCTTTAAACCGAAGATATAATAGAACAGGTAGCAACCTACACAACAGAAAGTAGTTATAAAGAAGGCTAATTAAACATAATAAACTTTACCCCATAAATCAAATGTCCTAATATGTCCGACAATGTTTCGGGTCATTTCGGTTCCAAAAATAAAGGTTCCGAAATACCGGTTCTCAAAAAATAAATAATAACGGTTCTGGTTACGGTTCTGGTTCTGAGTTTCAATCGGTTCTTTTCGGTATACGGTTCCGGATCGGGCTCCGCTTTGACACCCTGCTCGTATCTAATTATTTCGCATAAAAGTCGAGTTAAAAAAATATTTTACCCATAGAAACTTTTTCGGATATTTTTCATCAATTTTTGGGTAACAATTAATTAATTTGATTAAAAAAAGAAAACTTATCAAATGCAAAAAAATGTGTTTTCCCTTCGTTGGTCTTCTCTCTAATCTCTCAAAAATCCCTTTTCCATATAAGTAAGCTATAGCTTTTCACCACAACTGGAAACTAATGTAGAATTTTCAGCTTTCTAGCTCTTGCCGCTTAGCCCGCGCGTGCTAGATCGTTATAAAATCAGTCAGTCAGTACAAATTTTTATATCTATATAATACAATATCTACCACAAGTAAGAAAATCTTAAGAAATGCCTGATCCTTTCAACTAATTACTTTCCATTCCAGTTGTAAAAAAGATCAAGTTAGGGCCCATTAAAATTCCTTTCAGAAAATCCTTTCTTAACTCTAACTGATCCATTTAAGTTTTATTTATGTGAGCATAATCTGTTAATGGAAATGCAAAAAGTCGTTTCCCCCAAACCAAAAACTGTTTAACAGACAAAGGGCAAAAAAAAAACACAGCAGAAAGATGAAGCCATAAAAGTGCCGCTGGTTCTGGCTTTCTGGCTTTTGTGCATCGGCGGACACTGCTGCTGGAAAGAAGGTGTTGATAGCCATGCCCCATGTGTGTGTGTGTGTGGGGCATTGATTTTAATGCCTGCCAGAACGGCAACGGGTACAAGAACGAAGCTTACCCTAAAGAACAATGCGCATGTGCGGTACTCGTAAATTGTTTTATTTTTCTTGTTGGTTGTTTTTGTACTTTGCATACGTGCGCTGCTGTCCAACGACCATCGACATCGATCGAAATCAAAAAGCGTAACAGGCAGAGCAAAATGCCCAATATTCAAAGCAGCCAACGGACTCAGCTCAGCTGTGAAGACCAAAGATCTACACGGGAAGAAATATTTGTATAATTTCTTTAGATACTCTCCAACGATCTTCTTAAGTTCTCCCCATGTTTTTCCAATGCTTCGAGTTTTTCTATCAACATTCTTTCTACCACTTGTCGCCCTATCTCTACAACAGCACCACGGACCCAGGCGAACTACTTTGTCCTTTCTAATTCTAATTGTCCTTTAAGCTAAGAAGAATTTATCCATCCAACATTTAATAAAAGTTTCTGCTAATTTATACTTAACCCACGTCCAAAGTTAGTGTGGGTATATCTCTAAAATAACTTATAAATTTATTGATTTACTCTTAAAAGTGAAGATATTAATTTAAAAGTGGTATGTTTGAGTACAGAACATAACATTAAACAAAATACACCCCAAAGTAGGCAACACAATAGTTTACAAATTGAAACGCCCTCCTGTCTTACAATTCCCAACTGCTTGTAGCACCGAACTCATGGAGAGGCTGTTCATTTTCATCCTTGAAGTTATCGCTTCTCGGCCTTATGGCTAAGATCAAAGTGTAGTATCTGTTCTTATCAGCTTAACATCTGATAGTTTCTCCATTGGAGAACAACAAATGTTAAACTGATTTTTGGAATTAGACGGAGTGCTAGGGGCTTGCTCCACCTCTGTCGCGGGTTGGCCCGGTATTGCAGTACCGCCGGGACTTCAGCCCAACTGAATAATAAATTTCACTTATATTTGTTGTAGGGGAGGGTGGAAAAGCTATTTAATTGGAAGAGTTTAAATTGTTCCTAAACAGTTGGTCGTTGAATCAGACACGGATGTGGCATGACATTGTCATCGATAAGACATTTATAGCTGACTGTCTTGATACGTACGTTAATCGTTAAGTACATATAAACAGTAAACTACTTATAAAAAATTCGAAGTATGAGTCGACTTGCTGTTTATTGGCGTGTCCCGAAAATCTTCAGAGATTTATATGTAGGTCTACCAAAGTTCATTTAACAAAACATGAGAAATCGGCTATAAATTATATATTTTCGAGCGATTAATTGCGTATCAAAAACCATATTTTATTTATGTTTATTTAGACTACTGCGTGGGGAAGAGTGGGAATCTTAAGCATCTCCACCAAATCCACTTTCATTTATGGTTTGAATACTTAAACATCATTCATAAATCAACTGAATTATAAACAACAAAACTAATAAAACAACATGGTACTTAAGACATCACAGAATACAAGAAAAACATATATTTTTTATAAATCTATGTGCATTAGTTAAGCATTTTTAATGTGTTTGCTAATTAAGTTCTCTGGCTCAACAGCAGGCAGCAAGTTGTGGTTTTTAACTATTCTTCATAACAATTTGGCCCCTTGTGATGTCGTCTACTGTACATTCCTCCTAGTCCTTCAGTCCAAAATGTGTCTGAAAAGTGAGATTAATTACGATAAATTTAGGAGGTTTGATTGGAACTAGATCGATATCTATGTATAGTCTGAGCTAGACCAGATACGTTCATTAGACATCGAGAGCCGATATAATTTTGTCCCCGTCGACTCAGGTAAGGGCAAAAACTGAAAAAGTGGAAGACCGACTCCTTTTCTTTCCGTCGTCGCGACTACCCAGTGAGGTTTTCCGCCTTGTCAGCCCTGCGATTCTACAGGTTAAGAGCGTATGCCATTTTTGGTTTGCTTTAAGCTCGTAGATATTTCATAAAATAAGCCATAGGCACGTAGCCATAGGCATACCTAGGTTCTTTCTTTCGGGAAGGAGATTGGCGATAGTACCTTGCCTCGCATAAAAACCAAAAAAGTTTCATACAGCAGTTTCCCGCCCCATTTTCCGTCTTTCGTGGAAAATTAAACAAAATTTAAAAGCGATGTACTTCATATTTTTGTATGTGCAATTGGATATGCGGTATTTGCGGTGGTTGCTGAATGATTTTTTTGTATGGTTTATGTTATTGAACGCAATTAGGCAATAATCATTTTTTTTTTACACTAATGCGGTTGCGATATATTTTGTTTAAGATATAAATCCAGTTGACCCACATGATATTTGAGTGTATATTTGCGGTGCATCACTGCAGTTCTCTGGTTTAAAGATAATCGGACAATAATTGAAAATCGACCCAACATTTCCACGCGGGTGGGTGGATTTTCCAACAAAAGTGAATACAATTCTTATAAAAATTTCCATATAGAGCTTTGGAAGTTTCTAGTTTGAGCTTTGATCGAATGGAAGACAAAAATATTTTTTTGCCATGCATTTTTCGCCAATTTTCCAAATTTTCCAAAATATGAAAACGCAATGTTAACATTTTGTTATGCAGAACCAAGCAAAATAAGTTTGTGGCTGATCATATGAAAAACCAAAAAGTGTGAGACAACAGTTTTCCGACCATTTTTCCATTTATGGGGGAAGATTTTCCAAAATTTTAAAGTCACTTACTCCATATTTGTGTATGATACGCTTGAAAAATAAGTTTTGAACTAATCGCTAAACCCATTTTCCTCCCATGGAGATTTTCTGTCAACTATTTTTCGACAATTTTCCGAATTTTCCGGATTTTCCGTATTTTCCGAATTTTTCACAATGTGAATATCGCGTTGTTAATATTTTATTATGTAGAGCTTTGAAAATAGGTTCGCATGAAAAATATTCGAGTTTTATACAAGAGTTTTCCGGTCATTTTCTAGTAGGTTTTTCGAAAATTTAAAAGTCATATTTGCTCGGAAACTTTATTTTCGGCCATTTATAACCCATATTTAATCCCCCCTGCAGTGGGTTAATTTTTCAGAAAACTGGTATGCATGCATTGTTAAATTTTGATTTGGTTCCTTTTTAATAATTTTGGAACTGAACGGGTGATAAACAAAAAAGTTTCATACAACAGTTTTCTGTGAATTTTTCATATTTCCAGGCAGAATTTTCCAAAACCCCCATGAGTACTCACTTTCAGAATAAGATGATGCTACTAGATGAAGAACTTTCTATCTCTAACGGTTTAAGCTTTGCGACGGTCATCAATGTCTCATTTCAATAAACAGTTTTGTATAATATTTTCTCTTAGTGTAGTGTTGGCTCAAAAACCCAAAGTCTTTGGGGGGGCCCTCTTTTTTTTTTTGAGGCTTACCTTGCTAGAGGCTTTTTTGCCGCTTTAGTCGACGCCTCCTCTTCTTTTTCATTTTGGCATACTTTGGCGTACTGAATTTTCAGTGATGTTGTTGTAGTTGTTGTGCTTTTTTGGTTTATGTTATGGGCATTATGCGTTCCACTTCTTTCACATGGGACTTACCTTGAATTCTTCTACCAACCATCCATCCATCCCATCCCATCCTCTCTATGTATATTCAGATCAGTTAAAGAAACGTTTTAACCAAATTCTCATGGATGATGACACAAATGAAGTGGTAGCCAAGTTTCTTTTCTTTTTTTTTTTAGTAATTTACTCAGCAAGTCGCAATGTTATCTTGGCTAATGAGGCTTTGGTAGATTCTCTAGCGGAAAAGGTGACTTAGCTGAAAAGTAATTTGAAAAGACAATTTATGACTTTCCTCCATTTGGCTATTTAGCTCTGTCATAAAACGCCGCTGGACTTTACCAGAGATAGACGCTATCTAATTTGTAGATAGTGCAGCGCATTGACAGTTCTTATCAATTGGCAAAAAAAAAACAACAAAAATTACATATTGCAAAAATACTGCAAGAAATGATGTCAGAGTCTCACTCTAGCTTTTTGAGTGAATCACTGATTAATTAGCTGGGAACATGAGCTCTCCACGTTTCTAAGAGGGCTCTCAGCTAGATGATGCGGCATAAACTTATGACTAAACAATTAAGAGTAAAAAAAAAATGTTATAAATTTGCATTTAACCTTGAAATAACAAAAGTCAGTACAATTTTTATAGGTAAAGTTTAACAGTTATTATTGACATGAAAAAATACAAAATTACACGCTTAAATAACAAAATATTTGCTTAAATGCTGACATCAGACAATTATATAGAGAGCGTGCGAGAAGGAGAGAAAAGAAACAGCTACGACTTGAAGCTACAATATATTTTTTTTTGCTTTCAAAATTCTTTTGGCATGGAGTTGAATTTTTTTTACCGGTTTTTTTTTTTTTGCGTCTGTTTAGCATTGTAGCGCGAAGAGTCTTAAGAGTTTTTTGCTTTTTGGTTTGTTTGACTTATTTATTTACGATTTTTATTATGACGCGTCGCAATCGAAGTCGTCGTCTTCATCAACATTGTGTGAGTAGATTTTAAGGCGGCTACTCTGTCCAAAATTTGCATATGCCGAAAGGCACAGAAAAAGAAAAAACAAACATGTTTTTGCAATTTGTTACTGTTACTGGGGAGGCCCACCTGGTGGCAAAATGAGAGATAGGCGACCCCAAAAGGGACTTAAAATTTCAACAAATTAGAAAAGTAGCTTATGATAGATAACTGAAACTAACTTAAGAGGTTTTCATTATCTTAATTTGTAGATAACCCAAAAATGATTTAGAATGAAGTGTCCTAATAAGTTTATTTAAACGAGTTAAGATTGCAGGGCATTAGGTAACATAACATAAGTGAGATAATATTTGATAATTAAATATTTGTATATGAAATGCAAAATAACAAAAATGTAAAAATAATATAAAAAAAAAGATAGAAAATATTGCTTAAAGTATACCCAAATGGGAAAATTTTTTTTAAATTTTTATTTCAATTTTCGGCTTAATTACAACTGTATATGTACTTTAGAACCCGTTGCTGAGGTGAAAAAGTCTATGGCATTGTATCTTCGTTTTTTCAAACTTGTCTGGGTTTTAAAAAATTTTACAATTTGTTTCAATTCGTCTTTAAGAGCTAACAAACGGAATTTTACAATTGGCTTTGAACCCAACCCAACCACCCATTTTCCGACTTTGCGGGTGGATTTTACAAATTGGCCCATAGAGCTTACAAATCAGATTTCATACAGATCGGTTGAAAAATAACGTTTGGCCAACCACGCCCACCATTTTCCGAGCCTGAAAAATCAATTGTTTAATTATTTTCCCTGTGTTCTCAAACTGAGTTTAAATTCAATCGGATGAAAATAGTTTTCCCATATCATATTTTCCGAACATATTCCGACTTTTCAGGTGGCTTTTTTCCAATCATCGGAAAATCACATGTCTAATCATTTTGAATACAATTCTTACAAACCGAGTTTAAAGTTTTTTCCATATAGAAGTTATCGGTTAACTTGAAGTCAATCGTATGAAAAACTAAATTTTTCAGGAGTTTTTCACCCCTTGGGTGGAATTTTCCAAAACCCCGCCTTCGTTCCCACTTTCAATTCATATGAAAACTTCTGTGAAAGTTTCAGCTTTCTATCTCTCACCGTTTAGGCTCTGCGTAGATAGCCAATGAATCAGTCAGTCAGTCAGTCAACCAAAATTTAAATATATAAAGAGATTCACTAAAAAAAATAATAATATACAAAATTATTCTTTTTTATTTTGGTATATTTATGTCTTTCAGGTAAAGTCATAGGCTACATCCCAAGTCTGTTAAAAAAGTAGTAGAAGAGAGACATATTTCAGGACTTTTTTAAGCAATGATCTTGACTCTTCGAGTGTGGATGGTAATATGGTGTTAGATTTTAAATCGTTTCAAAAATCGCTTAGTGTCATATTTCAGAAGTTATTTACATAAAATTTTTCGAATCAAATTAACCGATTCAATAGTGTTTCAATGACATATCTGAAAAATTAAGTATTTAAGCTACGAACTGAAAACTTTGTGAGTATGGACGAAAATTTAAAGTTAGATATTTTTCCATTTTAAAATTGTTTTCGAACCAGTTTTAGTCAGTTCAAAGGCAGTTCCAAACTTGATTATAAACTCTTCCATAATGGAATTGAAAAAGTTTTCATAATTTGGCAAAAGAAACATATTAGAATACAATTCTTAAGACTCGAGCTAGTTGTGTAACTAGGGTGTATAAAATACATTAAACTGATCAACGAAAAATGCGAATATTTACACAAATCGAACCATATAATTCCCAACCGGTTCTATCCCTGTGGTCTTGGCCTTATGTTAAGTTATGGCCCTGAATCTTAGCCTCTTTCAAGAACAATGCGTAATTAATTTTAAAATTTGATTACCTCTAACCAAAAAACACTTTTTTTCTAACATAAGATATAAAGAATATTTTGTATTTGTTTTGAGCACGCAAATTCTTATTAATTCATTTTTCAATTTATTTTTTTTTAAATAGAAAATGGGAATTGGCATAATATAATTTCTAGCATAAAGTAAGGAAAGTACAAATATCCCTTAACGGTTTAAAATAAAGCAATTCGTGATAGAAAAATCGTACTTAAAATAAGAATTTTAGTCTTAGATCAAGTATTTTTGTACTTACGGTTCCATTAGTTTGTTTAACCCCATATTACATATATCTGCTCAAACAACGGTTAAATAATGCCTTTATAAGATGGTGACGAAATTAGGTCAATATTTTTCTTTATGGAGTTTTTCCTCGTTTTTAAAGTAAAAATTTCTTTAAAAATTATCTGAAAAATATATTTATTTTACTTTGACTCTAAATATTTCTGAATTGGGCATCAAATCGATTGTCAAACGCACATTTTATACCTAGGTGTTCCAACTGTTTTTGCTAAAAGCCTCCGACCCAAAAACGACCCGATTCTCATACGGTTTGGGTCGTTTTTGGGTCGAAAGCGATTTTTAGGACACATTGCGCAGTTTTCGGGCTGTAAAACTTAGTGTAGTTAATCAATTGTATTAAAGCAGTGAAATACGAACTATACCTTCTAGAAGCCGTATTAATAAATATATATTTTTACTATAAAAAAACTAGTGACTTTTAAAAACTATTTTAAATTCCCCTCGCATACAAATAATCAACTTTTATTAGATTTTCCTCAGAGCAACAAATAGACCTAACTAATATTTATTCATAAAAATTGTTGTTGCGCACAACACAACCGCAAATGCATTCTTTTGAATTAGTTGATAGTTCATTTATAACGTCATCAAAAATGAATTTTGTCATGAAATTGTAAACGTTATGAACAACATTGTTGTTGTTGTGGTGGTGGTTTTGCGCAACGTGCCTTTTAAAGTTTAAATGCAATTTTTTCTTTTTATTAACTTTTTATTTTTTTTTTTTTTTTGATTTTTGAGAAGGGTCTTCTGTAATAACAAACTGCCAGCTCAATATCAATGTTTTGTGTATTCATAAAAAACACATTCAAAATCGTTTGAAATTCATTTAAAATACATAACTTATCGCTATCAAATATTGCCGAAAGAACTTTAAACAATTTTCCATATTTTATGAGCTGTAAAGAAATAATAAATAAAATGATTGAGTTGAGCTCTCTCAGGCTTAGCCCAATTAAAAATTCATAGGGTTGCCCTATTCCTTTCCATTATCATCACATGACTTCAATTTCAATTAAGGCAACTGCAAATGACATCTTTTTGGCTGTCAAAAACAAAAATGGAATTGAATTGTTCGCGGTAGTGTGTCAACTTGTAGACGATCTCTTTCTGATTGTCGTTTTGGTACATTTTAATTAAAACTAAAGCAGCTGCCGATACGAAGCGCTGTGTGAGACCTTCCCCTTAGGGTTCTCGATAACAATAACAACATTTTATGTTTCCGAAACTTCCTTTGAAACCCAACGGAAATATTTATGGGGCCACGAAAACAAATTAAGTGTTTGATTATTGTGCAAATATTTAAACTTTAGCCATGAGTCGAGGGTGTGTGTGTGTCATTAGTATTAGTATTCCTTATGTACATATGGAATATATATGCCGTACGTAAAGGTTGAGTCATATCACTAAGCCCCCAATTTAGTTTCACACGTGTTGGTTTTTTTTTTTGAGCGCGGCATATGCAAATCATTTCCAGATTAAGTCATGACTTTTGATAGTTTTAAGTAGGAAGTGGGAGGGCTTATCGTAAACAATGGTTATTAATTAGAGAACTAAAAGACAACATGTGTATATAAATATATATATAAAATTGTTTATGACAGATGCTTTTTCAAGCTTCTCATGCTTATGAAATGAATCAAAAATATTTTTAGAGCTGAGTAGGAGAAAGTGCTTTTCAAATCGCATTTAATGATTTGAAGAAATATAAAATTGATTGAGATTGGATGGAGTTATGATTGGGTAGGGCAAACTTGAAGTTTAATGGGTTATTTTTTATGAGAGTAAAAGTGAATTGATAAATGTTACAACATTTTGAAAAACACATAAATAATTTTATTACTAATTTCAACTTGAAACTATTTTTGTAAAAAAGAAGAAAAAAAAAAATATTTGGCCGAACAGAATTCTGTATGCAGACCCAGAAAGTTAATATATATTTTAATATTTTAAACACTTTTTATTTATGATATTAGGAGTTAGTAAATATTAAAAAGTAACGTTTAATCTCATTCGTTAAACGACTTTTGCGCCCCTTTGGAAGGAATTAAATGATAGCCCACATATTTCAGTGCAATCTAAAGTTCTGAGAATGTTATCATTGTAAAGACATCGCGAATCATGTGTGAATCATTTGCCATCAATTCATGGTTATCGAACAATACCTGAATCGTACATATAAAATAAATCATTAGAATAAAGTTATTCCATTTCTTCTCAATTTAATATTTAAAATCGAATTTCTTTTACTACAATTAGATATATATGCTCTTTGAACTTAACTCAACAAGACCTTAGATTTATTATGCTAATAACTTTTCAAACGACTGAACTATTTATTAAACTTAACTAACGATGGAACCATTGAACTAGGTATTAGTAGTTTATCTATGAAAACAAACTACTGAACTTATTCTAATGAATATTAATTTTAAAATTTGTTCTCTTTCTTTTTTTTTAGGTAAGACTTGTCATCTGAAATTAATCTTTGGTGAACCAAAGTTAAAAAAGAAATGAGTAAGTTTTTATTTTTAGCAATTTTGGTTTGATCTTGTTTACAAATAAGTGAACAGAATAGAAGAAATGAATAATAAAAGTGTAAAGAATATGGTTAAAAATATTGGTCCGTTCCTCTTAAGATCTGACTAACTCTTTGTTAATTCCAAGCTGACTGTCAAATGATTTAAGTAAATTTAATTTGCCCTTTAAAACCTTTTTGTTTCAGCCAATCTATTGCATAACTCCATAAGCTACTTTGAAGTGGATTTAAGTACTGACCACTTGTTAAAAAGCAAAGATATTTTTTCAAGTATTTACTTACTTCTTCAAAAGTTCTTGAATGTTGTGCTGCCATCTTTGTTTTAAAGCAGCTAATATAAGGGGTCGGGTTTGATAAAGACTGTGCACCCCATAGAACCTGTTTGGTTCCCGTTTTTGGGTTCCTCGAAACGGATCACGATACCGAAACTTCTAAATTCATGACCTCCTGATTTTGAACGGGACCTCCTCTGTTGGGAAAAAGGTTCGGTTAAAAAATTATTTAAATCACTTTTTTAAGAACTTTAATAATTTTTCCAATATTTTGACCGGAAAAATTAATTCTACAATACTGGGTGGGTTTATTATCAAGTAAAGACTCGTTTAAGAAAACATATTAGAAATCGCCATATTGTGCCTTCCAGATGGATAATAAATTTGAAGTCTCTTTGTAAAATGACAATAAAAAAGCGTTTGTCAAGAAGAGCAAGACGAAAAAGTGAGAGTATATTGGTGTGCGAATGTAATGCGACGCAAAGCGGCTCTGACCTACTTTATCAAGCGCTAGCGAGCGACAAAAAATTGTTTTGCTCTCATGGTGTAAGCCTCGGCATGCGTTCGGCTCGTGTCTGTGTGAATTGCCGAATGTATTCGTACGTCAGGCGGTATGGGAGACAATCTCTGCAATATAAGAAAAATCATACACTTTTTAAAGCCGTTTATTAAATATATCAACAATTAATGCGATCCATTCGATCATTGATTGTCGTATCAAATCGCTTGGCAAATTGAATGCGTTTTTTTCTTCTTAACAATAAAGCAGAACATGTTTCTATTTGGAACGATTTTCTAAAATTTAACGAAATTAGAGGCAAAAAGATTTAACGGTCTTAGCAACTATAAGCCAAGGTTTAATAAGTTTAGGAACCGAACTGCCACCTTAAACTTAACAACGGTTTCAAACCTGTACAAAATTTTAAAGATTTGCAGCCTTGGTTTTGAAAAACTGCCCGAAAGCTGCCAACCTATTTAAAAAATTAAAGTTCCTTAACTTGTCTTTATAGAGCTGCAAACTTGTTTTAAAGTATACTTTAAAGAGCTAATAAATTGTCTCAAATTTCTTAAAGTGCTGCCAACTTTTAAAAAAATTGCTTTATATGGCTAAAAAAAGTTAATGGTAGGAGGCATTAATGGTCTCAATTTAATAAGGATGCTGCCAACTTGTTATAAAATTGCTTCTAATGGCTTTAGTGACTTTGAGCGCTGCCAACTTTTTTCAAAACACCTTAAAAACAGCCTAAGTGAGGTGCAACTTGTTATAAATTCTATGGCTTTAGTGTCAGTGTAAGAGGCATTAATAGTCTCAATTTAATAAGGATGCTGCCCACTTGTTATTAAATTGCTTCTAATGGCTTTAGTGACTTTGAGCGCTGCCAAATTTTTTCAAAACAGCTCTAAGATGCTGCCAACTCGTTATAAAATTGCGTCTAATGGCTTTAGTGTCAGTGTAAGAGACTTTAATCATCTCAATATAATAAGGATGCTGCCAACTTGTTATGAAATTGTTTTTAATGGCTTTAGTGCCTTTAAGCGCTGCCAATTTTTTTAAAAACAGCTCCAACAGGGTGTCAAACGGCCTCAATATTTCTAGGATGTTGTTAATTTGTAATTTGGTAATTGTAGTTTCAAATTGCTTAAGATGCTTTAGGGGTTGCAATTTTTTTTTACCAGCTTTAGAGGCTTGCTTTAAAATGACTTACAAGGCGTATTATCTAAATTTAAAACAACTAAAAAGACTGCTTAGTTGTATCCAGTTGATCAAGTTGCTGCCAACTTGTTATAAAATGGCTAAAGTGCATCTAAGAGCTGCCAACTTGATTAAAAGTAGTTTTAAAAGACTGCTAAATTGATTCACTTGCCATCTTGCTTCAACCAGCTTAAGAGGCTTGCTTTAAAATTACTTACAAGGCTTTTAACTCGATTTATAGCAACTAAAAAGGCTACTAAGTTGGATACAGTTAATAAAGTTGCTGCCAACTTGTTATAAAATGGCTAAAGTGCATCTGAGCGCTGTCAACTCGATTCAAATTAGTTTTAAATAACAATTCAGCCTCAAACTGTTTAAGATTCTGCCAACTTGTTATAAATTAGATTTTAATTTTAAGAAATATTTCCTCAAGCAAAACTATTACTCCTCTTTTTTTCCATCCTCTAGTTGTTATTTGGGGCGTAGAGAGATTATCAGAAATATTTCTTCTGATGTTGTAATTAATCAACACACTTCAGACACAGTTTCAGGTTAACTTGCTAATTCATTGATATGTATCTCTAATTGCTTGGCACTTCCCTCCCCGATAATAACATAAGAGGAAAAAAGGAAATCAATCAATGTTGGAAACCCGTTTTTGCCGTCCACCGTCCCGACTCATCTGTTACAGTGACCATCCAGTTAAATAGACCTATATCCGCCATAACGAATTTTAATTATACAACAATTAGGCGCGTGCTCCTAGAAATGCAGATAATTAATGAATCTTTTTTGCCTCTGCAAATCGATTAAAATTCATAAACTTTAACAACGCCCAACATTTTATTAAGAGAAATTTTTGTACTTTTAATTGATTTTTATTGTGTTGAGGGAAATTTACAATAAAGACCGCCCGCTGGTAAATGGCACAAGCTTAACCAAAGCCCAAACAGCAGCTGCTGGTATTCTTTGTCCACAGAGATTTCTATTTGCTAAATGATGTCATCACTTGACTATTTGATTAATTTTACTTTTTTTTTTAAAGGTTTGGGTGTAGCTTGACTAGGCGGAAAATAGTTTCCCACCGAAAAAAAAAAAAAAAAAACGGTGATTGATTGTGGAAAAATTGCATTGTCAAAGCCCAAAGGTCGCTTTCAATTCATGTATTTTTATTTCAACAAATTCGGTAGCTGTGCCGCATGCGCAGAATCAAAGCAGCTGCCCGATGATGTCATTAAAATAATTTATCTATAGAGTGCGGGTGTATTACTAGCCAGCCCCAGTCCCCAGTCCCTCTCTGCGGTAGGCGTGTCAAAAAACATAACTTCGAAATCATAAATAATGGCCAATGAGTGATGGGCCTGAAGCGAACAAGAGGTAGATGATAGAGGGGGTAAGAGCCCATGAGGAATTGACTAATTTTTGCAAATAACTTTTGGGGCACATAATAAAGCAAAAAAAAAATAAAAAAAATGCTCATACGAATGAACGAACTCAGCCGCATAAACAATTTCGATTTCAACAAAAGCAAAAGAAGCAAAAACAACAACAACAACAAAAGCAGCAACTAAGAGCCATAATAAATATATGAAGACCAACAATCATAGACAAGTAAGACTTGCCCGAAGAAGAAGTATTACGAATGTACAATAGTTTTTTTTTTATGGTTATGAGACAATAATAAGCCAAAATGTTTGGTAATCATTTTTAAAAACGCAAACAAAATTGAAGCAATCGTTAGATATAGTGTTTAAAAAAATACTAGAAATACTGGATATACAACAATTAGAATTAGAATTTGGAAAATTCACCCCCTGGTCGGAAAATGAAGGGCGGAAGTAGGAAGGATCTATATGAAATTTGGTTTGTAAGCTCTACGGGCCGAATAAAATGGAAAATAATTGCCCAATGTGGGTTTGCAAGCTCTGAAGACCAAATATAATGGAATTGATATCTAAATTTCGGAAAATCCATCCCCAAAGGTCGAAAGGAAGGGTGGACTTTTTTTTGATATTTGTATTTTAAGTCCTATGACCGAAATAAATGGAAAAAACATTTTCTAAGTTGGAAAAATCAACTCCCAAAAGCGTAAAATGGGAATGTGTTTAAGGCTAAACGTTATGATTAGGCTTCCCTGCCGGTATGCCAAACTTTAGGCCCTAAACAATGGAATATTCTATCATTATTCTATCACCAAGGTTGAGAAATAGAAGTAGAGGACTAAAAAATGAAAAAACATTTTTGAGTTGGCAAAAATCGACCCAGAAAGTCAAGAATGGGCGTTCAAGGTCAAATCTTTTTTTGAGTACAATATTGTTTTTGAGTCAATGTATTCAAAATAATAAAATAATTTAAATAATTATTTTTTAATTTAGAAAAAGGCACCCTTTTATTCAGAAAAATTTAAAAAAAATGTGTCTTAGTCGAGATTTACACGATGAAGCAAACTTCATGAAGCTTTCTTAGTAGGCGAGAGATTTCAATGTATTTCTAAACTATTCGTTTAATAAGTCTAAAAGTGTTACCTCAAATTTCACGCCTACTAAGAAAACTTCATGAAGTTTGCTTCATCGTGTAAATCTCGACTTATTCGATTTCACTTCAAATCGATCTCTTTCTATTCTGCCCGAATATCACGATTAGAGCTTAAATAAAATAAACTCCAAATTCTCATCTCTCCCACCTTGATTTTGGGCCGTTTTCTCTTTGGAAATTGTTTTAAGCATGCCAAGCACAAACAAAAGAATTTATAACATTGTTTTGTGACTGAGTGAAGCTTATTTGCTATTGTTGTTGTTGTCGTTGTCTAAAGCCAAAACTGAATTTTAATTTTATGTATTTTTTAGCAACTGATGAGGTAATTTTATGCATGAAATTTCGAACTGCCAAACAAAAAAAAATTCCTAAAATAGGCAAAAGTAACAACAACAACAAAATGGTTGTCGTGCTACAGGTCTCATTATTTGCGGTTGGTTATTTTTGAAAACTTCTAAAGAAATGACAGTAAAATAAACTTTTTTTTTCGTTATCTTTTTCAATCAAGCCGACATCAGAAACTCATTCACAACATATAAATAAATGTAATTAAAAAAGTTGTCGGGGGCAAAAAAAATACGAAAAGAAATGGCGCATGTAAACCATTGGCAGTTTTTTTTTTATATATACAAATTTATGATTTTTTGACTTTAAATGTTTATTGATTTATGCTAATTTTTTTTTATGTCTAGTAGGAGTTTGAGGTTATCGCACGAATAATTCATTAGCTTATCTCGATGTAGAACATTTAGATATGTGAATAGTGAGCTACTGAAGTTGGCAAATGTTGTAGGGGTACAGCGAAATATATTTCTTCTTTTTTGTATAATATAATTTAAAACAGTGGCGTACCAGTAGGGGAGCTTAGTCTCCTTAAATAATTAAAATATGCCTTAAATCTTTTCTCTTTTTTGATGTAGCATAAAAATTTTTTCATATTTCTTTAGTCTTATTTAAAATTAATTATTTTGCGGAATATGTAAAATCTTAACTGGTACGATTCTACGGAAAACCCCTATTAAAAAATCTGGCGGAGTCTTAAATAAGAGCCATATTCCTTAGGGCAAATATAAAGTCAAGGGGAACTTTGATTCATCTCATACGGGCTTTAGTTCTTATCATCATAAATAAGTTCAAATATGTTCAATGAACATTGCTCATATTCCAAAGACCTGCAACGAGCATACACGAGCCTGCTCGCTCAGCTTTTCCCAAAATGCAATACGAGCAAGATCAAAAGCTTCAAGCCCTTTAAAGCCCACACGCAAAGTTCTAATCAAGAAACCAATCGTGTATAAGTGCATCATTAAAATTGCCAGTATGTTCATTTAACGAGCTCGTTGTATGTAAAGGCTTGATTGGCTTATTGCTCGTTATACGCGAGTCACAGCGAGCTCGTTGCTCGTTAGTCACGAGTTGCAGCGAGCTATTGGGAAAAACAATCGGCTCACTGCAACTACCAATAGCGCATAAAAAAAAGTGTTAGTGTGATTAACACTCACGAGGTTTTAATGTGAAACAGTGTTGGAAAACAGTGTTGGAAAACAGAGTTTTGTTAGGCAGTGTTGGAAATCAGTGCTGGAAAACAGTGTTGGAAAACAGTGTGGAAAAATAGTGTTTGAACACAAGGTTAAAAACATTTTTGGACAATAGTGTTGAATAACAGTGTTGAAAAAATGTTAAAATTTTGAGTGTTTGCTGTGTCCCCGTGAGCGTTATGCGTTACGCGTTATTTTGAACTCGAATTTAATCCCTACCAAAAATAAAGATGTTGCGCATCAAAAAAACATGTACAAGCAAAAGTGATCGCATGATCGCCTTGAATTTTGCTCTCACTTCATTTAAGAGCGCAAGAATTAGAAGCGCAGCTCCCTCGTGCTTGCAGTCGCAGTTACGCTAAATTGCTCACATTGCTCACATGCTTCAATGAGCTTTAACTATTATGCTTGCACGGTTTGATTTAAGGTTCAAAAAAGCATTGGCGAGCGATGCCAGTTTGATCAGCGAGCGCAAACATGTCGGGTAAATGAGCGATTGTGCTCGCAAATTAGGTGCTCGTTGCAGGTCTCTGATCTATATCCAACATATATTCTCTCAGTAAGATCAGTTGAGATTGAGATTCTGTCTCACTAAAAACTCGATGCAAGACGCAAATATCGAGACCGAAATTATTTGAGTTCCGGTCGGGGGGTTTTTTTTTATAATCCTGATTTTCCCGTGGCTTCCAAAATTTAAAAATTCTCTTCGGACAGATAATTTCTGATTAGAAACGGGTGGGCACGGGATCCATTTAATTCCTCGCGCACATCTCTAGTGAAGATGGGCACGAAATTTGGGGCGAAATGGGAACTGGACGGGATTCGTTTTAAAATTTGGGTCTAGGATTCGGGAAAGACGGGATCGTATCGAATTTCTTATGCTGCACCCATCTTTAGTAGAAACCACCAAATCTTTTTCAACATTTCAAATGTATTTAGCCTTCCTAGTTTATATATCTGATCCCCTTTTGGTTATTTAAAAGATTCTTTGGAAATTTAAATGTGTGAACATAAAACCCCGCTTTCTACGCTTCTGAGCGCTGTATAGAAACATTGAAATACAAGTGTTCCCGGGGCGTATCTTTGTCAGCTGTCCCCTGGACACATGTGTGTTCCTTATGTTATGCGCTTGCGCATTTTACTCGTATTTAACTATTTGCTTTGAGTATATTGTCTTGTGTTTATTTTAGTGCCTGTAAACAGGATGCTTCTGCTGTACTCTAAGACAACGTTTTATGGCTGTATTTCAAAACTAAAAATAGTCTTAGACAGCTGTGTGTGTGTGTGTTTGACTGTGGTACTTAAGGGAGGGAAGTTTACATGCTTAACATTTAACAAAGATATTTATAGGCTTCTTTTTTTTTTGCAGTAAAGCCTAAAGTTATGCCTTAGTTTTGATATAGTAGAACACCTTTCCCTCTCACTCTGTTCAACTGATAACAGAAATAATTATCGTAGTATGGTAAAGTTTATTGTCACAGCAATATTTTTGTTTGTGCTTTGCAATTTTTTTTATTGTTTAGTTTTCACCTCGTTTTTTAATTGATTTTTTTTTTTTTTCTTTTGTAGCTATTTGCCTTTAGCAAAGTGTTTTGTTTGTTAAGAGAATGCCTTCTAGATGACCTCAGAGACAGCTTTAGGCTGTCTAGGGTTGGGCCATAGACTGGTTAAATGAATGAATGATCTATTAAGGGAATTATGGCAGTTAAAGAGTATTAGCTAAGCACAAAAGAATATTATCATCATATAACCATAACAGCATAAATTTATGACAGTTGCTAAAAGAAAAAAACATAAAAATAAATAGCTTCCATATTGTGCGAGGGCAGGTTGTTAAGTCCTCTTAACTTCATATATACAATAGGTTCTCTTTCGTCCAATATTATTCTATGGAAATATATTGTTAATCCTTTAAGCCAGGGTTCGTAAAATAACACACATTTTTCTTTACACTCATGATATTAACACAAAATATACATGATGTAAAAAGAAATTGATTTCAGACATGAAAAAAATAATTTTTTCCATATGTAAAATTTTTTACATGAAAAAAATAATTTTTTCCATATGTGAAATTTTTTTTCATGTAAAAAAAATTTTTTCCATATGTAAAAATTTTTATTTTTTTTCCATATGTAAAAATTTTTTTCATATGTAAAAATTTTTTTTCCATGTAAAAAATAATTTTTTCCATATGTAAAATTTTTTTTTTCATTTAACTAACAAGCATTTTTGACACGACTGTTATTTACGGGTGTAAAGAAAGCGGCTCAATTTAGTCACATGCCTGTAATTAACAATCGTGTCAAAACCGATCGTGTTACTTGTTTTTTTCATATGTAAAATTTATTATTTTCAATTCTGAAAATAATTATTTTTTACATTGATGTTATTTATCTTTGCGTGTAAATAATTTTTGAGCATTTTAGAACCCTGATTTAAACTGAATGGTTTAGAAAAGCACACTTCATTCACTTTTTTCCATTTTTTGTCTAAAATTCACGAGATTGTCAAATGACGCTGCTTGCTTAAAATTGTACAATAGTTGGTAGAATCAGTTGAAATTGCCCTCGTAAAAACAAAATAGCATTCATTTTGTCTATATATACAAAAAAGCACCAACTCAACATATGCCCCAGGTATGCGCGTACGATAAGATAAGCCATCAAGCAACCAACTCCGTTTTGTTTGTATGCCAATTGAATTGAGATTTCCGTCAGAGATGTAACCCACGAACGTATACAACATATACGTATTACCGTCATATCAGTTAAGCTATAATGCTACACTTTAAACGATAACGATAAAAGGAATTCACCATAGGTGCAAAAGTGTTTCTGCCACTTTCGTTTTTTTTTCGTTCCTTCAGACATCTGATAAAACCACAAAAAAAAGCTTCAGTGTCCAAACAGCTCGCCGACCAAGACGACAAGAAAAACGAACAAAGTGTGCTCTGGCTTTTTAAAAGAATTTGTACAAAAGTTTTTTTTCAAATGTTTTATTAAAACAAAATCCATCTAGAAAAAAATCTAAAAATTTACAGTACGTCCGAAACCCAAATAGGAATTCCTGGGATCCTATCATGGAATATAACAGCTTAACGCGCTCAAATTTCACACGAAATGAGTACAAACGATATATTTCATTTGAACGTCAATCGTTGGGTATGTACTTAGATGAGTGAACTTGAACTTCTCTATGAAATTGTGTGGGCTTACATTTTTATTATACAATTTTACCGAAATAAAGTGGGTCTTATCGTAGGAAATATTTATATATATATGTGTGTGTGTGTGTATGATAAGCTCACAAAATATTTGACAAATGAGTCGACAATAGAAACGATTTTACCCAAACATATTTCCCAACAATATTTCTTAAATATTACGTAAGCTTCAATGGTGACATACAGATAAGATTTTGTTGTGGGAGGAAGTACATTGGTCAAATTACTCGCTGATTGTTTCAAGAATTTAAAATTAGGCATTACGTTAGAACAAATACTTTCAAAGGTCTAACTTTAGCCACAAGAATTTTTGTTGTTTTACTAGATCCATAAAAGAGTGCAATAATATCTTATCGTTGCCCACCCCATATCAAGTCAAATTAAATACAAGTGTTATAAAGAATGCTAACAAAGGGGGGTTTCTCTCTTTTTTTATATGCTTTGCAAAAAAAAGCATTTCCGACTTGGTATTACTGAAGAGTGACCATATATGAGTGTCCGTAGAGCAAGACAGCAACAGACTTGACATTTGTATACAGCTTTCATACATGTGAGCTTTTCCGGCTTCGCTGTGATCTATCGGCTGCTTTCCGCCTAAGCTATGTCCACTTCTTTTCCCTGCCTGCCTCTTTTAATGCAAACTAAAGGATGTGGCAAACAGGGTTGCATACCGGTTCGGAGCCGAACCGCTTCGGAGTCCAACCGCTTCTTAGTCGGAGTGTCTGGGATTTTTTAAAAGTCCGAACCGAACCCAAACCAGAGAAAATTATTTAAAAAGTAACCTGAAAAGGGGTACGGTTCCAAAAAAAAATATTTTTTAATTTATGAAGATTTTTCTTATCCCATATGTAAAATTATACATATTATAGAATACTTATGTATATAATTCATATACAATCATGATTCTCAGATTTCAAATGCAATTCCAATTAAGGATGGGCGAGAGACGGGATTTCCACGGGACCCGAATTGAAATGCTTCTTTAGTAGAGTTGTAAAATCTAGTTCATTTTAATGACCTAGTTCATAAGTTAATTTTTTGATGAACTATAGTTTTTTTTAACTAAAGTTCATTTTTCGACGGCAAAAATTGGGGTTGGTTTTTTTTTTTTTTGCAGCACTGACCAATGGCAGCTGGACACACTCACCAGAGCTGGGCACTAAAACTTATTATAGTTGATTAAATAAAATATAGTTCAAAAATTGAACTATTCCATACGATTTGGGTCGTTTTGGGTCTGGGAATAGCTTAAAAATGAACTTAAGATCAAAAAAATTAACTATAGATCAAAAAAATAACTATAGTTCGAACACTGAGATCTAGTTCATTTGACCTAGTATAGGAAATTCGCCACAACTCTATTCTTCAGACAGGTCGCTTTCAGAAATGTCAAGGTTATAAACAATCAGACGGTGAATTATGCGAGAATTATTTTAATTAATAAAAAATAAGCAAAAAAACTGTTTTTGGGGGTGTATTGAACAAACCAAGTGCTATACTCGACCTCAGACTGTTTAATCCAGGTTTCTACAGTACTGATAATTGAGATTATCTGAACTAATATAGTTACAGACCTATTTAAGGCTCTCATCTGGATTCAGCAGATATAGTCATCCGATTTTGACCAATACTATTTTCAAAACTATTTAAGATAGTTTTTTTTTTACTAAGAATCATTTTTAAACCGATTTGTCCTAAAGCAGCTATAAGACATAGTCACCCGATTTGAACCACATTTTTGCTGAACTGTTTGATATCATAAAATATTCATAATATTCATAATTCTAGAGTTAAAGAATGCTTAAATTTAAAACATTTTCTGACCGATCGGTTCCATGGCAGCTATAAGATATAGCCATTCGATCCGAGCGGTTCCGACATATTAGCAGCACTAAAAAGATAATTTTGTGCAAAATTTCTCGATACAAATGTGAGGAAAATGACCAAATTAGCAATTTTCGGCATTTTTAGATTCAATTTACAGCTAAACCTATTAAAGATATGAGATTTTTGAAACCAGAAATGCATCTAGAATCTATCGTTTTTGAGCACCTTTACTCAGAATGAATCAATTTTCCAACCTTGACAAAATAATTATGCCATACAACGATTTTACATTCTCATTTTAATTTTCTTACCCAAGCATCCGATTATGAACTACCGATGCTTCTTTGAAAGCTCTTGTCTGTACCAGTATTCTATCAAATTTTCCGATTTTTTGTTTAAAAGATATAATGGTATTTTTATTATTTTGGCTGAATAGCTTCCTCTTGTTGATCTTCTAATGTAAATATCATGTCCTAAAAAAAGATGTGACCATATTTGTTTTAAATCGATGTACGATGAGTTCTAAAATAACGTCTTTGTTGATTTTTAAGGCATTTGTATTTGAAACAATGTCAGTCCACTGTTTCTATTGATTTGACTTAAAAAAAAGTTTCTCTTTGGTATGAAATCGCAACAACTCTTACTAAACGTTTCTACAACATTTCTATGTTTTCACTTTTAAACTAATCCATGTTCTCTTTTGTATTTCTTTGTTTTGTTTTTTAGCATCACAATATGAGCCCGGTGGCTATTCCACGCTGCAGGCCTCGAAGGGAAATTCTACCAACATGACTCAACGCGATGGCATTATTAAATTCGAAAATGAACGCATCAAAACACTGCAGGAAGAACGTTTACACATTCAAAAGAAAACATTTACAAAATGGATGAATTCGTTTCTGATCAAGGTGAGTTGTGTGTTGATCGAAGAAGAAAGTTTCGCCCCTCCGGCACTGCCCAATTGCAAGTCATAGTTGAATGCATTTTTTTTTTTATTTGTAAATTTTTATTTATTGATTTTTTTGTTTTTTTTTAGGCCAAAATGGAGGTCGAAGACCTATTCACAGATCTAGCCGATGGCATCAAGTTACTTAAACTGCTTGAGATTATATCGTCAGAGAAACTGGGTAAACCGAATAGCGGACGTATGCGTGTCCATAAAATCGAAAATGTCAACAAGAGTCTGGCATTCTTGCACACCAAGGTGAGTAAAAAGATAGAGATAGAAAGAGAAAGATTGTGTGAGATGGAAAAAAGATGCCTACGCATTTGTAGAAAGTGCAAGTCGCGCCTGCGCAGCTGCGCGTGGCCATTGCGTGCCTTGTTTGTCTTATGAGAAGGCAAAGACGCACAGTGGGGCCATTTGACTTATTTTGTAAGAAAACTCATTACTTTTAAAGTGTTAAAAATATTTGCAATTTTCAGAGAGAATTTCTTAAATTTTGTGAATACAGGGTGCTTCAAATTTCGTTATTTATACTTGAATCTTATTTTTTTTACCGAAAAATATCTTCAAGTTTATTAAGCGCTATACCCAAAAATATCCCATTGACCTTATCAAAGGCCACAGGGCACATTTTTGTGCCGTAATATGGCAAAAAATATAAACGACCAAGTACTTTAGCGGCAGAAACTATTGCATGTTCCTCTTCTTCTGCCAAGGGCCACTGTGTTTCTTATCAGGCATGCAAACCGCACAAAGATAAGGACTGGTTCGGTTCAGTGTTTCACATTTTAAATATTTAACATATTAAATTTCTGCACCTTATACTTTCTTTTATGAAAGTTTCGACTCTTCCCATTGATCTAGTTTTCAAATTGAATTTCTAGAAAGCATTTCAATTACTTTAAAACAAAGATTAAAACCGAAACGACTAAAGGGTATGTTGTCGCTAATTGCTTGGCCCGATAGCTATATTTAACCGTCACGATAACAGTTACGTAACCAATATTCCATAACCCTAGTAAAACCGTATCCAAAATATAGCAATTCGCAATATATATATATAGTTACCGATAGCATACCCGATAGGGTTATGGAATATCGGTTACGTATGGTTTAACCTAAATAAATATAGCTATCAGGCCAGTAAAGTACCGATGACATAACCGTTATTCGTTTCGGTTTTAATCTCTGAATTATACTTATTATATCAAGATACCTAAGCTACTCGAAAACTTGGCGTATCTATTTGACTCACCCCCTTTGACCCCTGGGAATCTACAGAAAGTAATGTTGGATAGCTATGCAAAAGCAGGGTTTATCCTCGGAACAAAAAGATTTCTTACCAATCTTTCTACAAACTCTAAATTGAGAACTAGAAACCGAAGATGAATAAAACGTATACACCAAATTCTGTTTTTACACGGTAGATACATTCCAGAAAAAACCGTATAAAAAAGACATGGAGTTGTACATAGAAGACAAAGGGATTGGTTCCAAATCCTTTAACCCTCAATAAAAATTATAATATAAGATTCAGAAATGTATTAATGCATAGTTTGTAACATGAAAACAAAAGAGAATTAATTTTTTAAAGTAAAAGTATCACTAATATACATTTTTTGTAGACCGTGTTAAATCAAAACCCTTTAAAAAAACCTTAGGTGTATTTGGAAAGATGGCTAGACCGATGCGAGCTAATTCGCTTAGTTTTAATGTTCCGATACAAATTTAAAATTTTCTAAAAATCTTAGGTTAGGCGCGTTGCGTCATCAAACACGTCGACAAGGTGAACCAAATCGATTTAATTTGCCGTTTTCGTTTCGGTTCCACATTTTTGAAAGGATATAGCTTCGAATTGTTTTCTTTACTTTTATAAGGTTTTACAATCCAGGGCTTTAAAAACAAATATGTTTTAATATTTTTCTAAAATCCTTTTTCTGGGAATCATTTTTGGCATTTGATCTGGTTCAAACCCGAAACCGTTTGTCCATATTATTATCCCACTCTTAAAATTTCAAGTTTATATTGTAGCTTATATAATTTCTGAGATGTGGCACCTGGTTCTGAACCAGATTTAATCCGGAAAAATATCTTACGTCAAATTACCGACTCATAATTTTTGCGATATGGCTCTGAACCACTTTTGAACTAAATCAATCTGGATCAAAACCAGGCTTGAACAGGGGAAATATCTTACTCCATAATATTACCCTATACACCGAATTTTCGATTCAGAGCGAAAATAATTTCCGAGACAATGTGGTTTGGAACTAGTTTTGAACTGGGTACTTTTTTGATGTTAGCCTATATACCGAACTTACAATTTACTGCTTAAATAATTTCTTAGCCAATTTTGTGAACTGATTCGGAACCGGTATTGAACCAAATAAAAATAGTTAACTCCATATTGTCAACCTACACACAAAACTTTAAATTCGTGGCTTAAATAAATACCGAGATATGGCTTTGAACCTCTTTTAAACCGGTGTATCCCGGAATCTGGGTTCTGGGATCCCGTTTGTTCCGGGAAAATATCGAACTCTATTCCAAATTTCAAAATAATTTCTGAGATATAGCTTAGATCCGTTTTTAAGCCGTTTTGGAAGCGTTTCACATTTTTAGGACAATGCCTATGACTCTTTCCTGATAGAAATAAACATACTGTGAAACTTTTAAATAAAATCGGTTCAGCGGTTTAGTCGAATATAAGGAACAAGCGTACAAATAAACACACTTTCACTTCTACATATATGTAAGCATAGATTGTGGGTCTTTTGGACTGGCAAAGTGTTTCAAATTTAATGATCTAATAAGGAATATCAGCAGGAATATTAGTTCTCTCTCTTTTTATAAAAATAATTCTTAAATATGCATTTTATTTCCTATATTTGCGCTGAAAAACCTTATATACAAATTCCAAAAAATGTTAGATTTTTCATATTTGATGCATTAATTCACTCTTTTGACCTGTGGCCCCACTGTGCGACAATGACGACAACTGCAAGCCGAGACATGGCAATATATATTTAATTACCTTGGCTTTGGTTTTTTCTTTCCTACTTTTCTTGGCAATTTCTTAAATATTTGCATACTTTCTAATGCATTTTTTTTTTCATTATTTCGTTTGGCACATTTTCCTTACTTTCTTTGCTTGCACTTCATGAATTTGATTTTAATTGTTCGAAAATGGTTGGAAGCCAGCACCATGCAATCGACATAGTTTCATGTGGTGTGGGCCTAATCTAATTAGAAACAATGGCATAGGCTTTTAATACCTATTAAATGGTTACAAATGTGTGTATGTACATTTGGTTCAGTGAAAGTTTTACTTTTATTTTTTTGGGCTTGTCTTTTTATTATGCGTGTGTGTGTGTGTGTGTGACAACAACAGTCAATGCATTTTAATTGGTATTTTTTAAGGCTTGAAGAAGCTTGAAAATGTCACTGAAGCATGCCCTGAAACACAACTCTTGGAATTTGGCTGCAAATGACTTTTGCTTCTAATTCTCATAAATCACGTTCCACTCATTATGCGATAAAGATCCAGGGCCTATAACTTATGCTTTCTTTGCCTTGCCATGTTTATCACCAACACCTGTTTGTGCCATCATGACCTACTATAAAATTCAAATGCTGACCCACCTGAACCCAAACAGAGACGGGTCAAGCACCTTAATAAGTATACATAATATACACACACCTGATAATGCGTGACTTTGTTGGACTTGCACAGACCCAGTTCAGTTGGTAACTCGATACGCGCAGCTTAAGTCCCCCTCCTGCTGTGCCTGCCCCAAACAGAAACTGACAATGAATGAAAGATAGAGACAAAGATACTTGGGCCAATGCAAATGATATTTATTTGTATTTTCTTTTTCTTTTTATTTAAACAGGTACGCTTGGAGTCCATTGGTGCTGAGGACATTGTCGATGGTAATCCCAGATTGATTTTGGGTCTTATTTGGACCATCATTTTGCGATTTCAAATTCAGGAAATTGAAATCGATGTTGTAAGTGGCATATTTTATAATTTTTAAAATTTAGTTTTAAAGACATTACTAAATATACGAGGGCAGTTAGATAAGTCATTTACTTTTTAAATTTCCCGCTTAGTAAATACAACACTTCTTCTGTCAACTAACATCGGTTAATAGATTACTATCTAATTCTGAGCCAGATACATCTAATACCTCGTGAATTTCGTAAGCTTAGCATGCACTTTTTCTAGCGTAAAATAATTTGCCCTGGAACCAATGAACCAATTTTTAAAACGAAATTTCAAAACCGGGGGTAAAACTTGAATTTAATTTAATACACCATAGACCAAGGACCAGTTAAAACAGAGAACTTCTCTGGGTGAAAGTACATTAAAGAAGGCCAAGGTGGAACTGTTATCTTTCGATCTTTTGAGACGTTTCATAAATTATCGTTCAAATTGTTAAACGATCACCGTCAAATATTCAGAGCAGTTGAACTGATTCGACATTATTTTAAAGTAAAAGCTAACTAATTTGGCAAATAAAGAAGTGTTCTTTCACCAGGAAAAACCATTAATGCAGTTGCCATGCCAAAAATTCATATATTTGGCTACGAGCTGCGGCTATTTCGTGTTCCTTAAACCTAAAGGATTTACTCGGCGGTGGGAGTAAAGAGGTCATCACTGAAACAAACGTCTATTTCAAGGACCTTAACCCTAAAACCGTCCTTGGGGCACAATTGAACCCCAAGAAATTTTCAACGTACGCTTACGACATTATTCTACAATATAAATAAATGCCTTAAAGCGATCAAAATACTGAAATGCTCGATATCCGTCTTTTGGGGTATGGGGTACAATTGTACCCCCATATAAGCAGCTAGTACAGTCTGGTGGTCCAGGCCAGCGGCTACTAAAAAATAAAAAGCGACTCTCTAGAAATTTGAAATCGAAATGCAACAGCTGCTTTCTACATATCAACTTTTACGCAAAAAGAATACGTACTGAAATATACTTTAAGGTCTTTTATAATAGAGATTTTCCTTCACTTAACGCACTATTCACGAAATTGAAATCTCTTGACGCACGATTCACGCACACAATTTTTTAAGCGTTTTGCGAAACACACGATTTATGCCCGATTAAAGGAGAGGTCTCGAATGATCACGCACGATCAACCACTCCCGACTTTTTGCATTGAGAGATCCTAATTATATTACTACTACGCCTTTTGTATGGAGCAGCTGCGAACAGCGGATTCACGAAATCAAAACCAAATCAGCTTCAGGAACTAATTAAATATAATAGAAAAAAAGTTCTTGAATACACGGTCGCGTCGTGACATTCGTGACACGTTTAAATTCACGTCCCGCGCGCCTTTCTATTAAGAATGTTCCCCAAAGACGATCCATGTTTGTTTTGATCATGGTATTACTTGAAAGGAAACACACAAAATTGGAAAAAATGCATCGAGCTTAAAGGAGACGCTCTATTGCTAAAAAAAAATATTTTTTTTATACCTAAAGTACCTTTTTAAGCGCCATCGTACTTGGAGCTGTAATCCAATATTTTAGACCAAATGATCATTTGGGTAAGAAGTAGAGATGGCGCGTGTCGAATATTTTAAACTCGTCGGGACTGTAACACGATTGGCACATTTCAAGCACATGCGCGTTCAAAAATTTTGTAAACACGACACGTAACGAAAAAAAAAAAAATTCCGACGAATCGCATTCTGAATTTCGTTTTTAATTCGGTTTCAACGAGTCGATCTTTAATAAGTAAGACCTACAGCCGATAAAGAAAAAATGTAGATGTTTTACAGTATATTTGGTACGGTTGATCTATTGATGCGTTCACATTGTTCAAAGCATGAGACATGATATTCTTCTAACCCTTTATGTTGTCTTGTTTTCAATGTCAAATGTCAAGCTATTCACAGTGGAAACAATAGAACATAAGGGCCTACTAGATTATCATGTCTCATGTGTCGAACAGTGTGAACGCTGCCTAAGAATTTTTTCATACTGTAGAATTAAGTAAAGTAGGCTTGTATCGTGTTTTGTCGTGTTGGACCGTGTTCGTGTTTTAAGAGCTTAAAACTGACACGTACGCAAAGTCGTGTTAAAACGTGCGTGTTTGTGACACGAAGAAAAACACGATACGCGCCCAACTGTAGTAAGAAGTAACTTGTTTTAAGACTACCCAGTTCCAGTAATAGATAAATTTTAAATACTTTAATACCACTTATCCAGGATGAGGAAAACGAATCCAGCGAAAAACGTTCAGCCAAAGATGCGCTACTATTGTGGTGTCAACGCAAAACGCATGGTTATCCGGGTGTCAATATTGTGGACTTTACATCATCATGGCGTTCCGGTTTGGGTTTCAATGCGCTCATCCATTCACATCGTCCCGATCTGTTTGAATACAGTACAATTGTCAATTCGAAGAATTCCAATTTGGATAATCTAAATCATGCCTTTGATACGGCGGCCAATGATTTGGGCATACCAAGGTGAGTGGAAGCGCTGGCCTCCATTTATATATACATATATATATATAATCTTCTGCTTACCCCTCAGTTTGCTGGATGCGGAGGACATTGACTCGGCCAGACCTGATGAGAAATCGATCTTGACCTATGTGGCCTCATACTATCACACCTTTGCACGCATGAAGAACGAACAGAAGAGCGGCAAGCGTATAGCCAATGTAAGTTGGGATTGGGGACTGGGTCGGATGGCATCAATGCAGCGTAACGGCGTTTCATAGTTAACGCTCTACTTCACATGATGGGATGGTCTATCATTGACCCTTTCTCTCTCTATTTTTATATAGATTGTGGGCCAGCTAATGGATGCCGATCGCAAAAAGATGCAGTATGAACGCCTTACCACCAATCTATTGAGTTGGATACGCCAAAAGACTTTGGAGCTGGAGCAGCGTAATTTACCCAATTCATTGGAGGGTATACAAAGGGAGCTGTTGGCCTTTAAGGAATATCGCACCATTGAGAAGCCACCAAAGTGAGTAGAAGAGTCCAGAATAGGATTTGTCATTCCTTTTATTTGATTCTTCTCAGATACAAGGAACGCAGCGAGATTGAGGCTTTGTACTTCACAGTCAACACCCTGCTGAAGGCTTTGAATCAACCACCCTACAATCCTCAAGATGGTCAACTGGTCAATGACATTGAAAAGGCCTGGCAAAATCTGGAGTATGCCGAACACAATCGTGAGGTGGCTTTGCGTGAGGAACTGCTACGTCAAGAGAAGCTGGAGCAACTGAACTACAAATTTGAAAAGAAGTCGGTCTTGCGCGAAGGTTATCTCAAGGAGATGATACAGGTGTTATCCGATCCGCGTTATTTGCGCCAAGTGGATGCCACTCTAAAGAAACACGAGGCCATCTCAGCGGATATTCTGGCACGTGTCGAGCGTTTTAATGATCTAACAGCCATGGCTCATGAACTGGAAATGGAGAACTATCATGGCAAGGAGCGTGTCAAGAAACGGGAACAGGAGGTGATGGATAAATGGCGTAAACTGTTGGAACTGTTGGAGAATCAACGTTTGAATCTCTCCCAGATGAGTAATCTAATGAATTTACTCCGAGAGATAGCCAGTACCACCGAATCGGTGCGTGAATTGCAACAACAGTTTGCCTCCGAGGATGTGGGTCCTCATTTGCTGGGCGTCGAAGAGCTGCTGCAGGCACATTCTCTGCAAGAATTGCAGGTGAACACCTATGGCGAGACCCTGAAGCGTTTCAATCGTCAGGCTTTGCCCTACAAGAGCTCCGAGCACAAGGATGCAGCCCTGCTGGCCACACGTCTGGCCGAACTGGAGGAAGCCTACTCGGAGTTGCTTAAACTTTCGGCGGCACGTCGTGCTCGTCTGGAGGAGGCACGTAATTTCCATCATTTCATGGAGGATTATGATAATGAGGAAAGTTGGTTAGTGGACAAGCAACGCATATGCAAGACCGGCATTACAGCCAAGGATCTGAGAGCAGTGCTCTCGCTGCAACAGAAACACAAAGCCTTGGAGGATGAGATCAAGTCACGTAAACCCAAATCCTCACAAATGTCCGAGGCGGGTAAACGTCTCATAGGTGAACATCATCCACGTGCCACTGAAATAAAAAGTCGCATTGATTCCTTGGCCGAACATTGGGCCGCCTTGGAAGCTTTGGTGGAGCTAAGACGTCGCCAGCTGGAAGATGCAGCCGAGGCCTATCAGTTCTACACAGATGCCAATGAGGCTGAATCCTGGTTAAATGAAAAAATGGCTTTGGTACAGTCCAAGGATTATGGCAATGATGAACCCTCGGCTCAGGCTTTGCTACAACGTCATCGTGATTTGCAGGGTGAACTGAATGCCTATTCGGGTGATATACTCCAACTGAATCAGCAGGCAGATAAACTGATAAAGGCAGGCATTTGCACTTTGGAACTGTCGGCTGTGGAACCGGATGTCCAAGAACTGGAGCAAGAGGAATGGGTAAATGAGACGCGTCTAGTGCCCAAGGAAGTGTGGGAAGATGAATGGGTAGAAAAGTTGGAGCATAAAAAGGTTACCGAAACCAAAATGTTGCCTCATGTGCGTTCCCTTTTCCCCTTCGAGGGTCAGGGCATGAAAATGGACAAGGGAGAGGTAATGCTGCTCAAATCCAAGACCAACGATGATTGGTGGTGTGTACGCAAGGATAATGGACATGAGGGTTTTGTGCCCGCCAATTATGTACGAGAAATTGAACCACGTCCCGTGGCCTGCATTGTGCCCAAGGCAGAAAAGGTCAAATCTTTGCAGAAGGTAAAGAAAACCATTCTAGTGCGTCAAGTGGTGCCCGTTAAGCGTATTAAACCCGTGAGTGTTACACCCAAACCTTTGGTTCAACGTAGAAGCTCCTCGCAAAGCATCAATGAGAATGCCGATAGCGTGGAGAAGCGCCAACAAAGAATCAATGTCACCTATGATGAGCTACAGGAAATGGCCCAAAAACGTCATTTACTTTTGGAGGATTCCATTCACCTCTTTGGTTTCTATCGCGAATGTGATGACTTTGAGAAATGGATGAAGGAGAAGGAGCGCATGATCAAATCCGATGATGGTGAAGGTGTGGAGAATGCCAAGCGTAAATTTGAAAAATTCATTACCGACTTATCGGCCGCCTCCAAGCGTGTGGAGGAGATTGATGGTGCAGTTGATACCTTCCGTCGTCAGGGTCACTCACAGCTGGACAAGATCATAGCACGCCAGCGTCAAATTCATCAAATCTGGCAACGACTCAACAATGCCAAGGCTCAACGTGAAAAGAGCCTGGAGGGTGCCTCCAGTGTGGAGCTATTCAATCGCACCTGCGACGAGGCCAAGGTCTGGATGAGCGAGAAAATGTTGCAACTGGACACTGCAGTCATCACACCCGATTTGAAGACTGTACAGGCCCTACAGCGACGTCATCAGAACTTGGAACGTGAACTGGCTCCAGTCGAGGAGAAGGTCAATCGTGTCACCTATTTGGGTAACTCGGTGAAAAATGCTTATCCCGCTGAGCGGGATAATGTCAATGGGCGACAGCAGGAGGTTCAGGATATGTGGCAACAGGTGCAACAGCGTGGCAATGACTTGCGTGCACGCATTGAAAGCGAAGTGGGTCAACAGATTTTCAATAACAGTGCCAAAACTTTGCTGGCCTGGATTGATTCCGTTAAGGATCAGCTGAATGCTGATGAATCTGCACGAGATGTGGAAACGGCTAACAATTTGCTGAAGAAACACAATGATTTGGGTGATGATATACGTGCACATGACACGGAGTTCCTGGAGGTCATACAACTGGGCAAACAGTTGTCCGATGGTAAACCAAATATGGCCGAAACGGTGGCTTTAATTGAACGCCTCAAGGCCGAACAGGATGCCATACATCGCGGCTGGGCAGAGAAACAAAAGTGGTTGCTGCAGTGTGTGGAGCTGCAAATGTTTAATCGTGAGGCGGACAAAATTGATGCCACCACTAAGAGTCATGAAGCCTTTTTGGAGTACAACAATTTGGGGGTAAGTGTGGATGGAAGGGTGGAGTGTTTTAAATAAAAGAAATTCATGATATTTTTTTACAGTCCTCCTTGGATGAAGTGGAGGCCATCTTTAAGCGTCACCTGGACTTTGAGAAGAGCCTTATGGCTCAGGATAAGATTCTAAAGGGCTTCTCCGATAATGCAGACAAACTGATTGCCAATGATCACTATGATGCCAAGTAGTAAGTACAAAAAAGTGGTGAATCCTCTTTAGAGTTGGTTAGTTTGGACTGGAGGTGCGGGCGGGAGCGATTTTTCCGGGGGGGACGACATAATTCCGCCAGAAAAAACGACATAATTTCGCGCGGTATTATGTCGTTTCAAAACGTAAATATTTTTGTCCGCTAGTAAAAAACGACAAAATTCCGCGCGAAATTATGACATTTCAAAATGACAGAATTCCGCTGGAAAAAAACGACATTATTCCGCGCGGAATTAAGTCGTTTCAAAAGGACATAATTCCGCCAGGAAAAAACGACATTATTCCGAGTAAAATTATGTCGTTTCCAAATGAACTGATATTCGCTAGAAAAAAAATTCCGTGAAATTAAGTCGTTTCGAAAATGATATAATGCCGCTAGAAAAAAAATCCACAAATACAATTCCGAGACTGCGGAATTATGTCGTTTTGAAAAGAGGAAATAACGCCAGGGAAAAACGACATTATTCCGCGAGAAATTATGACGTTTCAAAATGACATAATTCCGCTAGAAAAAAAACGATTCTATTCCGCGCAAAATAATGTAGTCAAGAAAAAACGACATCATCCCGCGCAAAATTACGACGTTTCAAAATTACATAATTCCGCTCGAAAAAAACGATACTATTCCGCGCGGAATTATGTCGTTTCAAAATATAATTCCGCAAGAAAAAAAACCACATAATTCCGCGTGGACAAATTTCTAATTGAGACTGAATTATGTCGTTTTGAAAAGAGGAAATAACGTCAGGAAACGCCAAGAAAAAGCGACATTATTCCGCGAGAAATTATGTCGTTTCAAAATGACATAATTCCGCTAGAAAAAAAACACATTTTCCGCGAGAAATTATGACGATTCAAAATGACATAATTCCGCTAGAAAAAAAAACGATACTATTCCGCGCGAAATTATGTCGTTTCACAACGCCTTTATTCCGCCAGGAAAAACGACACTATTCTAAGCGGAATTATGGCGTCGGAATGGCATAGCGACATATCTTCGACTAGTACGTTTTTCCGTCGGAGATTTGTCAAACATCACAACTCCGACGAGTTAAAACCGACATCCGATCGGAGACGTTTTGGAACGAAATTTGTCGTCGCGATTTTTGTTAAAAAATACAGATTATTTTTTGTATATTTTCAGGCCAGAAAAAGAATCAGAATAAAATTTTAAAAAAATTTAACAATAAGAGAAACCAACTATTTTACTGAAAAAGTCGAAAAATGTGATGTTTTTGTAAGATTTCTTGACCTACAGTATTTTTTGTAATCGTCGGAGATATGACGCTTTAAAACGACATAACTCCGATCGGAGATATGACTTACTTAAAACGACATAGCTCCGACGAAAAAACGACATATCCGTAAGTTATGTCGTTTTAAAACGCCATATCTCCGATTGGTTAAGACGTTTACGACATATCTTCGATCGGAGTTATGTCGTTTCAAAACGTTTTGGAATGACATAACTTCGATCGGAGATATGACGTTTTAAAACGACATATCTCCGATTAGAGTTATGTCGTTTTTAACTCGTCGGAGCTATGTCGTTACCCCGTCGGAATTATGTCGCTATGTCTATTTTTCCTACACGTAACGCACGATTCACGCAAATTTAAAAGGTCTTGCTTCACGCACGAATTTACGATTAAAGGAGGTTACGCACGGTTTATGCACGATTAACGAACGATGTCACGAAGGGGTCATGAAAAGACCGATCAACCACCCTCGAATTTTTCCGTGGAGAGACCTTAATTCTATCATGGGTTTTATGGCCACACTGTCTTTTGTATGGAGCAAGGAGCGAATACAATAGAAAAAAAAAGAAGTTCGTGAATACTGCATGACTTCTATTTACGAGGTATATTTTAAACACGCACGTATCACGGATCCACACGCACGAAAGGCTGTGTTTACTCACGATCATGTCGTGAAACATCGTGACACACCGTGACACGCGCGAACTTCTAGTTGAACCTTCTGTAAATTGATCAAGTATCTTAATCATAAGCTTAACTAATTTTGCTTCCGTTTTCAGCATCGCAGAGCGTCGTAATCAAGTGCTGGGCAAACGCAAGGCTGTCAAGGATCGCGCCTTTGAGCGTAAACGTCTGCTGCAAGCTTCCAAGGATTATCACAAATTTGCCGCTGAAGCTGAGGACCTTAAAGTCTGGCTGCAGGACAAAACCAAAATTGCCGGCGATGAGAACTATCGTGATCTAAGCAATCTGCCACGCAAGCTACAAAAGCACAAGGCTTTCGAGCGTGAGTTGCGTGCCAATGAAGGACAATTGCGTAATGTCAATCAAGATGGTGAAAATTTGATCCAAGCTGGCAATCGTGTGCCTGAAGTGGAACATCGTGTGGCTGATTTGAATAAAAAGTGGAAGGACTTGCTGACCCTCTCCGAAGACAAGGGACGCAAACTGGAGCAGGCCGCTTCACAGCGTGAACATAATCGAGCCATTGAAGATGCCAAGAAGAAGGTAGACGAACTGGATTCGGCCCTCAAGAGCAAGGATGTGGGCAACGATTTGCGCAGTTGCAAGGACCTTATCAATAAGCAACAAATTCTGGAATCCGAAATCACCATTTGGGATCAAAAGGTAGCGGAGCTGGTCTCCACCGGCGATGATATGGCCCATGAGGGACACTTTAATGCCAAGAATATCAAGGATGAGACCAAGGAGCTGCAGCTGCGCTTTAAGCATCTACGCGATCCCACCCAACAGCGACGTGATAAGCTGGAGGAGAGTTTGAATTTCCATAAATTTGTTTTCGAACTGGATGCCGAATTCCAATGGATCAACGATCATCTGCCGGCCGCCAAATCCAATGAACTGGGTCAAAATCTTCACCAGACTCAGTCGCTGCACAAGAAACACAAGAAACTGGAAGCCGAAATCAAGGGCCACCAGCCCATGATCAATAAGGCTTTGCAATCGGGACAGTCTTTGGTATCACAACAGCATCCCGAGCGGGAAAATGTGAAAGCCTTGTGCGAACAATTGGAACAGGCCTGGCAGCAACTGGAAATGCATTGCAACGAAAGATCGCGCAAACTGGACATGTCCCTGAAGGCCCAACAATATTTGTTCGATGCCGGTGAGATTGAGTCCTGGTTGGGTGAACGCAACAATGTGCTGCGATCCACCGAATACGGTCGAGATCGTGACTCTGCGGCCAAGTTGTTGACCAAACACAAGACCATCGAACTGGAATTGGACACATATTCGGGCATAGTGACCGAAATGGGACATAATTGTGCGGCCATGGTGGCTGCCCAACATCCGGACAGCAAAGTGTTGTCGGCCAAGCAACAGTTGATCGAGAAAATGTTGAAATCCCTACATAAGTTGGCCTCACAGCGCCAGGTGCGCCTAATGGAGAGTCTGTATAAGCATGAATACTTCCTCGAATCGGATGAGGTGGAACAATGGATTAGAGAACAAGAACAGACCGCTTCCTCCGAAGATTATGGTCAGGATTTCGAGCATTTGCAATTGCTGCAAAATAAATTCGATGATCTTAAGCATCGCGTGGAGGTGGGTGCTGATCGTGTGGATCAGTGTGAGTTGCTGGCAAAGAAGCTAATCGATTCGGAGAGTCCCTATGCCAATGAGGTGGAGAAGAGACAGGAACAACTAAGGTAGGCATTCATTTAATTATTATGATCCTTGGATCTTACCTTTTATACCCGTTACTCTTAGAGTAAAAAGGAAATGTATGTAACAGGCAGAAGGAAAAATCTCCGACCCCATAAAGTATATATATTCTTGATCAGCATCGATAGCCGAGTCGATATAGCTGTCTGTCCGTCCGTCCGTCTGTAGAACACCTAGATCTCAGAGACTATAAGAGCTAGAGCTACCATTTTTTCAGTGTAGACTTCTATTGTCTGCTTGATCATTACTTAATGATCCACCATACACCGTTTCACGATCAGATGAACGATAGCAGAGTTGCCACCCACGCTATTTGGAATATCGCAATATCTTCCACAATTTTGAACTTTGATTGTTCGCACCTTCTAGACATATATTTTAAGCATCATTATTTATCCATCCACCATACATCATTTTTTGATCAGATGAATGATAGCAGAGTTGCCATTCACGCACTTTGGAATATCGCAATATCTCCCACAATTTTGAAGATAGATTGTTAGAACCTTCTAGACATATATTTTAAGCATCAATACTTATCGATCCGCCATACATCATTTCCCGATCAGATGAACGATAAAAGAGTTGCCACCCCCGCAATTCGGAAACAATCTTATATCTCTTACAATTTTGAAGATAGCTTGTTCGAACCCTCTAGACATATATTTTAATCATCATTTTATATCGATCCACTATACACCGTTTTACGATCAGATGAACTATAGTCGAGTTCTAAGCAGCGATTAATCCCGAAACGAATATCGGTTCCGGTACGTACCGAAATGAGAATTTCGGTTAAAGGTTCTATTTCGGTTTTCAGTTTATTTCGGTTTTCGGTTCGGATACGGTACTCAGATTTTTATTTCGGTATTCCGTTACGTACCGTTACGGTATTATTTCAAGATAAACAAAAAATTAAGGAATGTAATAGAACTAAAAAATTGTGTTCTAAGAATACGCCACATAAAAAACGATTTTTTTTTTTTAATATACCGATTTTTAGCATTTTTTTATTTTTGGACGAACAATTTCGCTAAACGCTTCTGTCCACGCTTCCAGTGGTATCCCTACACTCAGAAAAACAACCTAGAATAAAGGACTTCCAAGCAAACTCGCCTTGTGGCCATTTCTCATGAATCTGATCTAGATAGAGATCTTTAGCGATTAGGATAGATTTGAACCCATACTATAAGACCACGGACCAATATAGCTCATATGACGCTGGTAAAATACTCAAATGGGTTTTTCAACTCAAAAAAAACCAAAAACATATTGAAACGTAAAATCTGCCTTAGCTTTTTCCTTCATTACATTTTTTGAAATATTTGAACAATTTTTTTAAAAATGACGATATTTGAATTAAATCCAGAAACTTCAGTTCTAAAATTTATATTAACATTTTTCTAAAATTTCAATATTTTAGGGTGTATTCTTTATGACTTAGATATTAAGACTTGGAAGAAAAGTTTTTCCGCTTTTTAGAATTTGTTTTTTCTATCATATATATGTGAAAAAGAGAATTTGATTGTGTTTATTCTTTAAGGCCTCTATTCAGATGACATAAAATGTTATTTTGGCACAATCCTTCATATGAATAGAAACACATTTTAAAACCTCTGAAAGCTTAATGCATTTGGAAAGCAGTTTATTTATATGACGCATAGTTTTATGCCATCTGGAATGAGGACATCAAGGGCGAATTTTTAAAATGTACAACTTTTTCTGAGAGTATATATTGCTATTTTACCATTCTACCATATTTGAAATAATCATAAATCTATCAAGAAACCAAAACAATACCAGTATAATCGATTCGGTATAGTTCCGGTTCTTTCGGTTCCTATTATAACGGTTAACGGTTTTCGGTTCTCAAAAAAATTGTAATATCGGTTCCTGTTTCGATACCGGTACCTGGCTTTAAACGGTTTATTTTGGTTAACGGTTCCGCAGGTATTATTCCCTGTTTCTAAGAAAATCAAATAATTACGCTGGGCATTTTGTGTTCTACAAATCGCTTTCGACCCCAAAAACGTCCCTATTCCCATACGATTTGGGTCGTTTTTGGAGTGTATAACAAATTGTAGAACACCTGGGATATTTTTAAACAAACCTTTTCCTGAGTAAACGGGTATATCGAAGTCCAACTTTAACTTACGCTCTCGTTTTCCTTTCTAGAACGTCTTGGGAAAATCTCCTACAGCTGCTTAATCAACGCGAACAGAAACTCCATGCGGCCGGTGAAATACATCGTTTCCATCGCGACGTAGCCGAAGCTCTATTCCGCATACAAGATAAAAATGCTGCCCTTTCCTCCGAATTGGGCAAAGACTTGAATTCCGCCTTGGCCTTGCTGCGTAAACATGAAGGTTTTGAGAATGATTTGGTGGCACTAGAGGCTCAACTACAGGTCCTCGTCGAGGACTCGGTACGTCTGCAAGCCAAATATCCCTCCAATGCAGTGGCCATAGCCCAACAGCAAGACAAGGTGGTGGCAGCTTGGAATGATCTTAAAGAACGTTCCACTGCACGAGGCGACCGCTTAGCGGCTAGCTCTGATTTGCAAACCTTCCTGACCGATGTCCGCGATATAGTCTCTTGGTCCTCCAATTTACGTGCGGCTTTGCAGGCGGAGGAACATGTCAGCGATGCGGCGGGTGCCACCGCTTTGAAAATTCAACATGATGCCATCTATGGTGAAATTGAGGCCAGAGAGGATAAGTTCCGTTATCTTAATGAACTAAGCGATTCCATGGTACAGACTGGGACACTATGCCGCCGCTGATGTGGAGGAGAAGTGTGCAGCCATGTTGGATGAGCGTCAAAAGCTGCATGCTGCCTGGAATAAGAAGAAAATCATGCTGGAGCAAAAATTGATTTGTTCTGCTTCCTCAGGGATGCCAAACAAATTGATAATTTATCTAGCTCCCAGCAGGCAGCTTTAACCAGCTCAGATTTTGGTCAAACTGTGGAAGATGTACAGAATCAAATTAAGAAACATGATGAATTTGAACGTGTCATACAGACGCAAGAGGAGAAGGTGGCCTTACTTCAGGAACATGGACGTAAATTGATTGAGCAGCGTCATTATGATAGTGCCAATATACAGACCATCTTACAGGGTGTCCTAGCACGTCGTCAAAAGGTCAAGGATTTGTGTGCTGTCCGGCGTTACAAGCTGGAAGATGCCTTGCTGTATGCCAAGTTTGTAAGAGACTGCGCCGAGGCTGAATCCTGGATTAATGAGAAACAAAAGAAATTGGAAGCTGATGCAGCCAGCTATGCAGAGGTAACCAATCTAGATGAGAAAATCAAAAAGCTACAAAAACATCAAGCCTTCCAGGCCGAGGTGGCGGCCAATCAGGGACGCATACAAGAGATACAAGAAACGGGTGTGATTTTATTGAGTAAACAGCATGAAAATTCCATGGAAATTAAGCAGGCTATTGAGAGGGTCCTGAAAGCCTGGCAGGGTTTGCTGGGAGAACTGGAACAACGTGGACGCGGCCTAGAGGAAGCCCAGGATATTCTCGAGTTTAACAATCAATTGGATAAAATCGAAGCCTGGATTAGAGACAAGGAAATGATGGTACAAGCCAGCGATACGGGCAGAGATTTGGAACATTGCAGTGCACTCATGCGTAAGCTAGATGATGTGGACTCCGATATGCGTGTGGATGATCAACGTGTCAAGCATATCAATCAATTGGCAGACAAACTTATCAATCAGGCTCAACTACCCGAGGATACACAAAGTGTGGATAAACGTAGACGTGATTTCAATCACAATTGGCGTCAGCTACAGGGAGCTTTAAATGCCTACCGTGCTCTGCTAGGAGGAGCTCATGAAATACATGTATTCAATCGCGATGTAGACGATACAGCCGAACGTATAGCTGAAAAGGCTTTGGCCATGAGTTCAGCCGATACAGGCAGAGATTTGGCCGCCGTGGAAGCTCTTATACGACGCGAAGAAGCTTTGGAAAGAGACATGTCGGCTGTAAAACAGAAAATAGAAGAACATGAAACCGCTGCAGAGTTCCTGAAAAGTAAATACCCCGAACGTGGTGCCCAGCATATAGAAAAGAAGCTACAAGAGCTACACAAATCCTGGGGTAATCTACAAGAACTCTCCATCAAACGTCAGTCCGTGCTGAATGAGGCCTATCTGGTGCACAAGTTTGTGTCGGATGTAAAAGAACTGGAACTGTGGGTGAATGATATGATCAAGAAAATGAACAATACCCAAGCTCCGGCCACCATCAATGACTGTGAAACCCAATTGGAGTTGCATCAGGAAAGAAAAGTGGAGATAGAGGGTAGAGATGCAGCCTTCAATCAACTCAAACTGCAGGGTTCTGAGCTCTTGAAATCCGAGAATGTCAAACGCTATTTAATCATGGTAGAGGAACTACATCAGTCTTTGCATGAAGCCTGGAGTGAGCGTGCACGTGACTTGACCGAAGCTCATCAAATGCATTTGTTTAAGGCTCAACTGGAACAGGTGGAAATTTGGCTGGCCAATAAGGAGGCCTTCCTTAACAATGATGATTTAGGTGACTCCTATACCGCAGTAGAACGTCTTTTGAAGAAGCATGAAGCCTTTGAAAAACTACTCGATGCAGATCATGTGGATGCCTTACAAAATTTTGCACACAGCATTTTAGAAAGTGAACCCAAAGATGAGGATTTGATAAGAGAAAAGTTGGCTTACATTTTACGTAGAAAACAAAAATTATTGGATCTGTCAGCGGAGCGTAAACAACGTCTAAGGCAATCCCTACAGCTCCAAGAGTTCCTGCGTAGTTTGTATGAAATCGATCGTTGGTTGGTACAAAAATTGCAAGTGGCTTTGGATGAGAATTATCGTGAACCCAGCAATTTGCAAAGCAAAATACAAAAACACTCGGCCTTTGATGCAGAACTTTTGAGTAACTCCCCGCGCGTACAGTCGGTCATCAGTGAGGGTGAACGTTTGATCAAGGGTGAACACTTTGCCCAAGAAGAAATAGCTCAACAGGTTAAGCTACTCGAGGGAGATTGGCTGAAGCTCAAGGCAGCCTCTCACAACAAACAGCAGAAACTATTGCAGGCCTATGAAGCCTTGGCTTTTAATCGTAGTTTGGATGAGTTTAACAACTGGATGGATGAGGTGGAATTGCAATTATCTAGCGAAGATTATGGCAAAGATTTAACCACCGTGAGTAATTTGTTGAAGAAACACGAGCGCTTGGAAGCCGATGTGGCACATCATAATGATTTGGCCGATCAATTGAAACTTAAGGATGAGCAATTCTTTCAGGCAGATCATTTTCTCAAACAGGATATACATGAGCGTGCCATGACCTGTATCAAGCGTTACAATACCTTACATGAACCCCTGGGCATACGTCGTGAAAATCTGGAGGATTCTCTTAGTCTACAGCAATTCTTAAGAGATGCGGAAGATGAGCTACAATGGCTGGGCGAGAAACAGTTAATAGCTGGTTCTCAGGATTTGGGTAGCAGTTTGATAGCCGTTCAAACTTTGCAGAAGAAACATAATGCCTTGGAGGCCGAACTAACCTCCCAGGAGCCCTTGATTCAGTCTCTTTTGCAACGTGGTCAGCAAATGATACGCGATAATCATTTTGCCAGCGAGCAATTGATTTACAAATCCGAGTTACTGCAAAAGCAATTGGTACAACTCCGAGATTTGGCGGCCATACGACGTCTACGTCTTTTGGATGCCGTAGAGAGTCAACTCTTCTATGTGGAGGCCAATGAAGCTGATGCCTGGATGCGTGAAAAACGTCCTATTCTAACCAGCACCGACTATGGACGCGATGAAATCTCTGTGCAAACTTTACAAAAGAAATTGGAAGTTCTACAACGTGAACTGGCCGCCTTTAAGCCTTCCATCGATAAGGTACACAAACTGGCCACTGGTTTGGTGGAACGTCGTCACTTTGATAGCGCCAATATACAAGAGAAGAATGCTTTGGTGGGTCAACAATATGCGGAGCTGCTACGTCTGGCCCAGGAACGTGAGTTGCGTTTAAGTGAGTGCAAAAAATTGTTTGAGTATTTGAGAGAAACCGAGGATTTGCATGAATGGGTGGGCGATCAAATGGCCGTCACTGCCAGCGAGGATTATGGTGAGGATGTGGAGCATGTGGAACAGCTAATGCTGGCCTTTGAATCCTTTGTGTCCAATTTGAATGCCAATGAGGCTAGAGTTGAGGCCTGTCTGGAGCGTGGAGATCGTTTGATTCAGGAAAATAATCCCCACCGCAGTAGCATCAAATCCAAACGGGATGAAACCAAACAATTGTGGGATGAGCTAAAGGATTTGGTGAATGCACGTCAAGATGCCTTGGCGGGTGCCAAGCAAGTGCATGTCTATGATCGTGTGGCTGATGAAACCATTGGCTTGATCAATGAAAAAGATGCTTCACTTATCTCCGAAGACTATGGCCAGGATTTGGAGAGTATTCAAGCTTTGGGACGTAAGCATTTGGTATTTGAATCCGAGCTGGAAGCCATTAAAGGGTCAGGTAGACTCTGTCTTAGCTGAAGCTGTCAAGCTAGGTGAAATCTATCCCGATGCCAAGGAGCATATCGAAGTCAAACGTGATGAAACCGTGGAAGCTTGGACAGATCTAAAGGATAAAACCCAGGCACGCAAGAGCAAGCTCAGTCAGGCCGAGCAGCTGCAATCCTATTTCGATGAATATCGCGATTTGATAGCCTGGATCAATGAAATGCTAGCCAAGATTACCGCACCCGAATTGGCCAACAGTGTGGCTGGAGCTGAGCTTCTGTTAGCCAGCATTAAGGATCATTATGCTGAAATTCGTGCACGTGATGAAACCTTTGCCAATTTCACCGCCAATGGTCAGCAACTGATCAAGGAGAAGCACTTCCTGGCCCATGAGGTGGAGGATAAAATCAAGGTTCTACATGCACGCCATGAGCTACTGGAGCTTACTCTGCAGCAGCGCAAGGAAATCTATGAATTGAATTTGGATACCCAGTTGTTCCTTAAGGATGCCGAAATCCTGGAGCAATGGATTAGCAGTCGTGAGCCACAGCTTAAGGATGCCAAACTGGGTGATTCCATACCCCAGGTGGAGGATCTATTGAGGCGACATGAGGACTTTGAAAAGACCGTGGCCGCCCAGGAGGAAAAATTCCAGGCCATTAAGCGTATTACCCTGCTGGAGCAACGTTTCCGCAAGCAGCTGGAGCATGAAAAATTGGCCAAACTCAAGGAGAAGGAGCGTCTGGAGAGGGAACGCCTGGAGCAACTGAAGCAAAAGGAGCTGCAACGTCTCAACGATGAACGCCGACGTGCCGAAAAGCAGCAGGAACATCGCCAGAATGCAGCCCATCAGGACAAAACACCCATCTTCTCCTCACCCATGGTCACTGTGTCCAGTTCCACCAGTGCCACCGTTAGTCAGCCCCAGTCTCCAGCTGTGTCGGTTGCCACCCTGCGACCCAGCTACCCGGATGAGCAAGAGCATTTGGCTCTGTCCAAGAGCAGCTCCAGTGGCATTTTTGGGGATCGCCTGCGACGCGGCTCCGCCGATAATGTTAAACGTGCCGAAAGCATGAAGGTACAACCCAAACAACCCAAGCGTACTCCCTCCTTCACCACCCGCCGTCGTGCCCAGTCCTTCCGTAAGAACCAGAAGGGTGAAGGTTTCGATTTGCCTCCCGTGGAAATTCAGGGTATGCTAGAGCGTAAGCATGGCCTGCAATCGGGTGGTAAGAAGGCACCCGTGCGTTCCTGGAAACAATTCCATACCGTACTCTGCGGTCAATTGGTTTGCTTCTTCAAGGATGAAAACGATTTCCTGCAACAGAAAACGGCCACGGCTCCGGTTAACATTTTGGGTGCCAAATGCGAACGTGCCGATGATTATACCAAGAAGAAGTATGTCTTCCGGCTAAGACTGCCCGATGGCTCGGAGTTCCTGTTCGAGGCACCCTCACTGGACATTTTGAACGATTGGGTACGCAAGTTATCCTTCCATGCTAGTCTGCCACCAAATCTACAGCTGCTCAGCTATGATGAGTCCATGAAGGTAAGAGAAAAACTTGGGAAAGCTTTAATTTATACTAAATTTTTTGTGTTCTCTAGCAACAATCCAGCAGCTCGCCAGACATTAAGGTAACCAGCAGTGTGGAGTCGCCCGTTAGTTCGCGTAACTCCTCACCCGATTCGCAGCGTCGTTCTAGCAGTGGTCAAACTCTAGACGGCACTTCTACACCACAAATGGCCTTCTTGCAGCGACAAATGCAACAGCAGCAACAACCACAATCCCAGCCCAGTTCACCCGGATCACCCACAGCTGGTTTTGATCAGAAGCCACCCATACCACCGCGTGGTGCACCACCAGTGGCCAGTAATCGTCAGAGTCAGGAGAATCTGGTGGTACTGCGTAATCGCCAAAGTTCGAGCAATGGTAAGTACTTGAGAAATGAGCAGATCGATCGTCTGTCATTGTTAGGCCAGAAATCTCATGGTATTGACCAATTCCATGTCATTTCATAGCCTTAACCTTGGTTTAAAAAAAAAGTGTGATTGTGGTTAACATTCACTCTTTTCCAACACTATTTTTAAAAATTAATTTCACGATGCTTTGATTTGAAATATGTTAACTGAAAAGAGTTTATATACCGTTGGAGAACAGTGGTGGAAAACAGTGTTGGAAAACAGTGTTGGAAAAATTTGGAAAACAGTGTTAGAAAAATGTTTCAAAACAGTTTTGGAAAACAGTGTTTTGCCACGGTATATAAACTCTTTTCAGTTTACATATTTCACACCAAAGCTTCGAGAAATAAATTTTCAAAAAGTCTTAGAAAAAGTGTTGGGAAAAAGGTGTTGGAAAAACAGTGTTGCAAAACAGTGTTGAAAATTAGTGTTTTGCAACGGTATGTAAACTCTTTTCAGTTAACATATTTCACATGAAAACTTCGTGAAAACAATGTTTAAAAATAGTGTTGGAAAATGGTACCTGTACCCAGGGATTAACCCCGAAATGAATATCGGTTCCGGTACTGGTTCCGGAAAAATGAGAATTTCGGTAAAAGGTAAAGGTTATATTTCGGTTATCGGTTCCGATGCGGTACCCAGATTTTTATTTCGGTATACCGGTACGTACCAACAAGTATAATTTTGTTTAATTTTCAAAAATTTAAATTGTTTCACGATATCCAACAAATTTGTGGATGTAATAGAATTTAAAAATTGTATTCTAAAAATATGCCACATAAAACAACGTTTTTAAAATATACCGATTTCTATCGGTTTTTTTAAATTTTTTATTTTTGGACAAACAATTTCGCAAAAACACTTCTCATCTTTAGATAAACTTAAATTTCGGATGTTTGTTAGTTTCTGTGCCAGACTCTGCTTTCTAGGAGATGAGAAATTGAACCTAAACTTATATAAAATCTTTCTAAAAACCAAAAAAAAATATTTGTTCAAAATAATCGGTCCTTGAATTTGCTGTATTCCTTGAACCCATACTATAAGACAAGTGTTCAAAATAGCCCATAATACGCTGTTAAAATACTTAAAGGGGTGCATCAGCTTTAAAAACGCTCTTAAACAGTTGGAAACATAAAATCTGACAGTGCTTTTTCATACTTTTCATTTTTCAAAATATTATTATGAAACTTTCTTAAAATAGGAAATAATCTGACCTGTACCCGTTTTCGATTTCGATCAAATCATGCGGAATTGGATTAAAATCAAGAAACTTTATTTCTAAAAATATTTTTAAAACATTTCTATATTTAAGGGAGGATTTGTCTAAGACCTAGGGTCGATTTCTCATCTTCACAATAGCTGCTATGTGTCAGATAAACATCAATTTTACTCTGCTATTTGTAAGTTTAGGTGACAGATTGTGCTATGTAGGAGATGAGAATTCGCCCCTTAGAAAATCTTTACATTTAATGAGAGGGTTTACGTTTTTCCGCCTTTATAGACATTTTTTTTCTACATCTTATATATCTTAAAAAAATAGTTTAGTTCCGGTTTTTCTTTAAGGGCGAATTTCTAAAATGGTTCAATGTTTTTTGTGATATGGTTTTTTCGAACCAGTTGAAATAAATATTTGAAATAATCATAAATCAACCAAATAAATAACAAGAATTTCGAAACAGTACAAATTTTCTGAGCGATTTGGTATGGTTCCGAGTTTTTTCAGTTACATTTTAAAAGGTTCTCAGTTCTTAAAAATGTATACTACTTCGGTTATCGGTTTAGATACCGGTAAGTGAGACTTCTAACTTTTTGAAACGGTAAACGGTTCCGGTAACGGTATTATTTCCAGCCTGTACCTGTTCTCCATTGTTTCCAACACTGTTTTTTCAACACTGTTTTTTAACACTGTTTTTTTTTCACTGTTTTCAAACACTTTTTTTCCAACATTGTTTTCCAAAGGTCAATGATCAACTGGACATACTATTTCTAAGTTTAATTGAAATGCCACGGTTGGCCCGGCGAATGCTTTGAGTGCATGCTGTCTCCCTGTGAGCGTTATGCGTTATGCGTTATTTTGAAATTGATTTTTACCCCTACAAAAAAATATTCCGTACCAAAATTAAAGATGTTTCCCTTCACTGGTTATGATATTGAATATGATTTTTCTTCTACAGATCTAACCGATGGCCGCCTGCAACAATCAGCCACATTGCCCGCTGGTCTCACAGGAGTCCAACAGAATGGTGGCAGCAAGGATGACAGCGTGGTAATGAAACGTAACAGCGAAGCTAGACAATCGGGTAAGTAAAGCAAAATAGAAATAGGGCCTATGATCCCTGGCTAGCCATTTGTGTATGTACCCCCATTCTGATCAAACTCCATACAACAACTCCACTCCACTCCACCCCACTCATTTGGTAAACAACAACAACTATTAGAGAATCCGCCGCCATTGCCCACCACGATGCCACCTTTAGGTAGCCAACAGCATCAACATCAGCATAGTCATCCACATCAACATCAGGCACAGGTGCAGCAGCGCATCAATGCCTTCAATGCGGCGGCCAATCAACAGCAGCAACAGCAGCAGCCTGATTACTACAACAACAATGTATTGAGACAACAGCAACAACAACAACAGCTACAGCATCAGCACCATCACTTGGCCACACCAGCACAACGTGTGCCTTCGGGACGCATTGATAGTACACGCAAATTTATTGAAATGGAGGCTCAACCAACGGGAACCAATGGCAGCTCCTCCTCCAAGCGTACCATTAGCTACTCCAGCAGCAGCGGTGGCAGCAGCAGCAATGGGAATGGTAATATTACAACAACAACAACAACCACAACGACACAACAACAACAACATCAAGTGACTACCAGCAGTCGCACTGTTTGGCATCTAACAACAAGCTCACCAACTTCATCGACCAAATCATCATCAATTGGCTCCGGCGAGCCTAACAATGCCATCAGTAATCCAAGCTATATGGGTCTGCAAATGAATAACAATAATGAAACAATTGGAATTGGTGGTTAGAAGAAGCATAAAAGTTACATTAATCCCTCCTAACTTTACATAATAATGAAAGCATGTTAGAATTTAAGCAAATGTGTGGTTAATGGTTTTATCTTTCCTTTTTTTATCCTATTTGCATGTCAAAGGTTCAACTGTGAAATCGGTGAAACTAACGCGTCGATCCTATCTGCGCACAAGTTTGCAAAGTATTTTAATTATTTAATGCATATGGTTTACCCCTTTTTACTCTAGGCTAAGATAACCAAGGCTGCAAACCGCTCCAAGAACGTATCCCTTGAATTATGATGAGCTGGATTTTAGCTCAAAATTTTGGGACCTCTGATGGTTCAAACCTTCTTAAGAATTTCAGTGATTTGCAGCCTTGTATTAAACTCTAATTTTGATTTATTTTATACCTGCTCATTCTCTTTTCTGTTACACTCGCATGCTCGCTTTTTTCATTCATTTACACACTCTAAATATCCATTTTTTAACAAATTTTCCTTGCTCAACTCTTCACAGGTTGGGGCAATACCCGCTTTGAGAGCAATCGACCCGTTTCACTGCAGCCCGATTCCATTAGCTTCTCACGCGTTTCCGCCGAAAGTTCCAGTGAAAGTGAAGCTCAATCCATTTCCTCCGTATCTGGCATTAAGGGCAGTAAAAACAAAGAGGAACGTCGCAGTGGCATGTTCCGCATCTTTGGACGCAAGGGCGGTGACAAGGACAAGGAGAAGGATAAACGTCGCTCCAGTCAAACGCCGCCACAGTGAGGAACAGTTGAAACATTTCGGACCACACACAACCCAATTGTTTATTTTGTATTCTTTTTTTATATGCATAATATAAATTCTAAATATTTTTCATTTCTATCCCAAAAATCCACACACACAATTGCGCCGAGTGCAAATAAAATTCAAAATTAACAAACAAATTTCTAATTTTAAAACAAAATGTGTCTACTTAAAAGTATAAAACAAATATTATATTATATTAAAGTCAATGTTTTAATTGCATTATAAAAAAAAATGTTAAGTGTAAGTTTGTTCGTTGTATGATTACATTTAATTTTCGTAAAAACAAAAACAAAAGAAAAACCAATAAATATATATTCAGTATATGTAAAAAAATTTATAAAAAAAAACTTTTTCACTTCCCAAAAGGACGAAAATTCCACCGCAGCAGTTTTGGAAAGGCTGGAAAATAAAAATTTAGTTCAAAAAGTACACGTCAAACTGTGAGAGTTCCCACCGTCTAATTTTGGAAGGGATTGCTTAAAAACCTCACGCAGATTTTTTGCTATAAGCTAGGAGCAGCTCATCTAAGGCCCTGTATAGTCAACTTAGCTACTCATTGTGCAAAAATCATTACTTCCAAGACTAAAACAGTCTTAGCCTAATACCTTCTATATTTAGAGCTCGATGCGAGATGTTGAACCTGCGATACGGAAGCCAGCTGCACCCTCTGCAATTAAAACAACAAAGAAGAAAAAAAAAGTGTCTGGAGATTTCTAATTTTCATTAATTATAATTATAATCAGATAATTATCTATATTAACTATATTGTTTAATAGTGCAAGCTTTTAGGCAAACTAAATTTATTTTAATTTATTTACAATCTTTAACCCGTTTATAGTCACAACCTTAGAACGAACTGGTCTCTCGCGATGAGCGGGCAATCCGGGTGCATTATGAGTATGTGGCTATAGAGCAGAGCTGTAAAAGATTTAAATCATTTTTGATTTTAAATCTTAATGATTTATTTACTTCTTGATTGATTCAATTGAGCTTTAAATCATCAAGATTTAAATCTGATTCAATCATTAAAGATAGCATAAAGTCGATTTATAATTCATATTGAAGCAATCTGATTGTAAGTATTTTGATTTAATTCATTTGATTTAAATCATTAAAGATTTCAATCATTTCAGATTTATTCATTTGATTTAAATCAAACTTTGCAATCATTTGTGATTTATTTTCTTATAGATTTAAATCCTTTTGTGATTTAAATCTTTAAAGATTTAAATCAATTTGAGATTTAAATCAGTAAATCAGATCTTTAAAGATTTAAATCAATTTGAGATTTAAATCAGTAAAGATTTAAATCATTTTGAGTTTTAAATCGTTCGAGATTTCAATATTTTCATTAAAATCATTAAGGATTTTATATTTTTCATTTAAATCATTAAAGATTGCAATATTTTGATTTAAATCAAATGATTTAAGCCTTTAAGATTTAAATCTTGAATATTTAAATTTTCTATGATTTAAATCAAATAATTTAAATCTTCAAAGATTTAAATCAAATGAATTAAATCAAAATATTTATAATCTGATTGCTCCAAAATGATTTTTAAATCTCCTTAAAGCTATCTTCAATGATTGAATCAGATTTAAATCTTAATGATTGAAAGCTGAAATGAATGAATTCTTTTTTTTTTAAATCAAGTTGAGATTGAATCGTGAATCAATCTCGAAATGATTGATTCATTTACAGCCCTGCTATAGAGATTATAAGAAAACCAGCCATACCCTGTCAAACTGTAAAATTCATGTGAATTACCAAGCAAACATAAGTTAGCAGCAGGTAACTTTAGGATAACTAAAGTTACAACATTTACACTGCCCACTTTCAGGGGCACCCATTCAAGTTGCCAAAAATTGTCTTTAACAGAGCATCCTGTGAAATTTGAATTACCAGGTGAGAAGAAATCAGCAACAGGTTACCTTTAAATAACTAAAGTTACAAAATGCATTGCCTACTTTCAAGAATAGTAATTCTTACTTACCAAACCAGGCAAACAGAAATCAGCATCAGGTTAACTTTCGATGTGTATTCAAGAAAGGGCATAGCCGGGCTTACTAGACCTATCGGCCCCCAATCCTATCCATATTTCAAGTATGCAGTTTCAAATTATTAAAAACGGCCATTCTTTTGGGTAATAATTGGATCTTTAAGTCAAAACTAAATTTTTTTCAATTAGAAAAACAAAACATAAATAAAATAATTGAATTTTTTTTTTAATTTAATCTACGTTCGCCATATTTTTGAGTTTTTATGACAATTTTAAAACTATATGAAGGAGTGTTTATATGAAGTTGAGTTGTTCTTTGTTTAATTTAGTCTAAGCTAAAGCTGTGCTCTAAATATTGCTGTCAAATTCCTAACAATTGAAAACTGTAGAAAAAGTTGAAAAACAAAGTTGAAAGATGTGATTTTTTGAAACAAATATGGAAACACTTAATAATTTCTCAACATTTTTGTAATTGGGTGTATGAAGATGTGATTTTTTAAATGATTAAAATTAGAAATGTTTTATAGGCAACATCATTGCAGCGTCATTTTAAATTCTGAACAGAGTACTGTTTTATATGGAATGCGATATCAGACAACCTAGCTCTTAATTCTTCAACTTGGACGTTTTACTACAAATTTAAATGTGTTGTAAGCCACGGCCAATCAATGATTAAATGGGAAGAAACAATTTTTTTTTATTAAATTTTCCAGATTTTTTAACGTCAAACTTTATTTAAGGGACTTCAAGGCGGATATTGGCAATGAGTTTGCCAATCATCTTTTTCATGCTTTCTTGTGAATTTGACTAAATTCCTGATGAATAAGGAATGGTTATGCACTAACCACCGATTCCATAGATCTTTGTCTTTGTGGTAAATGCCTTGGACAGTAGCTTTTGTAATGCTTGAAGCAGACCACCATTAATCGAGTGACTGGGCGCATGCACCGCATGTTTATAAACAAACTTTAACAGTTTATACTCTGTTAAGTGTTCACATAATTAACATATAAATCAAATCAGCAATTGGTTTTTACACAAAGAGGTTTTCGGTCTCATTTCTTATGCCAGGCACACACACACACATAAGATTAATACTACTTTAGACACCTCTTTAAGGGCCTGGCGATCAGTGTTGCCAGAATTCAATTTAAAATTTTTTTCATAGGAAGGAGCAACATTAAATCAATATGTGGTTATAATACCACCAGCAGTATAGCCTCCAAAAAGCAGTGACCGTAACGGTTATAAGTTATAACTATAATAAAAATCATTTGTAATTAATCATATCTGATATTTATTTTTAAAAATCATTGTTAAAAAATTATTTTTTATTTTCATTTTAAAAATTATTATTAAATATTCATTTTTTAATTTTTGTTATAAAAAATCAATTATAAAACAGTGATCTGGATCAGGAAAATTAAAATCAACCTTGCGTTAAATATTTAAATTTTTCAAAATTAAAAAAAAAATCAATATTGAAAATATTTTATAAACTACCTAAAATTCGTACTTTATACAGCTATTTGGAAAATACTAAAAAAAAAATCGAAATGTTCCGAAATTCAAATTCCTCAAACCACTAAAATATGCCAAAAATTCCAGATTGTACTAAACTATATGAAAATAATAATAAATTCATATAAAATATTTTTTTTATGGTAGATTTAATTTTAGAAACAGTAATTTTTCAACAGATTCCGTAGACAATTTGAAATATTGATATATTTTTTGATATATTTTTATTTTCAAAAATCAATCTTTATTATTATATTTGAATTTTTTAAATAAAAATCTCTTATGAAAAAATTCAATTGATTTATTATATTAAAAATTTAAAATAAATATTTTTTTTTTTTAGATTTAGATTTATTCTTTTCCAAACAAAATTAGAGAAGTCTTATAGATTAGCATTGGTCAACAGAAACATTTTTTTAAAAATAATTTTTAACATAAAATAAATTTTACCAATGAGTTTTAAAAATAAAAATCAAAAATAACGGGTCATTATATATTTCCAAAGTCCATAAAAAAAACAAATATATTAATATATTTGATATATGTGTTGGACATCTGCATACCAATGATTTTTTAGCTTAAAATTAACACCATAACCGTTATTTTCGGTCCCTGCCAAAAAGATATCAAAACCGAATTGACATCAATTCAGTTGGACAGACATTATCTGACTTTTCGTCCTGGGATTGGTTTTCATTTAACAAATAAATTTATTAAAACGCGGTGATGAAATAGGATATTAATTCCAGTTAATTTCATGATCTTCTCAAAGAGAATACCAAACATTTGACTTTGTGCAGAAGTCGCAACACCCAACCAGCATTTTGACTTTGCTTTGGTTAATGTACATTTTATTTCAAAATAAAAAACTTTACATTAACCTTTAGCTGTGATTTGAATTGGTTTCCAAATTAAAAGTGAGCAAATTCTTCAACAACTTCAATTGCCTAACAATGCCTGACCAGCAAATGCAATTCCGACCTATTAAAAAAAACAAAAACCAATCCTCACCGTAAAAGCAGTTCAACGTATCGATTTTAATTTCAAGTTCAAACTGATGTCAAGTGCTGACCTTCCGACAATTACACGAAAATGTGGCCGTAACCAATTACGGATGCACTCAGATGCGAAATTTGGTAAATGAAATTCGGATTCGGAGCGTGCCACGTACAAGTGTCAATGCGGTGACAGCAATTTGTTGAATGCATCATCGATCATCAGTTGCGGGGGAATTGCTTAAATTGTAGAACTGGGGCAAACAAACTGAGACTCATCCCTAAACAGGGTGTTTTGTTGTTGTGGTTGACTTTGGCACTATTTTGATGTTATTTTAGTTTTGGGTATAAATATGCGTGACATGTTCCAAGTTGGCTCAGACAGCGAAAGGCGATCGACTTTGGTGGTTGTACTCGATATCGGCGTTTCAAGTTAATGATGAGTCGAGCATTGCTGATGCTCTTGCTGGTGGGTTGGGCAACGGCGGCCACCCATGTCAACATAACGATAGCCCAACAGCCGGCCACCAATCCAGCGGATGTCAACTATGTGGAGGGCCGTGCTCCGGCCGAGCTACGTGCGGGACCGGCCAGGGAGGAGCAGAATTTTGAGCGTTTAAAGGAGCGTCCCCAGCAGCAACAGCAGCAGCAGCAGCAACAGCAGCAACAAGTGGCTCAGCCTCAGTCTGCGCCTTCACCCAGACAGGGTTTGGGTTTACAACCACCACTAGCCACACATAATGGACGCCAGCCACGTCGTCGTCTTCATGGCCGTCGTCCCGCTTTGCATCAAAGCAGCCAAATCCGTCAGCGCAATCAGCAATTGCGTCAGAATCAGGAATTTGAGCGTTATATACAGTCCTATCATAGCCAGGGACCCACCGTGGAGACGGTGAGTAAACCCTTAAAGAGGGATTACATAGAAATCTTACCCTAATTTCCCTCTCTCAGGTGTATGAATCCTCCAGTCCTGCCCCTCAGCGTTATACCCAATCCCAGCAGTCCCATTTTAGAACCGAAGACAGTGCACCACAGAAAGTGGTGGCCATAGGAGGAGCACGTTCCCAGCAGTTAAGCATGTTTGAACGCCAGGTGGCGGCACCAGCTAATACACAGGTGGCCTCCGAGCAGGTGCAGCAGGATAGCAAACCCATTTATGAACCCACACCAGAAGCGCCAACTGCTCCACCAACCAGCTCCAGTTCCAGCAGCAGTTCCTCCGCCTCCTCTCCCTCAAATTCGGCTCCGCAGCCTGCAGAACCCTCTCCCAGCTATGAACCTCCTGCCACCAGCTATAACCGACCCAGCTATGATGCCAACTCTTATCAATATGATGATGGTCAGGAAGTGGACTATGCGGATCAATATCCACCCGAGGTGGATGAGGCCAGCTATGATGATTACAGTGATTATTCCGGCGGCTATTTGCCACCTTCACGTGGCTATGCTCCCTCCTCCTCCTCCGCCACGTCCTTTGGTTACCAAAACCATACAAATAGTACAACCCGCTCTCAAGGCCAAAAAATACGAGGTGCGTCATCCGGCCATCCAAAAGGAATTCTATGACATAGAAGAGCGAGTGGTTATCAAGCCAGCGGGCACTTTGGTGGTGGAGCTAGATCATCCTGTGGCCAAAATACCCAAGGGTGAAACCCTACTCCCGCTAGGTCATCCCCATCCGGCTGTGGCCTCCGCCTACAACAATCAGGGACACATACAGACCCAGAGCTATAATCATAATGCCAATGAATATAGACCACCTTCAGGCAAAGATCAGCAATCGACCACCGTGGGTTCAAGTGTCACTACCATGCCCTCCTATGATCAGGCGCCCAAGGATGAGTATGTGGAGACACAACTGCAACAGCAACCGGCGGCGGCGGCGGGGGCTAAAGATGACACAGATGGACGTTTGCCTGCCACCGTTGCCGCGGTGGATGATAAGGGAAATTCCTTTAAAATCAAGACCAAGCATCTCTCACCCCATATGATTACACGTGCCGAGCCAGAGCAAGATTATGCTCCACGTATACCACCCAATGAAGCCAACTATGAGCGTGCTCCTCCTCCCCCCAGCGTGGTTATCAGCCGCGAAATAATTTTAATCGACAATCCTACAACAACAACCCGAACAACAACGATGATTACTTCTCGGGTGAATTCCTGCCCCAGGCAAATGCAGGAAATGTGGAATCCAAGCCAGCACGCTTGGAATTCCAACCCGCTCAGGTACAGGAGCAGCCACGTCCACATATAATCAAACATGAGCACAAGCTACATTTGCCTCCCTCGCAGCACAACATTTATTTGGGACATCATAATCACCAGCCACGGTCCCAGGAGGTACCCGCTCATGTGGCTGAACTGAAGCCCTATTTACGTCATCATGCGGGTCCCACTGTAATCTATGCCAAATCAGCAGCTCGTCCTGCGTCTGCCTCACGCAATTACTATCATCAGGCTGCTCGTCAACGTAGTCCTTTGGCCGAAGAGTTGGAGTACAGTGCGCCCTACTCCCAAATGCGTTTCAGTCCCGAAGAACAGCAATCCTCTAGGCTCGTAGCGTCACCAGACAAGGAGTCACCCCAAACACACATACAAATTCAAATACCTCAACGTCCGGACTGTCATCGCTCACACCCAGCAGAAGCAGCACGTTCCGAGCGTCTAATAGAAGCACCCGCTGCTGCCTCGGAAGTGCCCGCCACCCAGGCCACCTCTACCCAGTCCCAATCCCAGTCCCCAGCCCCCGCCCAACCCGATGTGGATGTTTCCCTCAATGGCGCCGCCGGTCACCTGCGGCCCAATGAGCGTGTCATAGCCGCCACTGCCGCCCCCACAGATGCCTCCGCCACCTCCGAGACCTTCCACAAGCGTCGCATTGTGGTCAATCATCCGTTCCAGACCGTACGCGAGGTTGTCGAGCATGAGCCCATTACCAACTATCATCAGATTCAGGTAAATGAGCCCGCTTCACCTGCCTTGTATCATCCGGCCGCCTACTATCAGCCACCCCAGCAGACTCATGGCAATCTGGTGCAATTCCAATCCACCTCCACGCATGGTAATCTCTATGCTCACTATGGTTAGAGAGAGAGAGAGAGAGAGATATCTGGCATGTTATAGTTGACTTTTATTGCATTTTTATTTGAATTTTTCTTTTTTAGTTTTTAGTTTAGATCCCCCAAAAAATATATATATTTGTAGGTGGAAGGGCCCTTTCCATTTTGTAAAAAAAAAAATTGATCTTATTTGTATTAAATGTTGTTGTTTTTAGGTTTAAGTGCAGCTTTACTTGCCATAAATAAAATAGCATACAAAATGCGACGAGTAAATATGAAGGTACAATAATTTTTGGAGGGAAACTGAAATTAAGCTTGTTCTCGTTTCTGTATTCGATCCATCGGAATTGGTAAAGGTTCTTACGTATATATGTCATTCTTTTTAAACCCGACAGATTTTATACTTTTTATATTTGATTTAAATATAAAAAATATTCTTCCAGGAAAATGTATATCGCCGTTTTGTCAAAAAAAATCTTGATTTTATACAAAATGGCAAAAATTGGAAAAAAAAATCAAAAAACTAAAAAAGCGTTCTTAAAAAAATGTATATCTGTTCATCGGACAACTCGCTGGTTTATTGTAATAGAATATATATTTTTTTTTAAGAACAAACACAAACTCGATGTCTGTCATATCTTCCGCAAACTTTGCTTTGAACTTTGATATTTTCCACTTGCTCATTTATTGCTTTAAATATTGTGTCAGAGTTTTTCGCTAGTGGAGAACTTCAGGTTGGTTAATTTTAAATTCAACAACAAATTGATAGCACCTTTTCTTCATTTGTTAAAAATTTTGGATCACGAGAAACCTCTAAAATAATTTTTTAAACGATCCGAAGCCAGAGTTTTATTTTTTGTTCAATACGTTTATTTTAAGCATAAAATGTCTAAAAGATACATTTTAAAATGTCGATCAAAAACATCAAGAATTACATCTATTGCTTGTTATTTATTGCATGATTTTAATATAAATATTTATAAATTTGAATAAAAGTTAAGTTTGAGTTCGATAACTAACGGTGGACCTATTAACTATCGATGATTAAATGGATTTTTTCTCTTGCGAATTTTTAACCTACCGCTTTTCGATTGTGGCGGGCTTTTGATTCTATGAATGGAGCTATCGATATACCAATTACTTCCATATTATCGTCTATCGCCTATCGATAGTTGATTTCTGCCACCTCTAGCAACATCACCCACTATTTACCCCTATTTAACATTATAGCACGCTGTCGCTGCTTTAGCAAATAAAATTCAATTTTAAAATGTACGAGCTAAAAACCTTATTGCCACAATTTGAGATTAAATTGCCCACCTGTATGTACGACCTGAAGAATGTCAGTTTAGCAGGCAGTTCCACCTCTTCAGCGGCAGCGTCAACAAGTGTAAGTAAATGTCCAAATTTTTTCTTTTACAGTTTATCAAAAGTCCCCCCCTAGGGTCTGTCCCATACCAAATTGGAGCTCTGTAGCAGCCGCAACAACAACAACAATACCAACGCCACATGTGCACTTGATTTGGATACTTTAGGCCGACAAATACAACAACTGCTAAAGGTTAAACAAAAAACAATAACAAGAACATACTAAATTCTATTTATAAACAAGTTGCCAGGGACTAACCCAAAAAAATGATGACATTTGTTGGTTGCTGCTTGCTCTCTTGTGTGACCTTGGCTCCAGAAATGGTAGCCAAAAATATTTGTATAATATATGTGTTGCATGTTTTTTGGTTCTTTCCAGATGAATGATACAGCCGCAGTGGCTGCCCGCCAGGATAAGGTATTAAAGCAGCTGGAAGATCTCAAGGCACAATTGGGACAAATCCGTGCCGGTTTGGGTTTGTGTGGCAAAACTATACAGCATACGACAGCCTATCAGAATGGTGGACTTAAAGAGGTAATAAAAGTGTCCAAATTGTTACAACATTTACCTTAACTTTTCTTCTTTATGCAGGTGCCCCTTCAAGATATAGTCATCAATGGACATCCAAATTTCATACCCTACGCATTGTTGGCCTTGAAAAATGCCTGGCGAGATTTGTATACGATTGAGGTGAAAACCTTTACACATTCAACTATGGCGGATATAGGTCCAGCGGCAAAAGAATTTGAGGCCAGTCTGGCTCGAGTGCCCGTCAATGAGAGTCTGCCCAAAATTAAAGTCACACTTATATGGAAAAACTGTAAGCCTTAAGTACATCTCACTTGGCTTGTCATTAGACTCCCTCTCTCTCTCTCTTTTTGTAGGCGAACACACCGAAATGATTAGCTCACCCACCATGTATGTGCCCATTTATGGTGAGGTCAATATCATACGCTATTTGGGTCGTGTGGGTCCCACGGAATATCGTTATGAGAGCTCACCCCTTTGCAATGAGATCGATCTGGTGCTGGACATTTGCTATCAATTGTTACGTTGCAATACCCATAAATCTCAAGTGGCTATGGTTAGGCTATTGGATAAGCGTTTGCAACACGAACAGTATTTCGGTGGATCACAAATGTCAGTGGCCGATATTGGTGTATATAGTTCACTTATACGTATGCCCGGCATTACGGATAAGGATCTAACGCCAGCATTGCTCGCTTGGCGCAAGCGTGCCAAATTGGTGACACAAATTTAAATGAGATTAAAAACGAAAGCAAAGAAAATAAAGTTAAATTTGCAAAGCTTAACTAATTTTAATGAAACTGAAAGTAAATTCCAAAAACAGAGCTGTAACTCAACTGTAATTGTTCCGCGCTTGCTGCTACCGAACAGTTTGGTTAGAAGAACTTCAGATTATACCACAGCGCTTTCGATTTGGGTATGTTTCAAACATCGATTCAGCTTCACTTACAAATTTGGTCCATTTGGGAGCTCTCTCCTTTTTGAGGTCGATTGGCGCAACCCATTCGAAAATCGGAAAATGCTAAGCAGAACGTCTGATACCATAGAGTAATCATTAGATGTCAACTGAGAGCTTTTGCTAAGAGCGCGAGAGTGAGAGCAAAGGGCTCATTTCACAAATTTTATATTGCACACAAGCGTGGAAACAATCTTTAGCATCATATGTCAGCTGCACACTGAAGCTGTGTCAAATGACGTTGCTCGGCTTGTTTGGTTTAGTTTATTTTTCTCATTCAAAAAAAAAGTAAATCGATCCAAACTGTGACCTTTCCAATTTACCGTTTGATTTAGCATTTTCAGGAGGCTTGGTTAAAGAAAACGAGTCGGTAGTGTTCGGTTTGCATACCTGATTTCTTTAAGTTAAATCCTTATGCTGTTGACTCGGATGAAGCAGTTTGAATTTCAAACAAACTTAAAAAGAATTTATTTAAGGCTAATGATGACTTCCTATAAGTAGCAACTTTTGAGCATGATATCCGGTGAGCATTTCCTTGGTCTCTAGATTGCTGTAAACCAGCGGTGGGCATTAAATGCTAAAGAAAGAAGCTACAACATCTACGACAGAAAATTTTTTTTAACTAAAGTGCAAAGCTAACTTCTTTGTAAAACTTCTTGCAGAGTCTCCTCGACGGAGAACTACTTTACGCAAAAAAATCCATCAATGAATTCCATCACATACACTTTAACTTTCTATAGAATCGATCGAATCGGGTTCGAACCAAAATTTTCTAATGGTTAAGGTTTTAGTTCAAACCTGGGTTTGACCCAAGCTTTACCAAATTATGATAGAAAAGCAATTAATTTATTCAAAATATTTTAAAACATTTCCGAACTTATGTATTTTTGTTTACTTGAACATACGATTTTATTTATTTTCAATTTAAATATATATGTAGAATTTCTTCAACTTATTTTTGGTCTGTTTTTCTTAATTGATCAGTTAAAATCAATTTTAGAGTTATACAAAGCCGCATAACTTAGACTTATTACTTTATTACTTCGGAACAGGTTCAGGTTCAACTATATTTTATTTTAAAAGAGGTTCGGTTCACGGTAAATGAAAAGTCGGAATTCCGAGTTCGAACCGGTTGGGTTCAAAAGTAGTTTACAACCTTGGAAGTGTTTCGCTCAAAATTAAGGAAGCTTGCCCCAGTTATTTTTCTTATAATTATATTATTCATTTCTAAAAAGCAGAACAAATTTGTGAATTTTCGTCCGAAATTTCTCAAATCTGACATAGCCCCGCAAAAAAATAAAGCTACGTTCATGATTTTCCAGGTTTTGGTTAGTTTGGAATCTGTACTTCAAGACTACGTTCCAATATGGCCTTAAATACGGCCGTAAAATACTTTTTAATGATCTCAAAGCGGTATAACAGCCCTAAAAAAAGCTCTAAAGCAGCGGTGGGCATGAAATCTGGTGATTTCCGAAACAGCTGTACAAGAAACCTGATCACTTTAGTGTTGTTGTTACACTTGTTTTCCTTAAAGTTATGAAAACATAACAATACATTACCTCGAGCCAGCTAGTCTCACTATCTTTGAAGAAGAAATTTATTATCTTTTTTTTTTAAATATGTATATATGTAAGTACTGTCGTACTTCTCTATTACAAACATCGTTCTTTTCCGGAACCCTCTTATTTCGTTCAATTCGAAAACCACTCTATATTCAAAGTTTTCTGTATAACAACGTTTTTTTTTTGGTTCCCTTTGAGTTTCGCTATAAGGAAGTTCGATTATATTGGTATCTTACCAATTAAACTATATATATGCCATGTGTTTTACGAATCGATCCTAAAAACGACCAAAATCGTTTTGTTTTAGTGTCGAAAGAACACATGAGTATCGTTTTTATAATCGAAAATCAATAAAAGAAATAAACCGAAACCGCACCATTACCTGTTACCGCTTCTTGCTAAGGTTCCAGTATTATATATAATAATAATTAGTTCCCAATTATATATAATCATTTTTCGGTTCTCTCAAAATATTTGATGTCGGCTCCAATTTCGTATTTATTCACTGCTGATTGATTGATTTATGAAGCGAAATTCTCCAAATTATTTTTGTTGTGCCTTATGGTCTCATTTGAATCCATTCTTTTTAGTGTGTGCGCTCAATTCTCGCAGTTACCTCTTAGAATTATCAAACATGTTTTAAAATTCGAAGACCCTCCTCCAAGAATTTATCAGCTGCTTTTCAAAAACGATCTGGCAGCCCCATGCACATTCTTAGAGCGCAATTTAGCATCTGAGAACGTTTTGAGAATATTCTAAGAGCCATGTAATTAGATAGGCATAGTTGTCTGAGTACCTAGCTTAACCACCCAAGTTTTAAAATGACATATTCCTTTCCAATTTTGTTTTTCAATCATTTTATTTGGCTTATTTATCTTTGTTGCAATTTTTTGTTGTTGTTTTTATTTATACAATATGGTTTTCTAATCGATTTTTATATTGCAAATGGTGTTTTTTTATTTGTTTTATTTTGTTTGCACTTAAAAATGTTGCTTAAAATTCTACTTTAATATATTTGCTTTTTATACTTGAAATCCGTTGATTGTTGGTATCTTGATTTTGTGTGTGTGTTGGTTTTTTTTTTTATAGGAGGTTTTTATAAGCATATTTGCTCCATTACTTGCACGATGTCATCTCATACATACATGTATATATGTATATACATATATAATTGTTTAAATATTAAATTTATATCTAATACATATTATATATATACTGTATATATATTTGTCGTGTATAATGATAATCAGTTTGTTTTTGTTTTGTTTTTTAGTATTATTCGCCATTTCATTTGTTGTTCTTGTTTAGCTTGCTTAAAAAAGGAATCGGATAAGTCCCTGAACTCTATTAATTGCTTGCCAAAGGCTGGAAAATTGAGTGGAGTAAAGCCTGATAAACTATACCCTTTGCAGCTTAGACAAGGCTAATATTTGGGAGTGTGAGGGGATTTTTGAAATAAAAAATGTTTTTTTATAAAATTTAAAGTATATTTAGAGCATTTCATGGCCTCATTCCAGATGGCATAAAAATATATTTATATGAATAAGACAGCTTTTCAAATGCATTCAGCTTTCAATGCTTTTCAAAAGTGATAGCTGAACAGCAACTGATTCATTTTGCTCTGCCAACGCATATATTCTCTTTATAACATTTCCAAATCGCTGTCGGATTAGAAAAGTTATGGTAAAATGTGAGAAACCACTAACAAAAAATTTCCAAATCTAAATCTATCAGAAAACAAAATAAGCCAGAAAAAAAAGGTTAAAAATTTTGCTAAGTGTTATTAATAAAATCAACTAAAGGAGCCATCAAACTACTGAGCAAGTGAGAGAATAACGGAACAACTGAATCAGCGTTTGTCAAGAAGAGCGGAGCGAAAAAGTAAGATAGACTCAAAGCGGCTCTGACCTACTTCATTGAACGATAACCAGCGACTAATTGGCTTTGCTGATTATTTTACCCTATTGGCAAAGTGCCGAATGTGTCATATCGTCAGGGGTTATGGATGACAAAACTGAATAATAAAAAAAACAAGTGAGTGAGCAACGTAACAAAATAACAACCCGGCAACAAAAGTGAGCAACTGACTTTGATCAGTAAAATTCTAATTTTTTCCTCCAGAACATATTATTAGAGACCCGCAGTCGCTTAGAGTCGCTTATAGTGTTATAAGACATTCATTTCGGTCAGGGCTGTAAATTAATCTATCAAAACCTAATTTCAAAAATGAAGAATTCAAACATTTCAGCTTTGAATTATTAAGATTTTTATCTGATTCAATCATTCTAGATTGTTTCATAATCAGTTAATATTTTGATTTAATTCATTAAAGATTTTTTTAATGATTTAAACTAAAATATTTAATACTAGCTATATACCCGGCGCCGTTCGGGTCCATAAATTGTGTTGATATATTTTTTATATCACAAAATAAAGAACATTTTGATACCGCTATGCGCGATTTTATAATAAATTTGAACTGGTTGGAAATCGCTTTTCACGAACTGGTAAGAAACTTCGAAAAATATCTTACTGCATATAACCAAAGGTTTCAAGTTCATAAATTCAGAAAGCTCAAAAATATGGCACTGAACCACTTTTGAACCGGTTCATCGGATTCGTAAAAATATCTGTTTTCATACAACTAAAGCTAAGGTCCCACAGGCAAATAATTTGCCAAAAATTTTAATGAAAATTTAGCTAAACAGGCCTAAATAGGGAATTTTTCGGAACATTTTGATCAAATTATTTGCGTATAATGCTATGGATGTATTAGTTTTAAGTCCTGAAAATTCTAAGGTTTTGGCGATTTAGACAAATTATTTGCCTGTGAGACCTTAACTTAAGCTAAACACAAAATTTCAAGTTCATATCTTCAGTAATTTCTGAGATATGGGTCTGAACCACAATTGAACCGGTTCAGTGGGTTCGAAAACGGTCTTAAATCAGTGAAATATTTGTCTCCACATAACTAAACTCCACACTAAATTTCAAGACCATGGGTTCACGTCCACTTTTGAAACGGTTCAGCGGGTTAGGAGCCGGTCTAGAATCATAGAAATGTCTATCTCTATATAACTTTTATCAATTTCAAGTTCAGCGGGTTAGGAACCGGTCTTGAACAATAGAAATATCTATCTCTATTTAACTTTCATCAATTTCAAGTTAATAGCTTTAATAATATGTAAGATATGGCTCAAAACCACTTTTGAAACGGTTTAAACCGCTTTCGAACCGTTTCACAGACTTGAGACATAGTCGGGATTTACACCATGAAGCAAACTTCATAAAGTTTTCTTAGTAGTCGTGGAATTTAGAGGAAATCTTTAAGACCTTTTAAACGAATAGTAAAGAAATACATTTAAATCTCTCGCCTACTAAGAAAACCTCATGAAGTTTGCTTCATCATGTAAATCCCGTCATAATTTAAAGCTTAATTGAATGCAATCAAGATAGAAATAAATCACGAAGATTTAAAATCAAAAATTATTTAAATCTTGAAAAGCTCTGATTTAGGTATTATACGATATTTATGTGGATTTTATAGTGAAAAAATCAAAGTAACCCAAAATTGGCTCATTGATAGGACCATTAATGTCGTTTCATTATGGGCTTTAGAGCAGGGTTCACCAAGAAGAGAGGTGAAAATAGAGGGTAAAATGTGGCCTGGTAGCAAACCGACGTCGATGTGCTTCCCATGAAGCGTAGATTGAGTTTGATTCTCTGGCAATCAGTCTGGCTTAACTTCGTCAAGCAATCGGACTTTATGCATGGGAATTGCTGAATGTGTTAGGTGCAACTCTGCTTTAGAGCAGGGCCGGCCAAATGGAGAGAACTGAAATATGAGCTTGTGTTGGTGAGTGCCACAGTCGACAGCCAAGTTTTTCTCACTTCAGCTCGCGTCTGTGTGAAAACACGAATGCGCTCGGCCCCCAGTGGCTATAAGAAGGCTGGCCCTGCTTTAGAGACTCCGTTTTAAATTGTCATTTGAATTGCGCAAGTTCTCTGCATATTTTAAATTTTGTCATATTTCTTCAGCTGACTTCTGATTTCGAGATTCGTAAGAGTTATAATCGCACCAAAGTTAGCCTGACAGTATTCTTGGCTTGGCATTCAGCCATTTTGCTGACTTAGGAATTTCGTATATAAACACACATTATGGAGATGATTAATCTATCTATCTAGTGCTTCACTGTTTAAAAAAACGATTGAAGAATTAATGGAAGAATGGAGTTTATGCCGCTTGGCTAACCTCGAATATATTGATACTTTAGGAATATCCACGCCTTGGAATATGTGATTCGGCAGTGTTTATATGTTTGTTTCTGGCCATGTGTTTTTTTTTTGTGGTTTCTTAAGCCTTTCCATTTTGAATAATTGACACAAGCGGTTTTGCTCCAATTAGCACTCAGATGTGGGGCTGATTTAGTTGAAACGTGAATATTCAAGTTGATGTCCAGAATCTAAATAATGATGTTGCTGTGTTTTCTCCATAATCTGATAGCATAAGAATTTGTGTGTGGCTTGCTTTCTGGACACATAAATATTGACTGTCTGGTGTGTAATGTTTGAGCTTTTGCAGTGCCTGCGCATTTCTTAACTATGAACCTATTTTCACTTTTTTTTAAACTTATAAAATAATTGGGGGAAAAAAAAATAAAACTAAAAATCCCTCGACGAGATTAGCCTTGTCTAAGCCAGGATAATCAATTGTTGTTTTGTTTCATCTTGAAGTATTCCAACTTTATATAATTAATCATTAAAATATGTAATAATAATGTGTTTGTTTTGTGGGGGGGGGCATAATGAAAAATTGAGTAATAGGATTACTTAGGCTGGGAAGGAGGTGAATGGGTTGTGGAAAAAATGGCTACAATTATGTGGTTTCCCCCTTGCCGCTATCATCAGCGGATTCATCTGCATCAGCCTCGGCGGCAGCCGCTGCTCTTGCTGCCGATCTATCCAGTCCATTATTGTTGCACTTAGTTTTGCTGCTTAGCTCCTGTTGCTGCCGATCCTGAGCCTAGAAGAAGGAGGGAAGATAATTAGATCAGTGGGAAAATAAAAGGAGAGTCGATTCAGCAAAGTGAAAATTGATGATCGTCATCAATTGTTTGAACGGTTTGCCCTCGGAGTTCGCACTTTTCCCATGGTAATTACAAGTATTAATCACTCACATCATCATCCTCCTCGTCTTCGTCATCCTCATCGAAATCATCATCATCATCATCTGTGGGCAAATCATCTTCCGTTTCCAAATCGAAATCATCATCATAAAAATTTGCATCCAATCCAGACTCTGTGGTCGCTTTACGCACGGGCTTGAGGCAATAATCCTCTAGTGTCATCGGCACCACAATGCCCTCACGTTTGGCCTCGGCATTGGCAGCCAGTGCCTGTTTGCGTATTATATTTGGATATTCCGAATCCTTGCCCTGCAATATGGCAATCTGATCAATTTGTTTAGTTTTTATGTCCAGGCGCTTACCTGAGAGTCCCGCCATCGGCGATACATCACCGAGGCGTCTACATTGGCTGGCGAAAAGGTATTGGGCTCATTCAGCAGCGAGATGACCGACAGCAGTATGGTTCTCACATTCTGTGTGGGATTCCAACGCTCGCAGGGCAATTCACCGCTCTGTGGATCATCTATGGGTGGGTGCAGAATGGATATGCACAGATCTCCATTTTCATAGACATTCGGGTGCCACACTTTGGTCAGGAAGCGTATGGATGGCGGTGAATATGGATAGTCATGTGGGAATTTCATGTGCGCCTTGAAATAGCCACCCTGATAGAGGGTTTCCGGTGGCCCAAATATGGCCACTTCCCATTCGAAGAGATTATCATCGTTAATCAGCTTGACACGAAATCCCTCCACTGGCTCCTCCTGCAGTGATTTATATTCCATGGCCAGGGCACGGACAGCTGAACTGCTGGGCGTGCCGCCAGTTGAGGATGACGACGATGATGATCCTGTGGCTGCTGCTGCTGCTGAACTGCTGCTATTGGAGCTGGTGCCGGCGGTTGCCATCATTGTGGACATTGCATGTTGCGATGTGGAGGCGGTGGTCATTTGTTCACTTAACAATTGTCGCAGTCTTCTTCTGTCGATAAAAGATATTGTTGTTGTTGTTGTATTTGCATTCATTTTCTATGCTAGCTAGTATATGTTTGTATGTGTTGGTGTTTTTATTTATATGTATGACGGTGTATGTGCATGAGTGCGTGTGTGTGTGTGTGTGTATGTGCAGGGTCAATATCTTGACGGTGACGATGACGGGGGGCTTCAGATTCAAGGTGAGCCAGTTTGCTCTGGTCTATGTCTATGTAGTTAGATGTGCTTGCAAAATTTTGTACGTTGTCTAGTCAAATGTTTAATGAAAAATAACAAGTAAATGTTTGTCATCGAAAAACACACATACAACAAAAGCACAGCCTACTTGGGGTCGTCAGCGCTCACTGTATGTACAAAATTCGTCTGTAATTTAATTAAACTTACATATTTAGTTTTCGTTTGCTTAAATGGTTTGCTTAATGTAACTTTGTTTTTGTTTAATTTGACTTGCAACAAATTATAATTAATTTCAGGGTTGCTATCGATACATCAGGTTGTATCGATACATCGATTACTTGACCGTGTCTTAGTCTATCGATTACAGTCAGTGTTGCAAAACACCAGCTGACGTGCTGTATACCAGAGTTGGGCCATTTCACATATTATTGTCTATCTGCGACGCGAGGTAGGGTACTCATGCAGTTGTGCGGAATAATTTGTAAAAAGTTAAATTAACCACGAAACAACTAAAACAAATTAAATGAAAATCATAAACCAAACAACGAGTAAAATTAACATCAAGTGCTAAAAGTGATATTATTGTCAAATAACAAAAAATGAAGCTTAAGTTAGAAATAAATACAAATCAAAATCGAGAGGCGTTGGCCTGAAGAAGAGAAAAAAAAAAAAGATAGCAAGAAGCAGTTGAGAAAACAAAGTGCATACAGAGAAGGAGTGGCAAACAACAGAAGATGAATTAAAGTAGACAAAATTTAAACAAATAAACAACAACAATAAAAACCATAAAAGGAGCACCAGCCAGCACAACAACAACAACAACGAAGCACCGTTTGTTGATTTAATCCAAGAGAGAGAGAGAGAAGAGCGAGAGAGTAAGATTTAACCATTCCAGCGTCTGAGTGAAAATGTTTTTGGCCCACAACATAAAACCATAAAAATCTCTTGACCAAGCGCGAGCACATTTTTCCCCCAAAAAAAGATAAATCCACGCAAAATCATGTCCAGCTGGGCCGAACGCGTACATCGTCGTGCCGCCGATCTTGGCAATGTGGTCACCTCTTGTGGCCATCCGGCCACCTCCCCCTCGTATCCCTATCGCCTGGAGAAGGTGAAATTTGGTGTGCCCCTCGAAGAGGTTTGCAAACACAACAACAACATTCCAGGACCCTTGCTCGTCTTGATCCTGAAACTCAACAAGGAGTCGCCGAATCGTCGGGATGTGTTCCGTGCTCCTGGTCATCAGGGTGCCATGAAGAAACTAATACATTTCCTGCAGGCTGGCCGATTGGTGAATGTGGATAACTATTCGGTGTTTACCATAGCCAGTGTGTTGAAAAAGTTCCTGAGGAAGATTCCGAATGGCATTTTTGGACGTCAGGGTGAGATGGAATTGTTCGCCATCAACGAGTTGCAGAATGAATCGGAGCAAACGGACCGTTTACACAGGTGAGTGTCACACACATAAACACACACACACAAACGCACTCTCGAAACTAGCTTGCGGTAAACTTGCTGAACCGGATCTAGATTTTTTGTTGTTTTTGGTTGCATCTCCTTCTCTTCCTCTGTAAGAATCTTCAGTGGGTAGCAGCGGCGGGGGAGTGGAAGTTAATTCACTGGAAAGCTTTTTTTTCTGTTTTTTTTTTGCCATGTTGTTGTTGTTTCTGTTTTGGCTTGGCACTTGTTGACACATTTGTGTGTGTGTGCGCGCAGATTTTCACCAATTTTCACTTCAACTTGCTAAAACGACAACAACAAGGCATTTTGGCTTAACCCTTCAATGGACAATCAATTAATCCTCTAATGGGCTAAGGGGGTTAAATGTAACCATATAAGAAAAATGAATGAATTTAGAAATATAAAGGAATTTCTTTGATGACCTGAGTCCCTCTAGGGAATAAGGACCCAAGGAAAGAAGTTGTAATATCTTTGGTGTAGAAATTGTGGCAATTTGTAATGGCCGACTGAACAACAGTGTTGATTACCCATGTTCCTGTATCTAGATATAGGAACTTTAATCTGGGATGCAAACCGGTTCTAAATCTAATCCGCTAATATTTGCTCGAAAACGGATTCAGTGTTCTTACTAAAATGCTAAACCAAACCGATAACCGTAAAAGTAAATGGTTCGGTTTACTTCATCGACGAGTTTTGCAGAAGTAAACACTAAGATATTCCCACGTGTTCTTCAAATCGCTTTCGAACCCAAATCGTATGAGAATTGAGTCGTTTTTGGGTTGGCAGCGATTTCGACCCAAATCGTATGGGAATTGAGTCGTTTTTGGGTCGAAAGCGATTTGTAGAACACATGGGAATCCCATTATTCCATAATTTTTCCACGAGAAACGTTACGTAGCCCCACAAAAATAGTATAGTGGGGTCAAATCACAAGATCTTGACAGCCAATGCACTAGTCCAAAACTTGAGATTAATTGGTCACCGAACTAGCCTCTCAATTGGTTCAATTCTTTTATTTGGGTCAAAAAAAGTCGTTAATTATCGCACGGTACCTTGCTTAATTTACTTCAATGTTGCGATTTTCATTATTTTTAAAAAAAGTACGGTCTAATAATGCCTCCGGCCTACAAAACGCACCATGCAGTGTATTTTTCAGTGTTCATTGACCGCCTCTAGCTTCTCTTCAGACCAAATTCGGCAATTCATTTTGTTGACGTACCTATTAAGCCAAAAATGAGCTTCGTAGGCGAAGACATTTCTCTGATTATAAAATTCAATGAATTGCAAGCGCTGTTCGTTTTTTAATCCCTTCATGGTTAAATGGCAAACCTTACTAAGCATTTTGGTTACATGTGACGAATCACGCGTAAGGTGTTTGAAAAAATTTGACAAACTCATCTGGACAAAACCATAATGCCTTCTAAGTTCGTGCTTTTCATCCTAGTAATTCTGCGAAATTTAGCAGATTCTAGCGGATTCTATGAAGAATGCATTAGGGGTCCTATAATTTTTTTTGCTATTTTCCGAAATTAAGGAAGTTTTAAGAGTTCTGGTTTCATAATTTTCTCGATGGTTTATTTGTAGAGATAAATCGCTCAAGATTAGTAACTAGGTCGACGGGACTGGTACTTAAACTGATTTATGTATCAGGTTTTATGAACATTTAATGAAAATTCGACAAACTTTGGCCCAGCTGTTCGTGCTTAGCCCAGGGTGGATGCTGATTCATCCCCGAACATGCTATAAAGATCCACCAGAAATCATTTAAAATGGAAGGTCATATCAATTTCGAATAATAGGGAGCTCAAAAGTAAAATACGAGTAGTCCCATCAGAAGTATATTTCTAGAGCTGAAAAACTTCCCATCTAACTCCACCAAATCCTAATCAGGTTGATGATCGAATCAATGCTGGTCGAAAAGGACTTTTGCCTTTTTTCAAAGGTACGGCCCAAAACTGTTGTATTCAAAACATTATATCTTTGTTAGAAGAAATAGGAGTATTGTTTGGATTAACTTATTTTAAAGCTAAGGGACAGTTCTTAACGTACTATGGGGTTTAAAACAAACCTTAAGGTTGACCACAAAATATGGCTTAAATCGCTTGAAAAAGGCACCAACTTAAAACTCAAATGACAAAAAAATTCTGACTTAATGGATCATCTTGCCAAACCGATTCGTGTTTAGCTCCTGAAATCATCTAGAATCCCCACCACTCCTTCTATGAACATGAACTGGACCATGTTGCCCAGTGTTATTTTCTTCTATTTACTTCTTTTTTTAAATAAGTACAAATAAATTTTTTAATCTCAATTAGTTTTTTTTTGCCATAATCTTTCATACTTCAAATCAAGTCAAACAGCCAAACTCAGTGAAGGGTTAAAGCCTCTTAAGCTCAGAGTTGCTTTTGCTTTTTCTTCGTGTTGTTGTTGCTGCTGCAATCATCGATTTCTAACCAAAACTGAATTAGAGCATAAAAGCGTGGGCAAATACACACACACACACACGCATGCTCAATTAACATTAAAAAAAACGAAAGAAATAGTTGGTTGCAGCAATTTGCAATTGTTTGCTTTTTGTTATTGTTGTTATTTCTGCAAGTAAACGGGCAATCGATATTATCTCATGCGTTTGAGAGTGTGTGCGCGAGTGTGTGTATGTGAGAGAGTTTTTCTTATCTTGGCAGTGTTGATGAATTGCATTGACAGCTGTTTGAATGGTCAATCTCAATCTCCGATGTTGTTTTTTTTTTTTTTTAATTTTTTTTAGTTCGTTAATTTGTTAAACATTTTGTGATGAATGCTACTGCGTCAGCAGCATTTGTTGGTTACATTAAAAATTGCTAAATGTGCGTGCGCGTATAAACAAAACCCCAAATATAACAACGTCAGGTTGTTCGTGTGTGTGTGTGTGTGTTCAATAAAACATAAATTTTAAAATAAAATGCGTACAAATCGACCGCCAAATTTAAGATTTGGAAACAATTTTATTGTTGTAAATTTTGGTTGATTGTTTATTTACTTTCTAGGGCAGCCCAACAACAACAACAACAACATTAAGCATTCGGTACAAAAATAGACACGCGTTTGAATCTTTGTATCAATTAAAACGTAAAAGCAACAACAGGTCTTTGCACACACCCATCCCCCCCTCAACCCTCCCTCATCAACTAGTTGGCAGTTGGCCGCAGTTTGTCGACGTCATTGTTGCACGTTTTTGCCATAGCCAAAAATACAATTTTATCACAGTGTGTGTGTATGTATTTATTTTAGTGTTTGTGATGTGTAAAATTTACAAGCAGCACTGAAACAATAACAAATATTCACAACAGCGGCGCATAAGCCGCCCCGTTGACCGTTTTTGACATTTGATTACATTTCCATAGTACATTTTTTTTAAGAGTAAGCCAGAGTGTATGCAGTTTGCAATTGTGTGTGAAGTTGTCTGTATGTTGTTAGTAAGGCTTATGCCGAAAGCAAGAACGACAAAAAAATTGAGAGAGCAGCTTTTTTACTCTCATTGTTTGCTCTGTTCCTGTGACAACTTCAACTTGTTGCTTGGCCCCCCAAATAAAAGCTGCTTCAATGAAGCTTTTGTGGACGACGCCTGTTGCTTTTGGATCAAAAGTTTTAATGGTTAATTTCCACAAAATTATTTAAGGATACTAGACCATAACAATTTGTTAACAAACTATGTTTAGACAACGATTTACAATATCCTTGTTAATGAACAAATTCTTCCCTCTTAACATAATATGTATTTATTTGTTCAGAAATATTAATTTTTAAGATTTTTTTTGGCGATGGCTTAACATTCTTTTTTTCTGTTCCTCAATCCCGTATGGGACATTGGTCATCGACCACTCCTCTTTTTTAATAAACTCTGTTGTAAGCCGTTGCTTTGAATTCTCTCCTTCTCTACCGACTGTCCTTCTCCAAGTTGGGTCTGCCTGGTCCCCGACCAACTCTGTCCAGCCGGTTTCAATTCATTGCCTTCCTTGCGATGTTGTTCTCGCTCCCTATCCAGCTCTACTCCATTCTGCGTATTATTGTGCACGCCTTAGTAATTCTGTATTTGAGTTGAGTTTGAAGAGACTGTTTTTGAGTCAGTCTGGGAATGATGAGCATCTCCAAACTGCTGACAGCTTCAAAAGGCGAGAATCCACATAGAGTTCAGTACCTCCTTCCACATCAACTACGCTGACTAGATAAATGAATATGAATATCGCCATAACTTCCTTAATCCTAAACCGAAACTTTGAGTGAATGTTTGTATATATATTTTCTTCTAATAATTTTCACTTAAAAAATTCAGGAAAAATCCCTAAAAATTAAATATGGTTAATTTTCGTCTCCTATGCATAAATACATTAACTAGGCGCCGAAGGAATAGTCGAAATTTCAACGTTTTATAAAATGGCGACAATTTAAATAAAATCATTTATTTTTTGACCAAAATTATAATTATCGTCAATCGTATCAATCCCTAAGAATATCTAAAAGGTTACGTGAAATTTTCAGATCGAAAGGCTCACTCGTTTTTAAGATCAAGTGATCACCGACGTTGAAAACAGTTTTGAGAAAATCGTGTTTAAAGTGTAAGAAGAGTTTTACACATAGTGGAAAAAATGTGATTAACTTACTTGGAGTATGGTCTATTAGGGCCATAAGATGATAGCACAGTTTAAATATGTTGTGTTGGGAGCCCTAAACAATTTGTGTGTAAATCACTACATATTTCAATATTCGTTAAGTTATAATTTGGAATACGACTTAACACATCAGTTGGCAAGTCAGATAGTCTTGTATAGAAGAGGATAATGTGTCAGCTAAAGCGTTTCAAATGGGTATTTCGAAATTTGGTTCTGTTTGAATTAGAGAAAAAATTTATTCGAAAATGCGTAAAAAAATTTTGTTTTTTTTTTAATTCTTTGTATAACTCGGACTCCGGACACAAGCCATGGGCCTAAGTCCGTATTTGAATTTACATTTTTTTGACCACAAAATCACTAAGTAGACTGACTGAGGTTCAAATCAAGTTATCTTGAAGTCATCTTATATCTTATGTTAAATAAGAAACCGCGAACATATCCCACGACTAGTAATAAGGCCAATCAAATGATCCTAGATGGCGGTGATGTAATTATAAATAGGCCGAAAACATTTATTCTCTAAGTCCGCAAATGAAACGACCGATTTAAAATCAAATAGCATGAAAAGAGACCTGTAAAATTTACCTTGCAGAAAAGTCCGAAAATATACCTTTAACAAATTTAATGTACTCACATATTGGGTGTATTCTTGAAATCCTGTAATTTTTGAATATTCTAGGATTTATTGTGAAATAATGGTTACATTTTTCTGGTCTCTATATTTTTCTCTCTTTCTGGTAGTATACCAATTCCGCGTTAAGAATTCTTATGTTTTGAGGCGATCCACAAATCGACCCTACTTCAAATGAATGAAAGTGCTGGTCATTCAGGCCAAGTGCCATTGATCGAAAAAAGTGATTATCAGAAAATATCTGATAAATAAGGCGGTTGGTTCGAGTTTCAAATTTATTTTGGAGCTCATATTGAACAGCACCACCCCGATCCCATCAGATGGTTGATCCGAGTACTCTCTATTTTTTGTCATCGGGCTCCTTGCAGAAACTCGATATTTGAATCGTAATTTTTATATGTTTATTTTAATATATGATTATATTTCCATCTACTAAAAGCAAGCTTTAAGTCTTAAAAAATCGGGCTTATGTCAGAATTTCGATATACCATATCAAATTTGAATAATATTTCCGAGTAGACATCGATTTATTTTGTTATGGGCTTTATGTCCGTGGGTCTTATGTCATGTCATTGTCTTTATCTCTTATTGTATACGAGAATGACTCGGCTGTTGACACTGATCAAGAATACTCATTTTTATTGGTACAGTTTATAAAAAACGCTACAAACTCGGTTATCAAGTAATTTTTATACTTTTCATAGTGAATAATAAGCCCTGAAGAATGGAGTTTGATGACGTTTTTTAAACCAGACTTTACCAAAAAGAAATTACTTTAATAATTTAAAGAACCCCAAAAATCCCGAGTCGAATTTTATTTAGGGCGTTCCTTTTCAGAGTTTTTATTTAACTTAAATAAATAATATTCTAATAACTGATTTTCACTTAAAGACGTGATCTCAGATGTCATTAATTTTATTTTCGGCACAATATTTCATATAAATAAGACAGCTGTTCGAAAGCATTCTGATTTCAAAGCTCTACGAAAGTGTTTCTATTCATATGAAGTATTATAACGAAAATAATTTTTATGTGATCTGAGAATTAAAATAAAACCGGCAGTGCTCCCATCTTAACAAATATTTGTTGTATAAATCCTGTGACTTCAATAGATTGTCAAATTCAGCGCATTTCTCCTTCATACTTAATTGTTCCTGACCTTGCATTTTTGTAGGCCAGTGTATATCCGCCATATGGTTTTAGAGAGAACTTGGCTGCGTCTGCTTTAACTGCAGTTCAGCAGCGTTCTCAGGGTAAGAAAGACCTCGAGGGAAAAGCCAGAGTACCCCCAATCAATAAGAGCTCCAATGACGCACATTTTCGATAGTGTTTATGTATATGTGTGTATGTGATCTTGCTTTACTATTGTTCGTTTTTTTTTTTTTTTTTATTTTGTTGTTTATAAGTTTATTTATAACGAACTCGTGGCCCGGTGGCAGTTTGTTAAGCAGATTTGCCCTTTTCTTTGGCCCACACATAATAAGTATTCGTACATACACATACACGTTTACATGCAATCATTATAATCAGGAAGCGTACCTCAGTCGATAGGGCAACAGACATCGATGGCTAACCGTTGTCTCCGTTTATGTTGTTGTTGTTGTTGTAGTGGGATACAATGCGGCTTTTGTCGTCAGACGGTGCGACTGCTGCACCCCGGCAGTCAGTTTTTGCCATTTGTTTGTCTAGACCCGCACAAAAGCGGGCAAATCTCTTTCTTTTTTTTGCACTTATCGGTATTCTTAGCAGTTTGTGCCTTTAACTATTGTCCACAGGGCACAGAGGCAATTGTGCAAATAGCCAGCCTATTAGCTATGGCAGCTAGGAAAATGAAAGACAGACAGACGGACAGACAGACAGATGGGCAAATGACGAGAGACTCCTACTGGCATTTTAAGAACCACAAATTTTTAATTGAGTGTAGGCAGAAATATAAATTTCTTAATTGATTCTAAGCAGGAAGGATTTTTACATTCCAAACAGAAGTTTAAAATGTTTTATTAAGTCAGAAAATTATGTTTGATATATGGAGCAACAGAAGAAAGTTTTTGATCCCAGTTACTTAAGCAGAATAATCTCCATTGCTGCAGGTACTCATTTCCCTTGTAATCAGTATTTAGTATTCAGTATTCAGTTGAATAGAAATGTTTCATAATATAAATAACCTCAAGTAGTCACTCATTGTGCACTTATTAATCAATAGTTTGAGTCATCCTTGTTTTTTTATCAAACAACTAATGTGATTGATTATTAATACAATTGCATTACTGTAAGACTCCATTACAAAATCTTATACTCTTTCATGTGTTTATGTTCCCTTGGATTGTCATCATCCTGTGTGTGGTTCTCTGCCTACTTATGTTACAAATTCTGCTGGCTAGGCCATTATTCTTCTGTCAAATCAGCATCAATATTCATTTGTCGTTTTGCAGTTCACGCCCAAAAGCCGCAGCAACCGCCTTTGTGTGTTTCATATATTTTAAGCAGATGCGAAATATAACCGCAGCAGCGGCAGCAGCAAGTTGGATTTTTTTTTTATGGCGCGGCACAACAAAAGACAATACGTCATAATAATGAACACAAGCTAAAAGGCAGCAAAAAGCAATCGCAATCGCAATGAAAACTCATACGAATTTACACGACGCGATAATAAAAAGGCAGTTTCAACATGCATACAAAAAAAAAAAAACAAGTACTAAATGTACAAACATCACGACGATAGGCGGATAATACGTACTCATATGACTCTTAGATTGGACTGACGAGACTATGACCCACCTAAACAGTGAGAAGACCTACGGCAATGGCAAATGACTAAAAATAAAACACTTAACTACAAAAAAATATATAAACAATGTGTGGAAAATATTATTTTCAATCAATTCTCATTTTAAACAGGAAGCAAATCTGTTCTGAATCGAACTTATACACTAATTCATGCTCCTGTCTTTTTTAAAATGCTGAACTGAACCTAAAACAGCAAAAGAAGACGAGCTTTATGGTATAAGAGGGAAGAATATTTTTAATTCGATTAATTTGAATAAGTAACAAGAATCAACAGATCCGAAATACCACCTTCTACTTTGAGAGAAGCGAGTTATTGAGTTACAGATAAAAGAAATTAAACTTTTATCGACTTGGTGTCTAAGCGCCTGTCTATCATTCCTTCCCAACTTCTTAGCTACGCAGTCTAATACACCTGACTTCCCAGGTCTTCCCCAGATATCAGATTGTTCAACTGCAAGTAGCTTAGAACCCAGTTAGCGGTGTTCCCGATTTTTTTAAAATGTCCTTCACCAAATTGCTTTCTGAATCTTAAAGCCTATAAAAATATAACGTGTCGTCCAGTTTTCACCATTCAGTAGATTCATTATTTCGTGCCGTTGAAGCTCTGCCTTGCCTATGTGAAACAATCGTTGCTTTCTCAAAAAAGGGCAGACACCAATGAAGTGTCTTAAATCTTCCGTCTTCCCCTAAATTACAGAGCGAGCATGTAGTGTTGTTTCTTGCCATATTCGGGGTTAAAATTTAATTTAAGAATCTCCCCTCTGGTCCTGAAAATGGTTCAAATTTGATCCACTGTAAAGATGTAAAAGAAGTTTCTTTGATAAATTCTTTATAAAGAGCCGCTCGGTGCTTTTCTGCGATTTCTGCGTTTTTCTGTAAGCTACATCCATTTTAGTAAGAGATTCCGTCGCCCATAGTCCCCAGATCGAACAGTCATCTAGGAATAACTCGACGGCATGGGTTGAGGCTAAGTTTTCTCGCCAATATATTGAGCAGTCGTCGGCATGTCTGCGGTGGCTATATGGTACTTAGACAGCCCAGTTTCAAGATAGAGCATCCTGTATGACATGAAGCTTGGCAGGCGGAAAAGTTTTTTCAAAAAATATCGCAGTAGATCATATCATACATCAACTTTTATTCACCTTTGTACTCTTAATATTCCTGTCACCAGTCTGCATTCCTTCTTTCAAATGTTTTGAATAGAATGAGTAAGTTTTCTTTTTGCACAATATTAGGCATATTCAAGTCGAGTTTTTCCATCTCCTTTTTCTGGGCTATCAGACATTTTAATTACGTGGATTCCATGATTCTATGTTATAAATAAACATCGTATTTAAGGTGTTAAGTGTATCCGTTGCATTCCTGCTTTTATTTAGATTTTTAAACCTATTTAAATGCTTTTTTAGGAATTAAAAATTTAACGTTTTTAAATGAAAAAGATTAAATTTTAAAAAAATTGGAGCCGGTTACAGAACTGCTAGTAAGTGTGATCTCCCTTATCGAATCAAAACCTCTGTGAAACCAGCCTGTCCAAACCAGCCCAAATTCAATCCCTGCTTTGAAATCACATATTCATTCCCTAATCACAGAGCGGTTCATCCTTACTAAATTATTGTGTGAACATAATAAATTTCTCGGTTAACTCGGTTGACTCCCATACACTAAATAAGAAAGTTGGATCAAGTCTGATATTTTTGACGCTTCTTTCTCTTTCTTACACCTACAACTACAGTTGAGACAGTGACCCTTTAAAGATCCTACACAGAAGAAAAAGGGTATTTTTTTGATGATCCATTGGATATTTTTCATATCCACTTTTTTCATTTGAGTTTAAATAATGTTAAATTAATCTTATTCATCCAATGAAGCTGAAAAATATCCAAAGAAGATGAAAATGGAGCTGAAAAATATCCAAGGAATATGTAAATTTTAAAAGGATATGTATTTTAATATCCCCAAAAAAAGGATTTTTTTCTGTGTACCAATAGCGAGATGTTTTCTTTATACTTATGTTTTCAGTAGCCCCTGACATGAAACAGTATCACAGTAACTAACTGCTTATACCGGCTTAAAATTGTATCCTAAAGATGTATAACGATAAATTTTGGTATTTTTTTCGCTTCAAACTATATATTTATAGATTTATTTCGTTAACTTATGTGGGGTACAAATGTACCCCAAGATATGTTCTTGGTTTAATAAGGTATTGCTTCGTTTAATGTTTGCTCTGCTCTACAATGATATGTTCAGATCTTAATTAAAGGAAAAAAAACTCCCCTTCTTTTTCGTCTTATCCTTTTTCGTCCAGCTTAGAATCATTTGATGTTTGCTCTACTATGTGAATGGTTATCCTAATAACTGGGAATATAGACGGTATATAATTTTTTGTTTAACAAAATACGCAAAAAAAACACTTGAGAAATTTTCTTGTCCCTTAGTAGGATGGGCGGGTGGTGGACTGCTGTTTTGATTGGAGTTCTCGTGTTACAAACTTTGGGTTAGGTTTGGGTTACTTGAACGAATTACGCAAAGTCCAAAGAACACATAAGAAAGTGACATTAAGCAAATCAAACAACTGACCATTTAAGAAAAAATTTAACTTATTCAGTTCGAAGAATAACTTATTTTTGTAAAATTATTTATAACAACTTAAACTTTTTACTTTAATCAATATTTGGTTTCAATTCGTAGAATTTTATGCGTACTGCCTTTTCCATTTATCAGAGTGTAAAGCAAATGACACATAAATAATTTTCTCTGTAAAACATAAATGATAATTTCCCTTTTTATTAACACCCAACACAAATGAAGTAATCAAAAAATGTATAACAAAAATGTTCAAGTAACAATTTCAATTGGTAATCCGAGTTATTGTCGCTTCCTCTCTTGACTTTATCACTTGATGAAAAACTGAAACGGGTTTCTGCTCTGTAGGGCAGCAGCATCTCATCATCTTCATTCATACGTAACACAAAAAAAAAAAAGAAACAGATAGTGATAAAAACGATTACAAAAGCAAATCAAATTTGCGGCACTTGAAAAGGCAAAAACTTGATGTCCGACATATTTTCTGCGTTTGTTTTGTTTCTCTTTTTTTTATGAATGAAATATATGAAATGTGATTCATCTATAAAAATGACGAATACGCAGCAGCAGCAGCAGCTACGCAGACAGAATACTAAATAAACACAAGCCAAAAACTATTTAGCATTAATTCAAAGGAAATTTGAGAGCCGGTTTTATTTTTATGTAAATTCATAAACGTAACTTGATTATATAATTCCTAATGAATGATCAATGTAAACTTAGAAAATAAACATCAATAACTCAATTATTGAATCGCAACCCAAAACTCTTATCTCTCTAGACATAAACACTTGTTTTGTTTTTGTTTTTTTTTTACGGAATTCCTTGTAATTAATGCAATTAATAAACGATTTGTACGCGCTTACGCACATTCCCATCATATAATGGAAATAAAGCACATTAATAATAATACCAATTGATAAACATTATCAAAATAATAATAAACCAAAAAAGTTCAATATGGTTTTTTTTTGGCCTCTGTAGAGTTCATTCTGCGGTTTCTTTTTGTTTTTACTTTTTTGGGATGGCAGTAAAAATAAACCACAAATACTGTACTGATAAGATTGTGGTTTAACGGCACGTTCTTTTTTTTCAATGGTTTGTTTGAATAGTTCCCCCACTTTAATGTTTTGTTTATTAATTGATAAACAATAATCATATCAATAAAATAACCTCTATGACAGCCTTGACCTGCGTGATTATGATGAATCAAAATACATTTGAATAATGAACTTTATTAACAAATTTATCAAATTCATTGAAAACTAATTTTATATTTAAAATAATCAAACAACTTGGGGACAACACAACTAAGAAACTACGTCAAGACTGAACTGTTATATACCCTGCATCTGATATTTATATATATATATTCTATTTTGATTATACTTGGTATAATTAGAAAGAATATGGGTTAAACTAGGAACAACAATTAGCGGACTATTATCAGATTTTTTATTCTGAGGTTCGAGTAGACGCATCCCTTTGGATTGGGAAAGATAATTACAAGCGCTGATATCATATAATAGGACATTGCTATACTCTTCTACGACCAAGTACCAGTTTTGGTTCATTAGAATCTTTCGGAAAAGCAAAGAATTATAGAAATTTGTATTGTCAACTTAAGATAAATTCACACAATCTACTTATAGGCCAAAATAGGAATTTTTTCAGAACTTTTTGATCAAATTATTTGCGTGTGGATCCATAGATTCAGATTTAACTCCTGCAAAGTCTAAGGTAATAGGTATTTAGACAAATTTTCAACAAAATTTGTCCTATATGAACTTAGCTTTAGCTTTATGATACAATAATTACAAGGTAGCGCAACCGGAAGTGCCTTTTTGCACCCAAAAACCAAGGCCACATAGTCAATACTTACAATTTTTTTTTACAGTTATCGATAAATATTACTGGATGCAATAGAAAATCAAAAGCGACCATATCGCTTGGATAAATTAGGAAGCAACCTTTAATCATCGAACCAAGCCAACTGAGAATATCGAATTCATCAAGTCATTGATATTCTGGGAATCGAACTTGGGAACACGAATAAAATGGCCTCTCTTCAAACTGTTGTTGCCACAAGTCGATGATACTACACGGCTGCCAGCGTTCTAGAACGAATGGGATAGAATTTACATCGTTTTCTAATTAAAATTGCAAGTATAATTCGTACTTGGTTGTACTTAAACTAAGTACGAATCAGTCTTAAGTTTCCAATTTACCCAAAATGTTCCTAAAATGAGAACATAATTCTTTAATCGAGTACGAAATATTTAAATCAAGAATTTTTGTACTTGAACGGGATAAAATTTATACCGTTTTGTACTAAAAATATTAGGTATGATTCGATCTTGGGCGTACTTAAACTAAGTACAAATAAATCTAATAAGAACGATTCGGGATTGGTTCAAGACCATTTCGTTCTAAGAATAAGATATAAAAAATACCTAGGAATGGCCCAAAATGTACTTAATGTATCCCGAAATGGTCTTAATCAAGTATTTCGGGATTAAAAAAATCGTACTTGAACCAAGTATTTTGTACTTGTATCAAGTATTTTCGTACTTGGCGTACTATTGACACCGTTTGTACTCGATTTAAGTACCAAATTCTAGGTTTTTTTTCTGAGTGTACTTATATTTTACAGTGCGGTGGTTGAGTTTAGTTAAATTGATTTTCGTTGTTATTTTCAGTTCCTGTTTTTTTGTGCAGTTGATTATTTTTCTCCTACTTAATCTAACTTTGGTCAACACAGTGGAGACATTGCAGTGAAATATCAATAAAAAATTGTGTAACTTTTTAAAAAGTTAGCAAAGTATTCCATTTAAGATTATTTGTTTAATTTAGTATTGTTTTATTTTAAACATAATAATATTAATTAGGGATGATGAGAAGACTTAAGTAGATTTTTCTAGAACTTGATGAACTTGATTCCACTCTTCTTTAGAAAGGCGTAGCGATATTCTATTGGATTTCAGTAGATGCTGGAGTGTTTGAATTTGGTTGTGCCCTAGAATACTTACTCATAGTTGTATGCGTCATTTCTTTAGGATGTTGTGCATAGGATCAGTTCTTTCTATGACTGTACGTCTACTACAGTGTTTCCCAGCCATTACCCCTAAAGACCAAACACTTTAGGCAAATCAATTGCATATAAATCGATTGCTTGACTTATACATCCCAGGTGCGTACGACTTCGGTCGCTTTTGGGTTGGAAGCGATTTGTAGAACATATGGGCATGCCTTACTGTTTGTCAGAGAGTCAGTTGCAGTCAGCGCTCATATCTGAAAATAACTTGATCTGCATATGGTAATACTCCTCCTTAAATGCAAAAACGAGTTGCCTGTTGACGCTAATCAATTATATTACTTTATGAAAGTGTTACCCTTTTTACCCATTTTTTTAATGGGTACAGGGTATCAAAATGCACATACATTATTTCTAAGCAACTTCGCATCGGTTGTGAATTCGATAACGCTTTCGGAACATTTAATGAAAACCGTCCTCTTCATCAGCTCCAAACCAGATCGAAACAAATAAAAATCTGAAGGTGCAAGGTCGGGGCTATACTAGGGCTGCAAAACTATCGATGTTACTATCGATAGTATCGAGGTTTTCAAAATGGTCCGATGTATCGATGTTAAAAATTAAACATCGATATATCGGATGCTTCACTGCATCAGTGCTGCCAGATTTTTGGGTCCATTTTTACAATTATTATTGTTGAAATACGACAAAATTTGATTAATAAGCAAAAAAAAAAAAAAAGGTCAATTTGGTTAAACGCAGCACGTGCAAATAAACGAAATGGCTAGAAGTGGCTAGATCATTTTGAAAAAAAAAGCTAACCCGCTCAAAAAGTTAAAAAAAAAAAGTAAAAAAGTTTTTTTAATTTTAAGAAATGAGCCTTTATATTTGTTTTTTTTTAATATTAAGAAATAAATATGAATAACTAAGCTTTAACTTGTGAAGACATTATATTTGATTTTTTTATTTTATGAAATGAGCATTTAATATTTGTTTTTTTAATTTTAAGAAAAAAAATTTGAATAAAAAGCTTTAAATTGTGAAGACCTAATTTTTGTTTTTTTTGAATTAAAAAAAAATGAAAATATAAATTTTGTTCGTTTATTATTAAGAAATTAATAACATTATTTTACACAAACAAAATTAATGTTTGCCTTTTCTATATTTTTCTTAATATAGCATAAGATATATGGTATTTACCGCAATCTAAAATATTTGAAAAATTTTCGATGTTTTAACGATATATCGATGTTTTTTTGGAAAACATCGAGGTTTTGAAACATCGAAGTTAAAAACTATCGATGTACCCACTATCGATAGTTTTGCAGCCCTAGGCTATACTGAGAATGTGCCATCACTTCCCAATTCAGCTTCAATAATTATGATGGAAAGGGACACCCTTACGATTGGCTAATCCGACACGAATCTCTTTGATTTTTTGTTTGTCCAATTTGGATAGCTGACGACAGTACACATCCAAATTGATAGTTTTATATTGTGGCAGCAGTTTTAAGTGGGCGACACCTTAAGAATTCCACCAAACAGTCCGCATTTCTATTGTCTGGTAAATATCTTCCAACAAGACAATGACCCCTAGCAAACCAAGAAGAATGCTAAGGAATGATTCGGAAAAAATTATGTAAAAGTTTTAGAGTGGCCTGCGCAGTCAACAGACCTCAATTCAAACGAAAATCTGTGGGCTGATGTCAAAAGGCAGTTGCTGCTGTTAAACCAACCAGCACCAGATCACTTTGGGAAGTCATTCAGAAGTCCTGAAGCAAGATACCCCTAAAAAGGTGCCGGGATTCGGTTGAACTGGTGCCAGGATGTTGCGTAGCCATTATTGCCAACAAAGGCAACGCAACTATGTTAAATGTTAAATTTGTAGAATAATCTTAGGAATAATAGACAATTATCTTTAAGAAATGATTTAAGTGATTTTTTTTTTTAATTTTAAGTGCATTTTTAAATAATGGTGCTATTCCCATGTGTTCTACAAATCGCTTTCGACCCCAAAAACGACCGAAATCGTATGGGAAATAATTTGTTCGCTTAATTTCCTTAATTTTTCTTAAAATTTTTAAAAAATGTTTATGATAAAACTTTTTTACCTTCCCAATTTTTAGGACCTCTCCTTCTAAAAACGTATTCATAGGTTTTTAAAACTTACAAATGTAGTTATGACGTCTTTGAAAAATTTGCTTGTAAGGGTGGTGCTATTATTTTTTTCGCAGCTGTATGTTATCATATGACGATCAACTGTTTATAGATAAATAGGTTACAGACATCGATACCAAGATTTTCTACCGATAAAAGTTTCTTGCCAACATTTTTTTATTTTTTTTTATTTTTTTTTTTTTTTAGGAATAATCAACTTTTCCTATGATATTCATATAAAATGGCACTTCCGTTTTTAAGTGAAATTTTTTAATAATTAAATCATTTTCCACTCATTCTTTTGGATACATTTGTGGAATGTTTATTTTTTCGTTAGATTACCTACCACTACGTCTTTTGTTTTTGCTCAAAGATCGCTTATCTAAATAGAGCTAAAGTTGAGCTGGCATTTCTTAGTCATGATGTGTGTACAATATATACATACATTACTTTGTTTTATTACAAGTGCAACCGCTGACTCATTCCCAACTACTACTCCATCATAATAATCAAAGAAAGTCTGCTCCTCTGTCTCTCTCTTGTTCATATGGTTCACACTTTCATTTCATTTTTGCGTGCCTAATGATTTTTCAAAACAAAATGCTGTTTTGGGCTAGACAGTAGATAGAGAGAAGAAAAACTGGTCTCACAGCCAGCCAGCCAGCCAGCCAACTCCTAAGCGTCCACATTACACAACTTAACAGGGGCGAGCAGCGGCAGCAGCAGCAGCAGCGAAGCGCTTGAAGCCCGCTCAATCAATTAATGCGCTTCACTCGCATCTCCAAACCCAAGAGCTGGCCATAAATGTGTTTTGTTTTCTGGCGCTAAAAAGTGAAAACTTGCCAGATACAACAATAAATGGGGGCAAGGCAAGGTGGGGGGAGTAGAGGGAATCGCTTGACAATGAACTATACTTATAATACATTGAAGAAATGGTGTGAATTGGTTTTAAAAGGAAACAAAATAAAGAAGAAAAGAGACTAAAAGAAAAGACATTAGTGTTAACAATAGCACTAGACGACAACAGACACAGACTTACGGAGTGTTAAATGGTTTGATAAGGTTAAATAATGTGATTTTAAAATGGGTACAAAATAAATGATGGCTTTTAAATGGAATACAAAAAAAATTTAATTTAATGATCATTGTAAATAAGGGAACCCGCATAACGTTACAAAATGAGGGTTTGAATACCTGAATATGGGTCAGAAAAAATTATATATTTGTGATTATATAAAGTTCAAAACAAAGCATTTAGTATTTTTATACTACATGGTTCCAAAAGTATTTTTAGTATTGGGAATCGACACTCTCTACAAACGCTAGATATTCTGTTTGCTTTACCCCTTATTCCATGGGATATCTCAGACTATAAAAAAAAACTTTAAGTACCCCACTCCAATTTTGGTTCTTCTGAAATACTAGGAAGTAAAATAACTTATATTGTCCACTTTGGTTAGTATTTTTTTTTTTTTTTAGTATGGAACCAGAACTTTTGCACTGAACACAAATTGAATCGCAACTCAACTGCTCCATCACACACGCTTGTTACCACACGTATTATATATGGGCATTTCCACCGAGACCAAATATTTATTTACTTTATGATATTTTCGTGGGAAAACCGTAAATTTTACTAATATAAACCAATTTTACATTTATTTATAACCCACTTTGAGATATTCAAAAGCAAAGTCGCACAAGCGCAACTGGGATCTAGGACCTGGGGTCAGGGATCATGGATCTGGGATTAGGGATCAGGGATTAGGAATCAGGGAACTGAGATCTGGGATCAGGAATCTGGGATCAGCGATCTGGGATCAGGGATCTGGGATCAGGGATATGGGATCAGCGATCTGGGATCAGTGATCTAGCATCAGAGATCTAGGATCGGGGATCTTGAACTTCTGATCAGGAATCAGGGGTTAGGGATTTATGATCTAGAACCTAGGGAACCTCTGAAGTACGATCCAATTTTTTAGAATTTTTTTTTGTTATTTGTTATTATGTGAATATAAAACATTAAAATCTTCTGTTGACTTAAACACATTTTTACTATGCTTATTTTTCTCAAAAGAGTAACTGAAATAATATAATTATTATGATGGAGAAAAAATGTCCCGTGCGACATGTCACGTGCTTAAAATTAAATTAAAAAAAAAAAAAAAGAATAAGTTTTTTTTGGGTAAAATCTAAACCGTTTTTAAGTGACATCAATGTACAACATTCTAAAATTTAAAACAATAAAATATTGCCTCAGGTTTCGCTAAAATCGACCACTTTTGTTTTTGTCCCGTGCGAATGCCTTGATTTTTTGTAATTACTTGAAAGCTATAAGTTTTACCTTTTGTCAAAACAAAAATCATTTTATTTTGACTTTTTTTACTTCAAGAGTGTTCGAAGGTCTCGTTCAACATAATGGAAATGCCCATATATTAATTATAGTTTCTTGTATGGCTGTCTCTTGGCTTTGCCCTGGCTTTCTTATTTCTAAATATGCGATCTCAAAAGGGATTAAAGTAAGAACATTTGGAATGTAATGAGTTTGAAAGGCTTGGTCCGAGCCTAAAAGGCCTGATTTGTATATAAAATTGAGCTTGACTTTTTTAAAACATGTCAGGCTTTTTTTCTCATCTTCATGTTTTTCAAATCCAGCTGTTTTTTGATCATATATATGTTGCCTACTTTTAGGCAGCCGTAAAAATATCTTTGTTCAACCCGATTATGATATCAAACGCGATCTAAAAGTAGGCAACATAAATTTTCTCAAAAAGCTACTGGATTTGAAAAACATGAACATGAGAAAACAGGCCTAAGAATTTAAAAATTGTATTTCTCTAGCCGTTTTTCACATGGAGTAACATTATCAAAGAATTTCTTAGTGCCTTTTTTTGTAAAATAATTTTTAACTCATTTCTCTTTCTTTTCTTTCTTTGCAGACTCTTTGGTTCACTGCCGAAATACACACAACATCTTTTAGTTTTACTATTTGGCACATTCCGTGTTATAGCTAGCAATGCTGCCCATGCATCCACAGGCATGACCAGTGAAGCATTGGGTGTTTCAGTGGCACCCAGTTTCTTTCAATCCTGCGTGAGTGACGGTAAAACAGCCCGCATGGAGGATGTGCTCAAATTTAAGGTGAGTAATTTTTAAAATTTATATTTTCTATAAAAATAATGTTGTTTTTCTCTTATTTTAGGTGGCCACCAAGATCATGCAACACATAATTGATAAATTTGCCACACATGATATTTTTGGACGCGATAATTATGAATATTATGCTCGGGTCACGGGACGTATACTTAAGGTGCAGGATGAGTGGATATGCAGTTTTCAATATCCACCACCGCCAAGGGGCAAATTGGCACAGAAGGAGTACGCATGTAAGTGAAAGTAGAGAAAAGGAAGTTACACATTTTGATACTCAAATTCGTGCTGCTGAGCTACTGCTGCCTCTTTTAGGATGCGATCTAAAATTACGTTTTACTAATTTTCAAATCTTCATTTTTTTTACAGTACAACATTCTTTGGAGGCCGAAAAGACTTGGCTACAATGCCAATGCGAACGTTGGGGCTTACGTGAGTACCTACAAATATTCCTATGATTTTCTTAGTTTATCAGTTTAAGAAGAGAAATTCCTTTTATACTTTAGAGTAGACTCTCTCTCATCAACTATTGCTTTGCTTTTCTATCCTTCTATAACTTTTGTTTTGTATGTTCTTCCTTTTTTATTTTTTGGGGGTATGGAGTCGGAGTTAAATTTGGGTTATTCTCATGTTGTCCCCTCCCATTTGCACTGATCCTCCCAACTTTTCATTTTGCTTTTCATGCACGCTTTTGTGTGGTGTATTTTTTTTTTCTATGCTCATCTTATGTAATCATTATATATGCCTAACCGACCAACCTAAAATCCCTGATCCTGATCTAGTGGCCCAAGAGGAATCCCGTTCAACGCCTGCGCTGCTCACCAGCTCGAGTTCTGCCTTGGAGAATAGTGTCCTGTCGTTGGGTGTCTCGCCCGAGCATTCGTTTATCGAGAGTTGTGCTCGTCTATCGGTGTCTTTGGAGGGTCCGGGGATATTTGCCCTGACCTCATCCCCCCTGCCGGCCAAAAGACAGGGTAATAATGGTAATGGCACCGACTATGATTATGAAGACTTTGAGGATGATGAGGATCATAATGATGAACTGGATGGCTTGGAGTTAAGTCATATAGCACCCACCAGAACTGGTTATATACGTCACAACAATAAACCACGTCAACAGCCGTCGCAGGAGGATTATGAAGAAGACGAAGAGGATGATGATGATCCAACTATAGTAAAGCGTCGCTATAGGCAAAACAAAAAGAAGCCACTCACCACCACACACAGCCATCATCAGCGTCGTCTGCGTGCTGGGACCAAAAGCCTAGATGGTCAGGCCGGTGCTGTAGCTGGAGCAGCAAGTGTCGGCACTCCACCGAAGCTTAAGCAGCGCACCTGCAGTCGCTGTAATCGTGGCATACGTCACAGCAGCTCGTGTAGCTCCAATTCGGGTGGCGCCGGCACTGGCTCGAATGGTGCCTCCGGCAGCGGAAGTGGAGGTGGTGGTGGTGGTGGTGGTAATGGTGCTAGCAACGGCATGACCATGGAGGAGCTGCGTGCCGTCAATCGTTATGCTGAGAGCACCAAAAGTCTCTCCTATTTGCCACAGGTGAGGGATGAGTTCTTTCCAAGCTCGAGAATTTCCGTTTAGAACAAAAATTTGACGCATTGCAAGTTTGCTCGAATTTATGGAATTTCTTTTAAGTTTTCTATTCTATTTTGCAGGACAGAAAACAAGCAAAAGAAAATCGAAAATCTTAATTTTAGTTTTTCTTAGTTTCTATTTTAATTTTGTATTTCCTTTTGAACTTTGAACTAAAAAAAAAAACATCTTGATTTGTATTTTGCGATGAAAATTAACTTTTTTTTCTTATTGTTTGATTATTATTTTTTTTTTAATTTTTGGTTATTTAATTTGTGTTTTTATTATTTTCCTAACTTTCCCTTACCCCCCTCTACTTTAAGAAGACCTATAAGGCGCTTCTCACTTTATTACCTACCTTCTTATATCTGTCTCACTGAAAATGTTTTGCTAAGAGCCGCCTGCCTTTATAAACAACAACAACAACATCCATTTACACTCACACACACCAAACAACAACAACAACTACAACACACTCTCTTACATTTATAAGCGTTTAACCCTTAAGATTTACTACCCCCCCTAAAACAAATGATACTCAAATACTTTGTCCCCCCACCGCCAAGTCCTCCCCTTTCTCCCTCACCAAACTGTACAAAAATGAACATTCACAAATCTCTTTTTTTTTTTTTTTCGCTTCTTTTTTTTTAAGTTCCTTAAATTTAAATTAAAGACACAAATGTTAACTCATTCCATTTCATAAAACATACAAACAAAACACCACATACATTTTTATATATATTATACACTTTAATTACCCAAAGATCCCATTTTCACTTAATAAAAAAAACGAGTGGCTAAACACTATCAAATCGTACCACCCACAAAAATTGTGTCCATTATTTTGAAGGAGGTGAAATATAGAATACTCTTTAAGACATAAGCTTAATTTAGAAAAATAAAAAAAAAGACACTTACTTTCGAACAAGGGAAAATATATGCGTAAATGCTTAGTACACTGTGAAAAATCTATTTGAAAATAATATTAGACGCTTAGAAATATATTAAATGAATAGGAAAAAAAATAATAATTTCTTTGTTACCCCACTCAGAAAATTTTTTTTTTTTGAAATGTATTATTTTCACCTTTACTTACAGCCATGTTCTCAATTCCACTTCCACAAACATTTTGTGATTTGAAACCAGTTTTTGGAACAGATTTGGTCTCTAATTCACAAAAATTTTATGGAAGTGGAATTGAGAACATGAGAACAAAATGAATAGGTCCTTCAAATATCAGGGCTGCAAACTTCTTACTATTTATGAAGGTAAGATCTTGATGATAAAACATACCTAGCAATGGTAATTTTTCCATTTAAAATTTCTTTGCTAATGTTTACATTATGTTTCTTTGTAATCTTAGAATGGGTGTTTTTGAATAGTACTCGAACTTAAGTGCCGAACAAGCTTTCTCACGGCCTGATATTGTGAAAAATTGATTTTTAGATGTGTAATATAGGTTATAACGAATCCATAATATCCATTATGATTAATGGATAATTGTCCGAGTTATAAGCATATTTAGGTAATATTCTAGAATTGGACTTCAGAATGGGTTTTTTGGATAGTACTCACACTTAAGGGCCAGAAAAGCTTCACGGCCTGATATTAGGAAAAATCGATTTGTAAATGTGTAATACAGGCTATAATGAGTCAATAATATGCATAATGATTAATCTAGGCCGATAATAGTCCGAGTTATAAGCCAACAGTCAACAACATTCTCGAAAAAGCAAGCTCCACTACGTTATAGACAGATTTCCGAAGAGTATATGGAAAATAATATTGCTTTTTAACATTCTATATAAACGAAAATAGGGTAGACAGTTGAGTTGGGTAATTGAGTTGTTCTGTTCCGAAACAATGTTTCGTTTTTGCTCTTATGCTAAGTTCCGTTTTCTCATCTTCATGGTTTTCATGTTAAGGTGCTTTTTGTGTAAAAGTATGTTGCATACTTCTTAAGCCGCTTTAAAATATTTATGCTGGAGTCTAAGACGACCCGCGTTTGATTTTAAATACGACTTAAAAGTAGGCAGCATTAATTTTCTCAAAAAACCACCTTGATTTAAAAACCATGAAGATGAGAAAATGGCCCTAAGTGTTAAAGTTGAATTGTTACATTCAGGTACCAAAATTTAAGTGGAATTGAATGAATCCCAAATAACTAACACTTACTTGATTTATTTTATCACGTTTAAAATATCTAGGTACTAGTAAATCGAGTATAAGACCTAATATAAGAGCAAAAACGGAACAAGTTGTTCTTATATAAGAGCTGATTACACAACTCTAGTAGACAGTTTTCATTAAAAATCGGCATATTTTTTCTTAGATTTTTGTATACTAGTTTTTAATGTATTATGCTACATTCAATCATAAACTAATTGATGATATGCTTCCTTGAATTAATAAAAAAAAGCCGAACACATTTTAGTATTTTTTGTTAGTACTCTGAATAGCTAGCAGAATAACCCGGATACTCCGTCCCCGAACAGGTTTGCAGCCCTGAGCTCATTATGTGAAATTAGTCACTAGGAGCTATTAAGTTTAGCGAATGTTTTGGATAAAAAAGCAATTCGTAGCTCATTTTGTTCAAATTTGCTCACAAAGGTCTTGTGTACTGGTGCTAGGACCTGGTGGAAGAGTAATTTCTTCATTTTTGTATCAAATCGGCGTTAAATTAAAATTCTTTAATTTTTCTATAATATTTAGAAGTATTTGCTTTGTCATTTGTACAAAACGGTGACCTTTACCTGGATCAAAATTAGCTTCTTAATATATCAAGCCTTTAGGCTCTAGGTTTGGGGATGTAGAGGAATACTTAGGGTGCATCATCCCAGGTTAGTTGATGAAACTGCTTCAGAACACTTCAGCGGTTCTTTCTGCTCCATATATACATATATGTTAGTAAAACTTTTTTGTAGCAATCGAAATAGTTAGATAAGTTGTATACTCTTTTCTAAAATCTATTTATAGTTAGTTTTCATGTATATAAAATTGAATTTATGCTTATGTACTTTATTTATTTAGTGTAACAATCGTAAACTTAATATTATAATTTTTGATTTTTGTCATCGTTTTCATTTGTTATCATTTATTTTTTATGTATTTTAAGTTTGAACTACAAATTGTATTATTGCACTTATTTTTAAATTTTGATTGTATTTACTATAATGTGTAATCTTTGTGTTTGTTTGGTATTGTTAACTAAAACTATTTGTTTGTATGTAGTTTTGTGCATGTAATTTTGTCTATTTGCACCTTTTATCTATGTACGAGTATTCGCTGCTTGTTCTACACCTAAACTCATGTAGTTAACCAATAATATCATAATACTTATACTTAATCCAAACTACAAAACACAATCAATCCGTATGCATTCCATTGCGTATACAATGTAAACTAAACAAACGAAATCAATATATGTTCACTTTTGTATTTGAATGAACTTTATCAATATCCTTTTTTTTTATGTGAACGCTTAAACCAAAACGCTAAAAAGCTTGTTGGCGGTTTCTTCTGCAATTGTTTTTATATCCATTTACACATGAACTTAAATTTTTCACTTTGTATTAGGGGTATTCACTTTAAATCATTTGTGGCATAACAATATTTGTTGTAGAAATGAGCACGTGACATGTTTATCCAAATCTGAAACACATAGAAAGTTTTATTTACAAACATTCTCATTCAATAAGTTATGAGAAAACTACAAAACATTTTATTAATTTTATGCAAGCGAATTCAATGACAATGACAATTACAATTGATTGAATTATAAAGAATAAAGAGGTGTTCTTAATATTTAAAAAAAAATGATATAGAAAGCCAAATCAGATTTTTTAAATTTTAATGGCGCTTCAAAGTTACCAAATTTCCCTACATTTAATTCCTTATAAAAAATACTGCGATTTTTGAGCCAAATTAAATATGATCAAAACTCCACAAAAGTAAATCGTCAAACATTTTATCCCTTCGCCATGATCTAGTAATTGACCACAAAATAAAATAAAAAATTTTAAAGTCATATAAACTGTAGCAAAATTTTTAAATGGTTTAATGTTATTTACCAGAAAAAAAATTACATTTCGAACGAATGAAATAAAGGTTGCATTTACACGATGAAGGCCTGTATATTATTTAATGATGAAGTAATAAATAAGGCAATATGAGGCTTTTCAAAATTCCCTAATTTAAAGAAAATAGGTGTCGCTTGCCTCTTTTGAAAAAGATTTACCATTTTCGGTGGGTACCCCCGTACATTTTTAGCCATTCTCGAGCTATAAACTTCAGAGAGTTAGTTTTTTTTAATACCTTATTTTCTTCGTAGAAGTGCTATTCGCTAGAACACAAGACAGAAACCATTTCAGTTTCAACCTTTCACGGATTTAAAAAAAAAATTTAGAACGTTTTTGAAAAAATAAATAGATTTTCTCGAAATATTTTTGCTTGTAGCATTCAAACTACTAAAACGTTTGAAAATATTATCTGTATCTTGCTTGAATCCATCTAAAGTATAAAAGTCGAGAAATGGCTTAAAATTTAGGAGTACCTACCGAAAAAAACTAAAAAAAAATAATTCTATCTCAAAAACGTATCCATACACAAATTTTTGAATTACATTTCTGAGTTTAGAATTCCAAAATACATCAAAAAAATTAATGGCTTAAATCGTTTATTTTTTATAATATTGCACTAGTGTAATTTCTGAGATATAGTTCGGAACCGATCTTGAACTAGTAAAATATATAACCAAAAAATCGAATTTAGAATTCATATCTCAAATAATAAGGCTCTGAACCAATTTTTTACCGGTTCAATCTGGTTCGGAACCGGGTTTAAACCGGTAGAAATATCTTGCTTCAATAAGGTTGATAACCTACACATGCAATTCCCAATTTAAAGCTTAAATGATTTCTACAATATGGTTCTAAACCAGAGGTGGGCAAACAATACAATCACATTTTAGCTATGTATATGGACGCGCATTTCCGACCACATAAAGTATATATATTCTTGATCAGCATGACGAGCTGAGTTCATTTCCGTCTGTCCGTCCGTCCGTCTGTCCGTCTGTTTCTATGCTATCTCCTCCCTCAGTTTTGAAGCTATCTTGACCAAACTTTGCAAAAAGTTTTAAAATACAAATACGCTGCACATTTGTCGGAATCGGCCGGATCGGATGACTATATCATATAGCTGCCATAGGAACGATCGTAGCGTCACTTATCTTGGTATAAGTTAGTTTTATATGTTTTCAGATAATTCTGGAAAAATTTATCAAAATCGGATGACTATAGCATGTAGCTGCCATGTAATCGGACGGTCCAAAAACTAGTTCTAATGAGAAAAACTTTTTTTGTTTCCATCGTAGCGTCACCAATTGTGGTATATATTAGTTTTTTATGCTTCCACACAATTCTGGAAAATTTTATCAAAATCGGATGACTATAGCATATAGCTGCCATATAAACGGTCGGTCCAAAAACTAGTTCTAGTGGAAAAATCTTTTTTGTTTTCCATGGTAGCGTCACCAAACGTGATATATATTAATTTTATATGATTCCACACAATTCTGGAAAAATTTATCAAAATCGGATGACTATAGCAAATAGCTGCCATATAAACCGTCGGTACAAAAACAAAATCTAGTGAGAAAAACTTTTTTTCAATGGTAGCGCCTTTTAAAAACTGCAAGGGTATTTAAAACATCGGCATTGCCGATTTTAGCCTTCTATTTTTTTTTTTTTCATTTTCAAAGTTGTCTAAAATAGTGTTCAGAATTTTAGAATTTTGCATAAAGTGTATTTAAGTGTGCGCGATGCTCATCTTTAAATCTGTTGCTTAAAAATTTTCCTCAATATATTGGCGCTTTAATTGTTTGCTTGCACCTGTGAATATCCTTAATATACTAAGTTAAAAATTTAATTTAAAGCACTTTATTTTCCACTTGCGCTGTTTTTTGCTGACAATTGTTAACACTTTTCATTTATTTAAAATTTCATTTTGTTTTTTTTTTTATAATTTTTCAAATTTTTGATTTAAAAAATGAAAAAATCTCCTTAAAATTAAGAAATTAAATCAAAACAAAAATTCTCTAATGCGATACTTTGAATCCCCCCTTCCCACAAAAACCCAACGTACGTCAACCAACCCCCCAACAACAACAACCACACCTCAACTACAACAACAACAACACAAAATAATGTTAGGTTCATGAACGTCAAACCGCACGCATGCGCACCCGTTCCGAATGGTTTTTGGGACCACGAGATGCTGTTGTCTCACTCCAATTGCCCTCGGATACCTGCAGCAATTGTTGCCTGGCTGCCGCAGCGGCAGCAGCAGCTGGTTATCTGGGTGGTGGCAGCACCCGGGATATGCGTCAAGCTGCAGCAGTTGGCACTGGCGAAGGTGCAGGAACTTTATTGTATCATTTCTATCGAAAGCAACAGCAGCAACAAATAGATGATATGATGGACACCGAGGATAGCTACAGTCTACAGAGGGAGCAGCAGCAGCAGCAGCAACAGCAATTACAACACCAGCCACTACAACAACCACAAATACATTCCAAGGGCCTCCTGAGGCCACCACCAGCTCAGCCGCAAATGAATCGTCGCCTGTTACTGGATGCCAATTCGGGTAAAAGTCAAGGACTAACTACGATCACCAACACTAACAACAACAACAACAACAAGGAGCCGCTGCCGGCAATCTTCTCTACACTCAACTCATCATATTACTATTCCACACAATGCTTGAGCTCCTCCAGCTCCCATTCTGCTGCCGCTGCTGCTGCTGTTGTTGTTATTGCGGATAGCGATGATTGTGACTCCTTGGATGGTGCCGATGTGGGCATACTTCAACACACTTTGCAGGCCCATGAGCTGCAGCATCATGTACAGCCTTCCCGAGAGTCGCTATTGATTAGACACTCCACGCCCCGAACGGGGCATCGTTTGCCGCGTCAACGTTTGACCAGCAATGCTTCGTCCTTATATCAATCCTTTGAGGCTGGTCCAAGGAGTCGCAGTCGCTTAAGCACTTATAACAACAACAACAACAGCAGCAGCAGGAGCCGCAGCAGAAGTAGCCAAAGCCCGAATAACAACAATTTTGTCACCGTCATTTTTAATGTTTTGGATTTTTTGTTTTAAAAAAAAAATAATCGAGGAAAAACTCAACCCACAAATGGAATGTCTTGTGTTTTGTAGAACTTTTTAATAATAATTTAAAAAAAAAAACCCATTGCAACCATTTTTCATTCATCCATGCTTTGCCAAAACTAATCCATAACATATAGAAACCCATGACCAACTATATATATAAAAAAAAGAAATGTTCATGATCAATTAAGTAAAAACTGTCCAAGCATTTTGTTCTTGTTTAATTTATGTATTATTTGTTAATTATTCTTAAATAATGCTTATCAGGCATACAAATTGTTAATACAAATTTTTTTCTAAATTTTTAGCGATAAATTTAACTGGAAGTTAAATTTGTTGATCTTCCCAGGAGCGAAACTTTTTTTTGTCAGACGTTTGTCAAAAATTGACAGAATTTTACAAACAAGTGGTTAAAAAAGGGGACAAGAAATTTGATATAGAGAAAACGGGCCTTAGAGCAGTTAGAACTCCTTTTGTAGGGCCACTCGTCACCTGGAACAGTTAGGATTGAATATCTTTTGATTCTGACTCGCAAAACCCTAACTAACCGATCGTTCAATTAGCGTGACTTTAAAAAAAAAACTATTGTATAGTTAATTCTTCCTTTCCTAGTGTTTTTGTTCAATTCGTCAATTAACCTCTTATTTACCCCTTTATAATATACAGTCGAATTTCTTTATAACGAACTTTCATACAACGAAATTTTCTATTCATTTCCAGAAACCATTTATTTCGTTCAGTTTAAAAATAAATTTCTATATAACGATTTTTCTGGTTTTTTAGTCTTCTAAAAATTCGCTATATGGAATTTCGACTTTTTATTTAATTTTTGAGTTGCTTAAAACTCTCCTTTTAATTAAGAAACAGCAGAGATTGAACGTTTTACACATTTTCCAGATATTGTACTTGTTTTTAAAATTTCAAAATAGCGGAAGAACTTCGTGCCTTGAAAAAAGCAGAAGAAACTCATGCCTTTAAAAAGGTAAACGCGCAGCCTTTACTTAAATCGATGTGCCACGGCCAACTCTTCTAGAGAAACTGCCTTTCAATAATTTATAGATTCCTAACCGATAGGATAACTGTGAAGAACTGAGCGATTTGTTGATGTAGCTTTCGTATTATAGTCTGATTCTGTCTCTCATTTTCGCTTAATACTAAAGGGGAGAAGAGAAAAAAGCTTGGTTTGGACCTTTGGGATCTGTAAAGCCAGATATTTATTTACTCGTCTATTGAGTCTGACTCACTAGTAGTGACATATCATCTTTCAGTAGTTTTGGTTGGTGATACTTATAATTGTGAAGATAAACATCGTTCTTAGTGTGATAAGTTAAAGAAGTCTTTAAATTTATTTGATTAAATACCCGAGACTTGATTCTTTGTACACTTAAAAGTTTATAATACCGAAATAATGTCATTTTTTCAGGCCCGATTTTGAAATGTCGAAACGAGCACCATATTAAACATTTTTTCGTGTGAACCTGAATCCAGAGCGATGTTCTTTTTTGTTCATTTCGAAATTTATACAAAAGTTCTTAACATGAAAAAGGCTGTTGGCCTGTGTAATCATTGTTGTCGGTACCAGGCCTCGCGGCAGTCCTGTCTATAAGAAAGTGTTCTGTGAGATCTCCTAGGAAAAGGGAGACATGTTGTCTGCCCTTTGGCTAGGCGTCAAAGTTCTTAGAAAATAAAAAATGGGGTCAAGTAAGCCTAGAGATTTCAAAGATGTAAATTGTTGTCAAAAAATTTCGTGGTCATTCTGTTAGTTATATTGAGTTTGAGTAAATGTATGTAACAGACAGAATGAAGCAACTCCGACTTTATAAAGTATAAATATTCTTGTTCAGCATCAACGGCCGAGTCGATATAGCTAATGTCCATCTGAACCAAGATATCTCAGAGATGGTAAAAGTTAGAGGCTTGAAGTGTATGAAACATAAACTCCTTATACTTGTAGGCAGATTTTTCCAGCGAATTATGCTGGGTAGCACAGACCACAACCCTGATGGGCAGCACTTACACAGTTTGTGTGTTCTCACATTTAAAAAAGAACAGTTATAAACAAACTTTGGCAGGTACATAGTGTATTCCTACTTGTTCGATTTAAAAAATCTATTTAGACCCGATCTAGGTTTCAAGATTAGTTGATTTTTGGAGAAGAAATGTTGTAGTATTATTGATGGGCACTCCGTTAGGGAGCTGTTTGCTTTGTTGTTGGTTTTTTTTTTGTATTTTTTCCATTTCTGACGCACCTTTCGTAAGATAAGATAAAAAGAGTTGTCGCGTTACGCAGAATGTATAAAGGGTTCCCACCACTGATTCAGATGCATAATTTTGTATACCAAAATTTCGAAATAAATCTCAATTTGTATGCCTGATAAAGTTTTGTAGATTTGGTAAATACTTTTTACTGCAACCCAAAAAAAAATGTTTGATTTACAATATTATAATTATTTAATGTTTTATTTAATATTTCATATTTATTTCATTTATGTGTCTGTAATTTTGTTGTGTGGAAGAAGAACAAATATCATAATAAAAATATTTACTATTATTTATTCATAATGAAATGTGTGTGTGTGTATGTAAATGTTTGACATTTGTTGTACTTGTTGTTGTTCCGTTTCATTTTGTGTATGTGTACTAATATGGAAATATTTGTGTAAATTAATGTTTGATCGTTAATATGTGTTTGTGTTGTTGTCTAATCAAAACAAAAAAAAAAGGTCCACAGTCACGCCCACAGCAGCAGCAAATACACAAACAACCAACTAAGAAAACTCTCAACAAACCACAAATTCCAGAAACCTTATTCCTTTGAAAAATCATATCAATAAATATTTGATTTCTCCTCTCTCTCTCTCTCTCTTTTTGTCTCTTCCCCAAACCCTCCCACTCAAATGTATATAAACAAACAAAAAAATGTATTCTGTAATCCCTGCGAAAATTGCTACCACCAACCAGTTGGCAACATCCGTTTAAGTAACAGCGCCGAATCCATACAATATGCTGCACGTCGTCCACATGCCAACACCAACACAACTAACCTACAATTGAATCCCAATCTTGGCCAGAATCCAACCGGCAGCAATCGACGTCTGCTCATCAATGTGCCACGTCAGTATAGATCTTCGCTGCGACGAAACAAGGAGAAGCAAATTGGTGGCAATAGTCAGAGCAATAGTAGCAATAGCCTGGGCAGTGATCCGGCGGCCCTAAGCAGTCACACACCATTGAATAAACCCCTATTGATGGTGGGTCTATTGCCGGGAGCCGAACAGCCGCCTTCTGTGAGAAATTCCATAGCCGAGTGTGGAGTTGGTAATCAAATGGACACGCTGGAGCATCAGCTAAGTGTGGAGTGCAGCACGACCACATTAAGCTTTAAACCACCGCGTCTGTAACAGGAAGAGGAGAGATGCAAGAAGTAGGCATAATGGGGGACAAGGATTCGAGGATTTGCAATAACTTAAAAATTTTTACCCTCTTGCAGCATGAAGGGGGGTAAACTTACACAAACACAGACAGACACACACACACATAAAACAACTATTGGGATTGTTGCTTAAATATTGAAATATCGATTAAAAAAATAATGGAAACAAAAAGTTATATCAAATTTGGCAAGCTGATTTTAAGAACTAACAAAAGCTTAAAGTTGAGATTCTTGTCGCGTATTTTAAAGGTCCTGGATTTTAGACCCTTCTTCTAGCTGAAGAGGATTTTCTAATTATTTCGCACACTTGGTCTAAATACTGCATTAAATATCAATCGAATGAAAAACATATATTTTCCCCATACAAACTATTTCGAGAATTTACATCCACTTGGGATAGAATTTAAAAAAAAAAAACCGTTTCTAGTACGTTTTAACTTTCTAGCTCTAACAGTTTAGGCTGTGCGTTAAAGATCTTTTAAAAATCACTCATGAGTTTATCATTATGTCATAAATCATTTTTATGTCATCAGAGAAAATACCAAAAATATTGAAACAGAAAAGAGAATTTTAATTTTTCCAGGTTTTACATAATCGGTTCTAAAACGAACCGAACCACTAACTGGTGCATGTAAATCTAACCGCTAAACAAAACAATATAGTTTAAAAAACTAAAAACCGAACCGTTTACTGCAAAAGCAAACATTTAGGTTTGGTTCATTTTTTATCGACGTATCAAAGATCTTATAAAAATTTCTGAACCCAAAACAGTTATTAAATACTGTTCGGTTAATTTAATAGACTTTTTTTTTTTATAAGTAAAGCTCCTTTCTGGAAAACAAACTTGGGAAATAGCTCATCTTGTTTTTGATACTTACATTAACAAGCTGGAACAGTGAGCACTAACGATTGCATTTTAGTAAATTCCGAGATCTTAGCGGTGCAAAAAGAAAAAATGTTATTCTTTATCTAATCGAATTCAAACGTTAAGGTACTCTAATATAGAAAAGGTAATGATTTCTCTTTTAATCCTGAGGTGAGACAATTCTATTCCACACATCCGATTGGCTTTTAAAAGTTAAGTCAAGGTGAGACCGTTTGCACTATGTAGCCAGCCAAAAATCGTAGATTTTAACATATTTTTGTTCTGATAGATTTGACGTGCCAGTTCCACGTAAAACAATATACACTTATTTTCCAGGAGAAAATTTTGATTTTATATTTTTGAAATCTTGTTTTATTTGTTAGAATTTTTTTAGAACTGCGTCAGCTGTAAGCGTCATAATTTGAGGAAAGGAATTAGTGAGGAGGGAATTACAAAAAAGGCTTATTTCACTTGTCCGACTTCTCATATGAGATGGCTGAAAAATACCTCATATGAGTAACTCATTTGAGAGTTTTGACAGGCTAGTACACTAAAATTTAACACATTTTCACTTCTCTGAGCAACTCATATAAGAACGCAGACAAGTAAAAATACAGCTTTACATTTCATAAAGAATAATAAAGTTAAAATCATACATACTTTGAATTTATAAACAATAGTTTGAGTAATAGTCAGCTTCAAAGTAAAAATAAAATGATAACTGCTTTTTTTTGTTTTGTTAATAAGTCGTGGCTTAAGACAAGCCTAATTAAAATCTGTAGCAAAACGGACAAGTTATTGACATTATACCAAGGGTGCCCACTGAAAGCATGTAAAGGAGCAGACACCAATACTTCAGAAGAACCTCTTTTTCAAACGAACACAACAACAAAATCTACGTTAACGGGCACTCGCCAATAAACCGGCTCTTGTGTTCAATCAGCCACATCCAACAAAGAGAGAAAGAGAAGACGTATTTCGTGTTGTTTTTTGTATGACTTTGCATGCTCTCGACTATTGTGGCGAGCTAAGCATCAACAAAAGAGCACTGCGAGTATAGGCGTTGGGCCCCTCTGCTTTAGAGCTCGCCTGTCCTGTTTTAACCGATTTCACAGACGAATTATATGTTCTATATTGGATACTAATTTGTACTGAAAACCTAAGCAACAGCTGTTCGCAACCTCAGTTCGATGAAAATTTTCCTTCTCGAATCATTAAACGTCGCAACCAAAAATGCAGCTCAAATGTTCAGTGTAGATTTCCCTAGCCTCTGCCGATATCTTGAATAATCTTTAAAGATATCAAACCTTTGGTTTAAAGAGAATACGTCTTAATATATTTAAAATCAGGGGCGGAAACAGTTTTATAAAACTATATTTGCAGGTTATTATAAAAGTACTCATTTAAATTTTATTTTTAGAGTTTTATTTAATTACGCTTCAAATGACAGTTATTAGGGACTTTTATTTTTTACTCCGCAGTTATTTCAGACAAATTTTTTTGATTCGGAGAAAAACAATTAAAAAAAAACTATTATTTTAAAACACAGTAAAAAACAGTTGTAGAATGACTTGTATGAAAAAGTCAATTCATAACAGTCAAGACTTTTGTTTTATGACGTAGATCATAACAATTATTAAAGACTTTTATTTTATTAACAAGAAAATAAAAGTGATCGAAAAAGTATTAGTAAAACGTAGTAAGAAAAACTCAGTCTCTTTTTTTTTAAATAAGAAGAATAAGAATAATTTTTTTTTTTTCATCGCGAAAGTTACCATAAATTGAAAAGACTTTTATAATGTGGTTAAAAAAACAAAAGTCCCTGAATGAGTTTTATTTACTCAATTTTATAACAAAAGTCATTTGATAAAAGTTTTTTTTCAGAGTGGTAAAATAAAAGTCCTTAATCATTTTTATTAACTGAGTAATAAAAAAAAATGTCTTTAGTAGATGTTGACTTTTTCATAAATGTGTTGGAAAACAATTTTTAAATGAGTTTTATTTATTATAAAAGACTTTCAATTACCGTTATTCACTGAGTAAATAAATAAAATTCTTCAATAACTGTTATTAACTGAGTATTAAAATAACGATAAAAATAACTCTTATTTTTAACCACTTCAATAAAAGTCCTGAAAAAAGATTATTGTTATCATCGATGACGGAAAGGAAGCAAACGTTTTAATTTTAGGTTTTTTTCTATATGTTCCTGTTATATTCAGTTCCTGTTTAAGATCCCTTGACTACAGAAAATTTCCTCAGAGCCAGGACAACCACCCTCACAGTCAACTTTAGGGGGGAGCACAATTTTAAGCATAGAAAATTTGTATTTTTTGTATATGTTTATCATTTCAGTATTTTAATATTTTAATATGGTGCTATTTTACGAAGACGGGTGTCTCGATTTGCAAAAACAGAAATACGAGAAAACAGCTATAAGTTTCGGTGCGCGAATTAGTTCCTAAGCTTGTTGAAGCTAAGACCTTGATTCAATTTTTAATTTTCAGTGAACTTGAGCGAATTGGTAATCAAAAGGAAGGCTTAATTTTGTTTAAGAATTGACTAGTTTTGTAATTTATAAAGCTGTTTAAAACGTCAATCCATAATCGATTGAACAATATTCATTTTTTGTATCCTTTCTATCGTCCTCATCTACGGCATCCAAAAGTGCCAGGTCTTTGAAATTCGAATTGTACCCCTCCTTCTTCGTTGAACGTTAATATGCGAGATTATTATTCCAATTGATTTTTGCTTAATTTTTCTTATCAAACTCGTAATGTACCGAATTGAGATATAATTTTGAAGCAGCATTTTTACTAGACAATGCACTGATCCAGTACTAAGGGGTTTTTTACTAGACAATGCATTGATCCAGTGCTAAGGGATTTCGTTTCGTAAGGTCGTACATTTTGAAGGACACATAAAACCCAAACCGGTTCTAAGAGGTTCCTTTCGGTACTGGTTTGAACCCTTAATTTAAACCAGCGATGGGCAGCTCTTAGCTCTTTCCGCTCAGCCACCCCAATCCGTTATTTTACTTAACCAGCGGTTAATTTGACGCCACTCAGTCGCACAGGCAATTGCCAGGCTTCGAAATCTATAATAAAAACAAAATGCATCGCAATGAACCATTGAACGAAAAAATAGTGAACAATATACTGATGAACTAAACGAACGACTGATTTTTTGAACTACGAACTAAACGAAACTTTACGAAAATGTAATACTGAAATTAATCTTTCCACAAACTACAAAAAAGGTGCAGTGGCTACTTTTTGTTTTACAAATTGTTTCTAAAAAGTTGAGAAGATGAATCTACCAGATTAACTGATTCTATATCCAAATGAATTCCGAATGTGTTTAAATATTCATAAATAATTTGGATAAGTCGATATTTCAGCAACAATCCTTAATACCAAACATCTTATATATATATATATGTATAGATTTATAATGTATTTATGTGTATAGCAAGAAAAAGGCTGATTTTCTTTAGTTAAAAACAAAAAACAAAAACAAACTAACTAAAATTTAACGATATTGCAACAAATTGCCAAATTTTTTTTTTTTTAACGAAGTGAAAACGAAAACTATAAAAGAAATTAATTTTGTTTTCTAGCCAAGAATCTCTCTCTCTGAACAAAACCACAAACCAGAAACAACGACACAAAAATCTTAACGATTCTACAGTTTCAACCATTCTCTTAAAACAAGTACAAAAAAAAAACGGAAAAAAACACTAACGAAAACTTCAAAATAAAATGTATAAAATTAAGTTATTATTATATATAAATTATGTAAATGTGTATGACTGTGTGTCCAAGATATAATATATATATATTAAAAGAGTGCAGCAAGGAATCAGAACCCACAAATGACTTACGAAATTCCATTTTGAGAAATTAGTTATTAGATAGCCTCAAAAAACCTCCACAAATTGAATCAAAACAATCCACTGCCCCGCCTACAATCGATCCGGTTCTGTTCTCCTTCTTCCCTCTCCCCCCCCCCCACTCTCTTTCCCCTGCCCTTTAAATAACTTTCAGGTTTTTCCTAGTAAAAATCCCACAAAAGTTATGGCGCTCTGTGGAAATTTATATACATGTGTGTGTGTTTGTTATTTCATATAAAATATGAAAATCAAAGCTCTCAAGTTTATATAGAACAAATATATATAAAAAAAAACACCAATCTAAGCTATAGAAATTTAAATATATATATATATATGTATAGGTATATATTATTGTACATGTACACAAATTTCTTACTTGAGTGAAGTACATTCATTAGCCACTTAAATATTATTATAATTATAATTAGTGTACAGGGTCTGTTCCATTTAAACTTAAATCATTTACCATATACAACTATATTAAATGCTTTGAGAAGGCATTTCGAATACATTTTTTTCAAATATTTTCTTTCTGATTGTTTTGCACTTAAGAAAAAATTTACTGTTTACAAAAAAAAATAAAACAAGAAATATATGTAAAAAAAAAAAAAAAATTCAAGAGAAAAGAATCATACATATAATGTAACTTCAATTATTGAATGGGAAAACAAATAAATTATGAGAAAAAAATTAATGTTGTTTTTATTATACGCATCTGGGAATTTTTGAACATTTGATAACTTTTTAGTCATTTTATATGAACTTTGTTTAGAAAAATGCGAAGCGATTAAGCAAAATAAACCAGTTTCTGTTTAGCTATCAACTCCGCGTTACAGCAGACTACACTTATAGGTAAGCTAAAATGTTATTGTATTATTTTCCGACCACTGATTTGTATATTTGCGAGTGTCCCAGAAATCTCTAGTAATTTTCGTATAAACATTTTAACTTTTATTGACTTTATTTGTAAAGTGTCACAAATATGCCACGTTATTACTGCTCAAAACCAAGTAGTTAGCGAACTAATCCTTATTATTTAACATATCAAGCAGAGTTCGTAACAGAATACACATTTTTCTTTACACGCAATTTGCCCAAAGTAAAATCTACAAACTGTAAAAAAAAAAATTATTTTCACACATGTTAATTTTTTTTCATCTAAATAACACGAACATTTTTGACACGCTTTTTATTTACATACGTGTCAATAACACTATGCAAATCGAAAAAAAAAGACATCAACGGTTTCCTCTTATTCGGCACCTGAGAATCGACCTGCATCATTTCTTTTTGGAGTAATCGCGATTGTTTCATACAAAATTTTGTTTTTAAGTTTTTTTTTGTTAATTTCAAAAAATATACCTTATTCTCGTTAAATCTAAATAAAAAGTTTCAAGTGTCCTCTAATTTACAACATTACATTTGCATCATTACTTTTGGAGTTATCGCAATGGTTTCATACAAAATTTTGCTTTTACTTTTTTTTTTGTTAATTCCAAAAAATATATATCTTTTTCTGGTTAAATCTAAATAAAAAGCTTTAAGTGTTCTCTAATTTACTACATTTATGGATTTTTGATTTCATTGCGCTTTTAATGATAATGGTCTAAAAACAAAAACAAAAATGATGTTTTTTACTTAAAATTTGTTACATAAATTATATAAAATTTCTAAAAATTAAGAAAGAAAAAAAAGAATAACAATTTTTTAGTGTCTGCTTTTTGTTGTCCAAAAATACATTTTGTTTTCAATAATATGTTCCTAATTTAATGTTATTTTGGTTATAAATATTATAAACAATTTTTTTTTAGTTTTTTTTTGAATGCGCAATGGTATCAAAAATCTGTTTATTTATAAAATTAGAGGACATTTAAATTAATTTATTTAGATTTTATGAGAATAAGATACAATTTTTTTTGGAATGTGCAAAAAAATTAACTTCGTAAAAAACTTAAAAACAAAACAAAACCATGGCTATAACTCCAAAAGTAATGATGCAGTTCGAATTAGGGGGAAACGTTTAAGTTGGTCATGTCTTCTTCTTTTTATTTTAACTATCAGTGTAATTTGAGCTACATTTTACAGGCGTGTAAAATATTTTTGTATTTTTTTTTCACATAATTTGTATTTGTCACTTGTGCAGCATGTTTTTTGTGTATTTTAGTGCGGCCGACAAGCATGAAAAAAAAATTGAAGACAAAAAATAAGCGTGTCAAAAATGATCGTGTTCGTTACATAAAAAATTTGGTTCTCCTTTAAGGAATAACTTTTTTTCATTAATGTTTTTTATAATGGCGTGAAAACAATTTTTGTGTATTTTACGAACCCTGATATAACGTAATAAAAAAAAAAATCTCTGAATATTTCCAAGACATTCCTGATTAAGTTTTACAATTTCCATTCGAAATGAAAACGTTTATTCGGAAATCGACTGGGATTTTCCCTTTTTTATGCCTTCCATATTATATGTTTTCTTAAGGTTCCCAAAACAGGGGATTCTTTTGGTAATGACCTCTTTCTTCAGTTTTGAAAACAGGAAATAGTCGGGGAATAATATGGTTTAAATCTGTAGAATATGCTGGATAGTGTAGCCGTTCGTAGCCCAATTTATGGGTTACACGTATTATCTTGGTGGAAGAGTATTTTTTTTTAATCAATGTCGAATCTGTCTATTAGACCTGAATTATTTAAGGCAATTAATGTGAGTTAGAGTTGGGTCATATAGCTCTTATATAGTTCGTAAACAAGGTGTTATAGTGGAATTGTAATATTCAGTTATCAAAATTTATGTGGAATTAAATTAATCCTGAATAACTAACAATTTACTTGATTTTTTTTCACGTTTCATAGAACTAGGTACTAGCAAATCTACAATATAAGAATGATATGATTAAAATCTAATGTGAATGACACTGCCGACCTCAGCCAACTCATGCGCTTTTATTTTCTGATTATCCAATATCATTCCATATATTTTGGTCGACTTAAACGTCACAACAAAGATCCGTTTACCAATTTTTAAGCAGTTAAAATTAATGAGGCAGAATTTTCATAGTATTTATCAAGCCTTTCCTAAGTTTCGGTTAAGAAAAATTGCTCTTATACTACTTTTAATTACGAATTGCTAGTACCTAGTAAATTGTAATTATATTGTTTTTATACTAGGTGTTATAGTGTAATTATTGCAATCAGATACCGAAATTTAAGTGGAATGGAATGAATCCTGAATAACTAACACGAACAGGTACCTCCAAGTCGAGCATAAGACCTAATATAAGACTATATAACAGTTTATGACTCAACTCTAGTATTTAGTTGGTAATAATGTGTACATGAATGTTGCATAAGTCACTATAAGAGCTTGTATAAGAGCTATATGACAAAAATATTTCACATTTTAAACTATTCGTCTGAATTCACGAGGTTATATGCATTCAATTCCATTTACAGATGGTAGATGACAGAAACAATGCATTTAAAGTTATAAAACGGAAAATTTCAAGTCCCTGACTTATCAAAAAATGAGATGTCTACAGATTAAAGCTCTTATACATAAATAAGCTGTAACTTTGTTAAACTTAAATGGAAGGTTCAGATGTGTTTGGGATGTTTACAAGTTAAGTTGGTTCATATAGCACTTATATGACTCTTAAACTAGGTTTTAAAACATATTGTTAGTATCTCTTTGGATATAACGTAGAAAATCAAAAGATTTTTGTTATCTAAACCTAGTAAAAGATTCATATAAGAGCAAGCAAACTTTCGAGACAATTTTGAAGTGTTTTAGCGGCAGTGGAGTTAATTCTAGGGTAAGTACTTAAGCCTATTATGTTGGGGAACACATAATTGGTCACTTTTTGAGCTTAAATTTAAACACACAAAAAAATGCCCCTCCCTCTCTTAATTATATAAGGCCTTATCCACTAAAATGCCATGCTCGATGAGAAAACTCTCTACATCGGAGGCAAAGAAATCATCACTTAGATCATCGGTTAAACGTACAAAATTGCCAATCACCGCCTGAGCCTTGTACACCAGCAGAGCGGGTAAACCTTTGGTGCGAAAATCTCGACTCATTCCCGCCACAGAACTACATATTTTGGCAAACTTAATGGACGGATATTCCTGTGCCAAGGTATCCAGACATTTGTTGAGTGTGCCACAGGCAGTTAAATTGCGCTCATAGATGTGTATGATAATGGTGGTATGTTTATTTTCCTTTTCGATGCAGGAGAGGAATTCCTCATGGCTGCTTAATTGATGTACCTGTCCAAACTGTTGATGATGCCCGGTTTGACGTAACATTTCGGCCATGCGTTGCTTTTGATATTGCTGTAGAAAATCCTCACTCATTAGTTCAGAGAGTTCAGCATCCAGTTCCTCCTGTCGCTTGCGTTCCTCATCCTCGGCGGAGGTAGCGCTGGTCATGGTAAGTTTTTTGGCTAAAGCCAAACGTTGACGTTCAGTTTCATCACGACGCTCGGCTTCAAGTTGCTTGAAACGCTGCCAATCCTTGACCACACCTTTGGGTCCGGTATTGGTGGAGGAGCCCGGCTGCTGGCGAAAGCCCGCGGGGGGAGCAGCATTGGGATCCGTATTGATGGTAAGGCCAGAGGCTTGGGGGGCTGTGTTTAAGGGCGAGATATATATATTTGATATGCAAGTTAAAGAGGGGGAAGTGGCATAGGTGGGGGGGTACCTTTTTCTTTGCCCTCATCTTCATTGTTGTCCTCGCCCTCGCTGCTGCTGCAATAATACTCCAGCTTCTCGCCCATTAATTTATCCTCCAGCGTGGCCATGATTTTGTATGGATATTTCTTGTTAATTAGGTTAATTAGGCTAGTATATAAGACACCACTTTACTCTGAATTGGAATCAGCTGTTTGTTGCTTTATGTAGATTGCGGTCGCCCTAATTTGTGTAATAAATGGAGTGTGGTCGCCCTAATTTGTTTAAATCGAGTAAGGTCGCCCTAATTTGTCTAAATCAAGTAAGGTCGCCCTAACTGCAGCTTAATAAAGTTCAAGAACTAGTTCACAGTCAATGCACACCAAATCGATAACAGAGCCACACACGCTAGGTAAGCGCGCGCTTATCGCTTATAATTCAAAATGTATTAGCCGTTATATTTCAAATTTCCTTTTCTGCTCATTACATTATTGTCAATATTTCATTTGATGCGTTTTCCGTATTACCAAAAATATTTCCTTTAAATTCTCCGGCACTTCAAATTCTGGCATTATTTGCTCCATACTAGTAAAATCTGCCTTTTCCAACTCATCACACGAATCATCATCTGTACACACATCCTTGGCATGCGACAAAGCCAAACGTTCGGCAAACGATACTATGCCACACCAAGTACGAAAATCCAAATCTCCACTTCCCGGCTGCTCGTAACCCAACATATTTAAAGTATTTCGCACATTTTGCTCGGTGCCATGAAACTCCAGTACATCCTCCAGAGCCTGTGGCAAACTTTGCCATATTAGGGTGCGTTCCTTGTATTTGTATTCTGGTGGAGCTAAATCATCGCCAGTTCCTACCACCAGTTCGCTTTCGGGCTCCTCACAGCGACTTAGATATTTGAGAAACACGCGCTTATACAACTGCTTACGCTGCTGAGAGACCCAGACATATTTGCTCAAATAATCCCAGGGGGTCATGGCTGTGAAGAGAATTAGAGATCATTAAGTTGGGCTAAGATAGAGAAATTTTCCAATATTGTTACATACTCTTTAGCATGCCCAGATCCATGGGTACATCAAATCTTGTGGCGGATTTGGAAAATTTACGCGGCATTTTTGATGTTTGAGTTGTCGAAGACTTTTCTTCTGGCGGTTTTTGTGCGATTTTAACCTTGGATGGCATATACTTTATGGCTTCCTTGAGTGCGCGATTCAGCTGGGCGAAACAGGGAAAAAAGTTTAATTGGTTGAAATACACGTAAAGTAAAAAAGTTGGGTGCGGCTATAGTTATGCGCTAGAGTTAACTCTTTGTACCAGGGAATAATAGCGCAACCGTTAACCGAAATAAACCGTTTCAAGCCACGTACATTTTTACATTTTTATTGAGCACCGAAAACCGTTAACAGTTATAATAGGATTCGAAAAAAACGGAACCATACCGAAACGCTAATACCGGTACTGTTTCGCTTTCTTGTTATTTATTTGATTGATTTATGATTATTACAAAAATATTATCTAGATAAATTATTCATATACACTGAGAAGAAAGTCTTACACTTTAGAAATTCGCCCTAACCGAATAACCAGAATCAAATTCTCTTTTTATATATATAAAGATATAGAAAAAAGCGTGAACAAATTCGATGCTAAATATAAGCCTTCTAATTAAATGTAAAGGATTTCTAAGTCTTAGAAAAAGCCTTGCCTAAATATAGTTAGAAAAAAGATAATATAAAATTTAGAAATGAAGATTCTGGATTTTAATCAAATTTCGCTCTACAAAAAAAAAAAAAAATAACGTGAAATTTTATGTCCAGTAAATCTAAGGCAGTTTTTATAATTTCAACTGTTTTTGTGTTTTTTACAGCTGATATACCTAATATTTGATTACACTGATCGACACCAAAAAGATCCGTTTCTACGGAGTTCGGTTTTAGACCAGTTTGCCGCCTTGGATAATATAATTATTTAGCAGATCTGTTTTTAGTAACTAATTGCTTATTGAGGGACATGTATCACGTTCTGAAAGCAGCTCTGCATTTGTTTGGACCATCGGTAAGACTTTGGCAAAATATAAGTCTTTAAACATTTTTTCTTGGATAGGACCTATAAAAATGTCAGCCAATTATCGATTTTACAAAAATCGATTTTTCGATTTTACAAGAAAGAGTTATCGAAATATCATGTCATTTTAACAAAATACACGAGTAAAACTTGAATTTTTGGAAAAATTCGTATAGCATTCACGCTTAGCATGCAATATTTCCATGGTATTTTCCAAAATATTTCAAATAGTCGTAGCTACCCTTAAAAGAATAAAAAAAAAATAATTTTTGGATCATACAGAATTTCGCATAGTAAATTTAAAATTTTTGATTTTTTTGTTGAAAATTTAATTAATTTTGCGATATTTTAACTGTACACACGAAACTATAGGTCCAATAAAAATATAATGTGTGAAGAATGTTTGGGGACATTCTATATCTTTTATTTGAAGGATAGAAAATGTAATTCCAATTATTGGTTCAGATGTTATGACAACTGAAGTGAACCTTTCTTTTCAAAAATACCCAAAAATATATCATTGCCGATATCTGCAGAACTACATTATAAAAAAATTATTAGAGTACATTTTTGAACTCAGCGTTGCTAAATACTTGAGAAAAAGCTATCAAATCGAAATGGGCAGACACTTCATCAAAATTTGTCGACCAGTGTTTTTTTACCAACCTATTATGAGCTATTTTGGACCCTTATCTTATAGTATGGGTTTAAATCTATCCAAAACACTAAAGATCTCTATTTTTAGCGGAGATACAGCAGATTTTAGGGCGGATTATTACGAACCATTATTAAAAAATATTTGTCAGCTTTTTGAGAAATGGCCCTAAAACGAGTTTGTCTGGGTGACATAAGAATAGAGAATTCCTTAATTCTACGTGGTTTTTTGTCTGAATGTAGGGATACCACTGAAGCGTTTAGCGAAATAGTTCGACCAAAAATATAAAAAATGCTTGAAAAAGGTATATTTAACCCCGTTCGTCGATTCGACTACTGAAATTGCATGTACATCAAACGTACATCAAAATAGCGATGACCTTCCAGGGTTAATAAACATTTTTTTAAGTGGGATATTCTTAAAGCCCTTTTGTAGTTCTATGACTTTCCTTAATTTTTTTGAATATCTTTAAATAATTAAAATTTTTGAATATTAAAAAAAATTATACTGGTACCGGTAAGGCCGAAATAAAAATCTGTGTATCGTATCGGTACCGAAAACCGAAATAGAACCTTTAACCGTAATTATTATTTTGGTTCGTACTGATATGCGTTTCGGGATTAATCCCTGCTTGGTACCTTCGGTACATCCCTTAAAAATGGGAAATTAATGAAATAATTTTTTTTAGATTTTCACTTACATATCTCCCAAAGGTATTCTCTATCAAGTCCACATCCAAATCCGTTTTCAAGGCCTGAAAAGCCTCATCCGTCAGAAAGCTACCCTTCAGCAGTATGGGTTCCCTTTCGCTTTCCCTCTTATCCTTGGGCAGCAAACTCACCGAATTGGGTATAAGACTGGGTCTGGTGCTGGGATTGAGAGAATCTGGACCCAAAGCAGCCACCTGAGTTTCCGGATCCTCACTCAGATGAAATGTAGTGGTGGCTATTGAGAAAACAAAACATTATTTAACCCTATTTAACTTTAAACTTAACCCACCCTGAGCTGGCTTTAGTTTCTTGCGCTTCTTGCCCCTTCTAACATCCTCATCACTCAGCTCATGCTCATTGATGCAAGTCTGGGGTTTCGAGTCCACCAATTCTATGTCCTGTTCACCACCCGCAGAGGTCAGATTGGCCGTAGCCATCGAGGACTTGGGACGCTGTTCATGTGAAGGCTCCCGTCGCGGTTTCTTATCCTCATTGGCTCCCGCACTTTTGGGTTTCTTTCTCTCCTCCTCGATGCCACTTTGGGTAATCTCTGAACTGGGCTTCCAGTACAAAGTCTCCTGGGAATGAGTGCGCCTGAGATCCAAAATAATTTTCTTACGTTTGATATTCTCATGCTTGCCCCATTCGGGGGTAATGCAACGACGATAAAAGGAGCCGGCACTGGTTCTAGTATGTATGCTGGTGACCGTGGGTGTGGGAGTCATGGGACGAGAATCCGTTTCGGCATAGCGACGAAATAGATCCTCGGGTATGTTGTCCGTCTCATGGCGATGTGGATGGGAGTGGGGTGGCTCTTCCACCGTTTTCTCTTTATCCTTATGCTTGGTCTCTATGGCCAGTGAGGTTTTTAGTTGGTGAATCACTTGCTTAAGACCCGAAGGAGCAGGATGATTGCAGAGCACCGAACAGCCTTTGGCAAAGGGATTAAACAGTCCACCAAAAGGACGCAGTGAGAGAGGCATGGGCAAAACCTCAAATTTCAAAGGCATGCGAGAGTACTCGGCGGGAAAATGCTTGCGCTGGAAAGGTGGAATGAAGAAAAGTTGTCACTTTTTTCAGGATGCTTTTTGGACTTACCTTTTTGAGGTATTTCACCTGCCTTTTGGGCGTGGGCACCAGCCCAGTACGCGTGGTGGCGCTCATTGCTGACTCAAGAATAACAAGAATGGTAAATAACCAACCAAAATCGACTTAACCCTGTACTATGGGAAATTTTTCAACTTTTCTGTTCCCACCTGAATCCTCCGATGGGACTTTTTTTTGTAGTATTAATGAATCATTTTAGATTATAATAAAGTTTAGTTTAGCTGCTAGAAGCTCCAGACCAATCGTAGCTCTTGCTTGGGGTTACGTTTTTCTGTTATGTTCACGAGTTTTTGAGCTGTGTCTGTTTTTTGTTATTATTATGATTTTAATGATAATCTTTGAATTTAAAATTACTAAAATTATGAATTAATTGTTATTTTTTCATAAATTTTTAATTATTGTAGATTTTGTTGTAAGATTATATTTGTAGGCGTGAGTGGGAGTGTGTGCAGGGATGTTTTAATCATATTTATCTTCATACCATATTTTTAAAATATTTTTCAGAGCCATTTTCAAAATTTTGGCCCTCTAGTAGTGGTTGGGAGGAGGTTGGGGACGGTCAATCATATTCAGAAATCGTTTTTAATTTCTAAACTCAGCAATTACAAACTTTTAATGCTTTCAAACAGATTTACAATAGTGGGTGAAAATCGGTTGACTAAATCCTATAGCTTCCATAGGAAAATATGTCTTAGAGAAAAAAACTTTTTTGTTTTCAATGATAGTGTCCTTTAGCTCGGCGATTATGAGTATTTTATGCTGTCACACAGTTCTGCAAAAATTGGTCCAAATCGGATGACTTTATCCTATTGCTGTCATGAGACCGATTGGTCGGAAAATGTGTCTTACTGAGAAAACTAATTTGTTTTTAATGGCAGCGTGGTCAAATTTTGAAGTCATTGATTTTGAATTGAAAAATATCTGACAACTATATCAGATATATACACTACCGGTTAAATCAGTTGGAGTTGGCTTTCGCAAGTGATTTACAACTTTGTCACAGTCGAAGTTAGCTTAAGAAGAATTTTGGTAAAGAGTTCTATTTCGGTTTTCAGCTTATTTCCGTTTTCGGTTCCGATACGGTACCTAAATTTTTAATTCGGTATACTGGTACGTACCGGTACAAGTATAATTTTTTTGCATTCAAAAACTCAAATTGTTTTAAGATATCCAAAAAATTATTGGATGTAATATAATTGAAAAATAGTGTTCAAAGAATGTGCCAAAAAATAAAGTTTTGGACAAACTATTTCGCTTAAAGCTTATGTCCGCGCTTCTAGTGGTATTCATACACTCAGAAAAAAACGAACAAGAATTTAGGAATTCTTATTCTTTTGTCGATAAGATAAGATAAGCTCGCCTTAGGAACGATTTTTCATCTTTCACATAAAACTATCTGTCACGTTATCTTAAAAAAATCTTTCTAAAAAGCAGAAAAATATTTCTTAGTTATTATTTTTTTTATTATCCCAGCCAAAAATAGAGATCTTTGCGATTTGGATAGATTGAACCCATGGTAAAATGCTTAAAGGGACATATCAGTTCTAAAAACGCTCTAGAACAGTGGAAAGCAGAAAAATCTGCCTAAGCATTTTCTTACATTACATTTTTCTTAATATTAAATCAAAACTTTCTTAAAATTGGAATTGGAAAAATTGGATTAATATGAAGAAACTTTATTTCTTAAAATTATATTAATATTTTTTCTAACATTTCTATATTTGAGGTAGAATTTTCTAAGACTTAGAAGTCCTTAACATTAGCGCTTTTAGCGCTTTTAGCGCTTTTTAAAACATTTTTCCAATATCTTATATATGTATCTTAAAAAAAAATATTTAATGATGGATTTTCTTTAAGAGCGAATTTTTAAAATATAAGACTTTTTTCTGAGTGTATATATTGCTATTTTATATATATTTTAAATAATCATAAGTTTGTCAAAAAATTAATAAGAAACCGAAAAATTAGCGTTATTAGCGTTTCGGTTTAGTTCCGTTTTTTTTCGGTTCCTATTATAATGGTAAACGGTTTTCGGTTCCGAAAAAAATTTTAATATCGGTTCAGGTTTCGATACCGGTTAGTAAATTGAAACGGTTTATTTCGGTTAATGGTTCCGTTAACGGTATTATTCCCTGATAGAAACACTTTTGTAGAGCTTTGAAATCAGAATGCTTTTGAACAGCTGTCTTATTCATATGAAGCCTAGTGCCGAAAATAAAATTTATGTCATCATCAGAAGAGAAGGCCTTTAATAAGAAAATAAGGTTGAAGAAGTTCTTTGTATAAATGGAGGAGTTGTGAGCAATTGAGTGAAAGAACTAACAATTAATATTGACTTTTTCTTAGTTTTTTGTTAATTTAAATTTCCCACATATTTTGAAATCCAATTGAGTTTATCTATATATTTAACAAAAGCCCAAATGTATTCCACACACTGCAGTTTTATTTGAACTAATCGTGTGGTAATGATCTACCATAAAAAAATGTTACATTACACAAAACACCTTTATCAAACAGAACAGCATATGGCGCTGTCGTTGCATTAGTGCCGAATATAAAACCAGAAACATTCTTCTTGTAACCACACTCAATAGTCATCAGTTGTCAGAGACGTTTATTTAAATATGACTGTAGGGCAAACGCGTCTCTTTAAAATACTGTTTGTGATCATATTTCTAAAGCTGGTCTTTCTTTTTATTGTATTGTATTTGGGAAGCAGTGGCAATAACATATCAATACGGTCAGAGGAGTTCCATGAATTCGACGAGTTGTTGGTGGACAAAAGGGCGAGTAAGCTTGGAACTTCCATAGGGAACTCCTACTTAGATTATAATATAAATTTCGTCATGTAGTGCCCAGCTTAGAGCTACGTATGCAGTGGATACGCAAGGAGATGCCTTCATTTCCCCTAGAAGAGCTTCTACAGCGTTCGTCTTTGAAGCAGAAGGTAAACTGTGGTCCAGCTCCGAATATGGCGAACATAGATTTCCACAACGACTACTGGCAAATGGCCAAGGCCAAGAATCTTACCTATTATATATTTGGCGCCTATTACGATGACAGGTGGGCAGTGAAGGAGGCGCCTCTAGTACGCCTGCTAACCATGATCAATCAGCCGCAGGATAACAAATTTGAATACCCGCATACCTTTTGCCAAATGTGGATGAAGGGTCGCGCCGAGCCGGTAATTGTGCCGGTTACGGATCACAAGGTAATGTGGCCCTTTGGTCAGGCTCCACGATTATATTATCCCACCTTAATGGACTGTCCCCTGCCCAAGGGGGAGGTGCCTGAAATGGTCTCGCTGGTGGCCCAGTCCTGCGATCAAGCAAGAAATCTGCTGCGCGTGGTTAACGAGCGGGATGATGATGATGAGAAGGAGCGACCTTTACGCTTTGTGATCTGCGTCAAGGCCCTGGACTTTCCCTACGAGGACAAGTCTTGGCGCTTGATTGAGTGGCTGGAGCTAATGCGTGCTCTCGGTGCGGACAAGATAGTCCTGTACGATGCCCAAATGCATGCCAATATGACGCGTGTGGTGCGTGACTATATGCTAAGCAGTCCCGGTTTCGTAGAGCTCCGTTCAATGTCCCTGGGTCGCGGTGAGCCGCATTCCCAGCCACATTTCCATCACTTTGCCATGGAAAATGACTACTACAATCGCATATTGAACGAAATGATACCCTATAACGATTGCTTCTATAGGAATATGTATCGCTATGACTATGTGGGTGTGTTTGACATAGATGAGGTCATCATGCCACTGGGTAATGTCACCACCTGGTCCGAGTTAATAAAAATAGCCGCTTTGGTGCCCGACTATGAGAGTAGCACCCCGGCCGACTGTAAGGACTGGGTGAGCTTCTGCTTTCGCAATGTATACTTTCCACGCTATCCGGAACGACCCAAAGTCTATGGCAATCTGTCCAACTATTTCTACATGCTGCAACATGTGGAGCGTGTGCAAAAGCATTGTGATCGCGTGTCGGCTGCAAAGTGCTTCCACGACACACGATTTGCCGTGGGTCTGCACAATCACTTCACCTTCTTTCATACCGTAGATGCCAGTTGTCCGGCAAAATCGGTGCCCATTGAGTATGCACAATTGCAGCATTACCGTGAACCGGATACCAAAGCTTTGCTGCTGAATCCCATTATTGATGATAATATCTGGCGTTTTCAGCCGCAATTGCAGGAACGCACTGAGAACAAGTATAGAAAATTGGGCTTTCTACCCGATCTCCAACAGTTGGTGGAGGCCCAGAAACAGGGCAGACTTAGGGATGAGCAGCAGCTACAGCAAGCCATAAATCAGCAGTAGAATTATTCTAAAACTTTTGTAACTATCGAAGTAAAATTTTTGATTAAGTATGTACATAAACGCATTTTGGGCAAGCTGGTGGGCATTTTGTACAAAGAGAGAAAGACAAAGAGATGGTGGAGCTCACCAAAATCTACACCTGCCTCATCTTACCTTATGAAAACGTGCGTACTTACACAAACGATGTACAAAAACGTCCGTATTCCCATACGATTTCGGTCGTTTTCGGGTCGGAATCGATTTGTAGAACACATGGTATTATCATCATTTTTTTTTGCGCTTGAGATAATCGAAACAGTGGTCATCCTTCAGTCACCCTCCTTCCTTCAGTCACTAATTAGTGAATCTCAACATAATACCTTTTCTCGTCTTCATTCCTTCTAGAGAAGAGTGGATTCAGGACCGGAGAAATCAATGAAAATTAGCTCGAAATTCGATAATAGAGTGGGTGACGGTGTAAACTCCGACGAACTCGGCATCAGCCATTCTCTCGGACTGTTTTGTAGTGTCTAGTTTCAGATCATTGTAGTTTCTTTCAATCGGAAAACCAAGAGATCAGAAAAAGCTCTAATATGTCTATCTGAGTACAACAAGCATTTTCTTCAACAGTTAAGCTGCCATTAAAGCTCTTGGCTCAATATTCAACGATCCAGCATAGGTAAATGATTGTCGCAAATCTTTCTAAAAGATGGCAGAACAGTCTGACATAATCCTCATTTGGGTTCCAGGGCACAGGGACATAGAGGGCTATTGCAAAGCAGACGAACTCGCAACCTCCTTCTCGATAATGAAACTTTAGGTATGCCTATGGCACCGTGCAAGCTCATCAGAAAAGATTTTTACGAGCAGAAAACTGGCAGAACTGGTCCTATTATCCTATCACAGGTCACTGGCTAGTCGGAACACATGTCGCCAGAATAGGTGGACCCTAAAATGGCCGTGTTCGGCAGAATAACTTGCTCCCTGATCAGTGATCAATGATATATTTTTTAGGTAATTTACATTGCCTACTTTTCCATTTGTGTTTAATATAATATTTTAATGAAGCTTTTCCAAATGTCAATTTGTATGCTGAATAATAAAAGCAGTTTTATTTAGCTGATGAGTGATCAAGTTTCTCTGTTGAACGCAGAAGCTGCGGAGACGAGGATGAAATTCATTTCGAAGCGACGTAATTGCTTGTGTGACATGGTGCGCCGAAACTCTCGGAACAATGAGAGCAGTTAGAAGCAAGGGCTCAAATAGATCAAGAGTTTCAATGACAAATGTAAGGCTCAGTCGGGAAGAAGTCGTTTCAATTTGGAATGAAATTTCAAATTTTTGTCCTGAAAATAATACTATGAACAATCGTAGACTTTGTAGGATCGTTGTTTACACAAATCAAAAAACAACATAACACAAAGCAACAAAATTCAACTTTTTCCAGTTTATAGAAAGAACGGATTATAGCACCCGAAAATCCTCTAGAGTCCCCACCACTCCTTCTATAAACTTGACCATGTTGCATAGTGTAATTAAACGAAAAATTTGTTACTGAATAAATTTGGATGCGCTTAAATGGTCGATACAATATTACTTCTAAATATATAAGGCAAGCTGCAAAATGTAGGCCACTCATGCAACCAGTGCCTCATTCAATCCGGAAACCTTATAAAAACGAGTAGGAAAAGCTAACTTTGACTGTGACGAAGTTTTATTACACTTCCAAAAACCTAGCTATATTAATTTAACCGATGTAATATATATATTCTAGGGTGTGTGACTACACGCGTGTGCGATGGTGCACTGCGATGAGACGGCATTCCCTTGGTGTTTAGACTAAGCATCCAAGTTTGATGTGCTGACTAAAAAAACATACTTAGCTAAAAATTTAGAGACTTACCTGCCTTTTCATATCCATTTTTTTACTTTGTGGCATAACGATATTATAAATCGTCAATATCATCTTCAAATTTATCTATCATATCTTTATACACTTGAAAAGTGTATATTAATTTTGCCCAGAAGTTTGTAACGCATAGAAATATTCATTTCCGACCCCATAAACTATATATATTCTTGATCAGGACGAGCTGAGTTCATTTCCGCTTGTCCGTCCGTCCGTCTGTCTGTTTCTACGCGAACTAGTCTTTCAGTTTTAAAGCTATCGAGCTGAAATTTTGCACAGAGTCTTCTTTTTACTGCACGCAACTAATATGTCGGAACCGGCCGGATCGGATGAATATATCATATAGCTGCCATAGGAACGATCGGTCTAAGAACTAGTTTTAGTTAGAAAAACTTTTTTGTTTTCCATCGTAGCGTCACTAATCGTGGTATATATTAGTTTTATATGCTTCCACATAATTCTGGAAAAATGTATAAAAATCGGATCACTATAGCATATAGCTGCCATAGGAACGATCGGTCGAAAAATAAGTCTTTGTGAGAAAAATTTTTTTGATTTCCATCGTAGCGTGTTCAATCGAAGTATATATTAGATTTATATGTTTCCACACAATTCTGAAAAAATTTATCAAAATCGGATGACTATAGCATATAGCTGCCATATAAACGGTCGGTCAAAAAAATACTTCTAGTGAGAAAAACTTTTTTGTTTTTTATCGTAGCGTCCCCAATCTTGTTATATATTAGTTTTATATGCTTTCACATAATTTTGAAAAAAATTATCAAAATCGGATGACTATAGCATATAGCTGCCATAGGACCGATCGGTCGGAAAATATGTTTTACCAAGAAAAGGTTTTTTTATGGTATCAAGTTTTTTTTATCAATGATTTAAAAATTTTAAATATCTGATATCTATATCCTATATATATTTTTTTCAGTCAAATCAATTGGAGTAAAGTTTTTCAAGTGTATTAAAACTTCGGTACAGTCGTAGTTAGCTTTGCCTTCTCGTTTTTTCTTGATATAAAAGCCATAATACGTTGAGCCCCAAATAAAAATGTATTTTTGAACTAAAGACAAAACAACTTTTATTTTGAACACTTTTGAAATGACTTTTTTTCCAGAGAAAAATGGCAAAATGTTCTATAGTGCATTGACTTACCCTAAAACAAAGTTCCTAGTTACCTAGGAGACGGTTTAACAAACTATTTCTTTTATTATTTTCTTTTTCGTTTCTGACAACTTAAAAACTAACAAACGTTTTTTGAGGAATATTGGATGTACATTTGTTGTGGATTAACTAGAGCCCCCAGCTCAGCATTTAATATAGCGAGCCGCGATGATGCAAATGCCTTAAACGTTGATCCAGCAACTGACGCTCATTGGACAGAGATAAAGTAGACGAGGTGCGGTGTATGGGGGGCAAAACGAATGCGCCATCTGATGGTGGTGAGGAGGGCGCAGCTAGGGTAACCAATGTGGCGGCGAGGGGTGAATTCTCTATGGGACCCAGTCCAGCTCGGGAACGCAGCAAATGATTACGCAAAGCGGCACCTGCACGCGAAGGACGACGCACCGAATTGTTGAATGAGATCTGCAGAGAGAGACGCTTCTGTGAGAGCGAGGCCAGATGCTCGGGCGACAGCTCAATGACCTGAGGTGGAGCAACTGCAGCCAAAGCGGCACTATAGCTGGGCAGCATGGAGTTGGCTGTGGGTGAGGTGTTACCACCACACTGGCAGCTAAGGTTATTCAGTGAAATGTCATCCGCTTGCTCGCCCACATTATTCAAATTGGTCTCCACCAAGCTATAACCCACAGCGGTATCCTTGGCCGGACCATTGCCATTCTCTTGGCATTCGAATATTTTGATAATGGGCACCACCGAGGGTGTGAGTATAATGCCCGCCTTACGGAATTCTTCTAAAGCATCATCATAGGTGGGCAGACCAGAGACTATGGTATACGAGGGCAAAGATTCGGCCTCATAATCGGGTGGGCAGCGACGACAGATTTCTATGGTGGGATCAGTGTGATTGGCACGATCTGAAGATATAAAGAAAACAAAAAAATTATAAGCAAAACAATTTTAAATGCTAGTTAAAGCTATAAATATAAATCACTGACCGACTGATTCATTAACGCTCAGGCCAAATGGCTAAAGAACTAAAATGTTGCTTATATGTTTGTAAGGGATTACTACCGATATTTTTGTTATATCAAAATAGATTTCAACTGAAAAATACCTAAATAATATGGCCAAAGTCGAACATAATAATTACCTTAAAAAAATTCGGAATATTTGATCTTTTTTTCTGTGCAGCAAAATCTCAAAAAAAAAAACCAAAATGTTTCCAACCGTTTTAAGCTCCCTTTATTTAAGCTGCCTCTAATTCAACACAAAGTCAATTGGAAATTACCAAAAGGCTTAAATGCGATGAGCATTGTACAAAAAAGGCCGCTCCCCCATATGTTCCATGTTTGCCTCCCCCCCTTCCCTTTTCAAATGGATTTTGCGTTTTCATTTACATTCCGCCCGCTTTCTTTCCTGTACATCATCAATTTAATTTTGTAAGCTTTACATGGCATAAAAAATGAACGTGTCTCAGGTCGTCCATTTCCTCTAGCAAGTGTGAAAGTCCTGGACCCGCAGGCAAAGCTTTAAAATCTTCCCTCTAAAAGGGTGTGAAACGAAGCGTGTGGCATTTTCCATGTTGGTTACAGCAACAAAGAACGAGAGAGAGAGAGAGAGAGAGACCCCTCACACACAGCAGGCAGCTAATCTTCAAAATCATGTACTACGTCACTAAAACGCTTGCCGCATCAACAGTTTCCCTTTGCGCTGACTCACCTTCTACCCCCCCCATCTACCTGCAATAAACATTTTTTGTTGCCTACTTTTAAGGGTTCGGACGCAGCTTGCACTTGGCCATTTTTACTAGCTTTTAAAGCGTATAAAAATTTCATTTATATCCGGGGGAGGCAATCAACCCCAAAACAAAAGCAGACTAAAGTTAACAAATGGCCAATATGGGCGATTCCCAAAGGTAAAAGAAAAGGAAATTGATTTGATAATTGTGATTGTTCTTTTGTTCAGTTTATTTTGTTTTGTCAGTTTAGGAAATAACAAAACAAAATCTACAAAGAAAAACTTTTGCAAGAAGAAATCGTAGATAAATATCAACAGTTTACTGGATTATCGATCAAGAATATTTAAAAGACAATTCCCAATGCAAAACTCCAAACTGAATCTGAAATCATGTTCATAGATTTTTTTTATTTTTCACCTAAAATTGTAAAATGTCTTTAAAAAAATGGGAAAATCCTTGGTTTTGGTTTGTATGATTTAAAAAATTCAACTATTTTCTTGAAAGCTTATTAAAAGTTATATTAATGTTCTAAACTCCACGTTGTAATTATCATTTGATCAGCTCCAAACTAATAATAAATATTAATAAAAATTCAACAATAACTGCATAACAATTTTCGGGAAAATTAATCCACTACACCCCCATGTGTGTAAAATGGATTTAGCAATTAGATCCTTACTCATTTTTAAAGCTCGTTATACCCAAATATGGAGAGAGTCCCATGTGTTCTAAAACGACCTAAATCGTATGGGAATAGGGTCGTTTTGGGGTCAAAAGCGATTAGTGGAATACTTGGGAGTGACTTTCAAATTTGGGAAAATCATGCCCCAAAAATAGGAAATCGGTCGGCAAACTGTTTTATGAAAATCTTCTGTCAAAAAAATCTTCTGAAAATCTTCCGAACAATTCCAAACTTATTTTCACATTATTATTTGGAAAACCCAGAAAATTGTCGAAAAAAAATACTGACCCAATATCCTTTTGAAAGCTCTATCTGGAAATTTTAATAAAATTGTATTCACCTTTGTTGGAAAATCCTCCCACCCAAATTCCAAGCTGCGCATACAAAAATATGAAATACATTACTTTGAAATTTTTTTAAAATATTCCAAGAAATTCGGAAAATGTGCGAAAAACTAATGTATGGTTTTTATTCGATCAGCTACAAACTTTAAATAACAAATTATTACCATTATTAAAAGTCCGGAAACCTGAAGAAAGAAGATTACAACATTTTTTTCCCAGTTTCAAAATCAAGTCAGAAAGCTGAAAATATATGTATAAAACTCTTTCATTTTCATTAGATAAGCTTCAATGTAAAGATTAGCTTTTAAGCTCTATAAAACAAAATATTTCCAACGGGATTTTTAATTTTTTTTCAAAACCCGGAAAATGGTTTGAAAAAATTAGTTTTATTTTTCATGTTCATGTTCCGACTTTGGAGGGAGATTTTCAAAATTTTAAGATTACGTTATTATTATTGTGAAATGAAGGGCCGTGAAAACATGCTTGAAACTCATTAAAAGAAAACCAAAAAAGGCGCATACATCAGTTTTTCGACAATTTTCCGACTTTGCATCTATCTAGAATTGGAAAAAACGTTGCTTATAGTTGGTTCTATGTTGGTTTAATTTTTAATGGAAATTTGATTTCTTTTAAATACTTCGTTTTTTACACAAGTGCGAGCGGGTATTAGCTAGTCTTTTAATAAAGTCGGAATACAGTAAGACGACTTTTGTGGGATAGGTTTTTATTTTATTTTATTATTTTATTTTATTTCTTCCTGAAATTTTTTTGTTGTATTTTTCATAATATTGGATACTCAGGACAACAAACTCCTTAAAATTAAGAAAGGGTTTGTGTCTAGCAAAGTTTTATGGAATATAATTTTTTTAATATAAAATTTAATATAATACGTGTATATAAAAAAAAGGTGTTAACATTCGTTGCCCTTTTTCTAGCTTATTGACGAAGCTTCTATTTTGTTATAGATTTGAGAAAATTAAATTAGAAAAAATTTCTGTGCTTTCGAAATTTCACTTTTTAAGTTTGGCTCATTAATCCTAAACGGTTATGGCTATATTGGTGAATATTCACAAGTGCCCCCAGCTTATTCGTGTTAAAAATTGTCTTATTATTCCCTTTAAAGTTAAGGCCTTAAGACTAACTTAAGCTATCATCTTCTCCACTCATAAACTGCCCACTCAAAAAGCCTTATTTAATATGCCCTGTCCACAAAAAAAAAAGAAAGAAAACACTACTTGACTTTGATGAACTGTCCTGGCCTGTTCTGTTCCAACTCAGAGCTCATAAGCCCCGGGACATACGCATTTCAATTCCCCAAGCGCAGCTTAGCACAACAATAAAATGAAGTGCAGCATAAAAAACAACGAAAATAAACCCAAAAGTGCGTGGTGCATAAAACATGGACAGAACAGAGCCCCAAACTACAAGTCAAAATATGCTTAAAGCAACAAACAAACAAACAGGGAGAAACAGGAAGCCAGCCCCAAGATATATTTTTTGGCCAAGTTAAACACACTTTATGTTAGGCGGGGATTAGGGAGCTTGGCTAGGCCAAAACCACCAAAGAGCAAAAGAATGACGTGACGAGGTCCAGGACCAACCGTAAAGAAAACAGAACCATTTTGGGGGGCCAGGCACGTAAGCAGTTTTTCGGCTGCTGTCCTTGGGGTTGATAAACATGGCACCAAATTGCCGTTTAAATTTCTCCCCAATGTAGCCAAAGGGACCAAAGGGAAGGCGAAGCGGCCTTGAAACATTATTATGACTGTTCTTACTTTCAATATTTTGTTTTTTTTTTGTTGGTTCCACCTGACTCTACCCCCCCACTTTATATATTTGAAGTTGTGGCGACTGCTCAGCATTAACCGTTAGCTATGCCTCCCCCTAGGACAGAAAGACAAGGATAAGTTTTATGCGTCTGCCTGTGAGCTGAGCTGAGGGTTTGGTTTGTTGGGCTTCTTTGTTGAAACTAATTAAACTCTTGTTCGTTGAGTGCCTGGCACATGCCTACACATGCAAATATATTTTGTTCTGGCATAAAAGAAAAGTATTTTTTTAAGGTCTAACCTTAACGCATGTCAAAAATTTGCTGCTTGTTTTTTGTTTCTTGTTTTTTTTTGCTCAGAAACAAGAAAAATGATGTTGGTAAGGGACATGACCAAGACATTGCCTTGAGGAGGGTATACAAAAATGGAGTAAGTTAAATAGGCATTTCGGATGACCTTAGATATTATACTTTATCAATATTTTAAAATATTCTTTTCTATTCTTCAAAATAGTTTATTGAAGTTTTCTTTAATTTTCTAAAAAAAAATTTTTTTTTGCCGCCACCTTGTCGCTTACGCAATTGCGTCGCAGGTTTGTTCCACAAGCAGACTGCAACAAAAACAAAATACACGCAGTGTATGGCCTGATGGAATGACTGCTCGACTCGAGCCTCGCTTTAATGGGTTGATTTTTTCTGTTGTTCTTGTTAATCTTAATATATTAATCTTTTAATATGAATACGTGATAAGACAACTATTTTTGCATCATTTAGTTATTAAGTTATTTTTATTATTTATTATTTTAGTCATTTAGTTACAAACCTGAAGTAAGTAAGCAATATTTAGATGCATAAATGTGATAAGCGACTGATACCATTCATTTCAAATGTAGCGCATTAAAACTAACTGCTCACAAATATTAGCAAACACAACCCATCCATCTCTCAGGCTGCTGCTGTTTCCAGTGCCTGGTCCTGTGCCTGCCACAGCATCACAGCACACGGAACGCAAAAATGAAGAAAAATTGCGGCATGTCAGTTAAAGGCACAACAACAACAATAAAAAGGGACAACAACAGACAAAAACGTGAGGAAGACATCTCGCCAAAAGCAGCAGCATTTTAGCTGAAGGAAAAGTAATAAGTGTGTCTATTTGTTAGCAAATATTTCATTTCCCGTGCCTTTTGTTTCCGTAAAAGAGACATTCACCCACATATAAAACGTTGTTAGTATGTGGCAGCCATAGAGATGGGTAAACATTTGGATAAGTCATCTTATGAGTTGTATTAAATGTCAAATTCAAATCGGAATCTGTTAGCTGAAAAAACTCCTATTTGAATTTTTTAATCGAAAACGAGGCGGAACGGAATAGTTTTTGAAATAATGAGGACAGGGAGGGACTAATGAATAATCACAAAACTTATTTAAAGGACTCAGTGTTCTAAAATATTTTTTTTTATTTTATCTAGTACATTACTAAAAGAATAAGGAGTGCTCTACCGGGCGATAATTTAGAGAAGATTCTGTTCATAATTTAAAATATCTAAAGCTGTATTATCACTTGTCTGAGATCTCATATGAGATAATTGAAAAATTCCTCTGGAAGTTGTGAGTTGGCTGTAAAAAAACTCATATAAGTTTCTCATACGAGAGTTTTGATAGGATTTGACACTAAAATTTGACACATTTGAATTGCTAAAATTGACTATTACACTAACTGAGAAACTCACCTGAGAACTTATATGAAAACTCAGACAAGTGAAAATACAGCTTTAAGCCTTTTAAAAAGTTTTTATTATATTTAAGCAATTGTTAAAAATTTGTTTTTTTCCATTATAAATAAATTCATATTCTTTTATTTAATTTCCAAAACTAAAGACCAATTTTTACACAAAAAATTTCCGAACGGATTGGAAATTCTGCGGAATCTTAAACTATTCGGAAAAGGATTCAGTTGAAAATTTGGGTAGGGAAGAGATTACATTAAAAATCTTGTTTTAGGACAGAATATAAATGTATTCGGAACGGAATTAAGTTTTTTTAACCATCCCCATTTTAACTTTACGCTTCGTACTCACATCAAAGGAATTTTCTCTAGCGGAATTGTCAGCTTATTTTGATTAGTGTGATTTTAATTTTCAGTGTGACCTCTCAACGGCAAAATGCCTTAAAAAATGAAATGGTCACACTGTTTTTTATCAGCTGTATTAAGGTTACATCTAAAAATTTGTGGAAATTTTGAATAACACTGCAAATTTTTGAATATATTAATGAAATATAGAGAACAGATTTAATGCATACTGACTTAGTTCTGGATTTTTTGTTTGCTTTAGTAATGACATTTCGAAGGGAAGATCCGAAACTCTGACATAAAACTTATAAAGCCGCTCAATACCGACAAATCAATCGATTCTTTCGCACAAGTTGACAGCACCATGAGCATTCCACAACCCCGAACCCTTATCAGAATTCAGGCTTAGCATAATGAATTCGCGAAAAGTTATAAAAGTATTTGGACACCCAATTTCTATTCTCTAACCATTAAAAATGGGTAAAATCTTTCTTATTAAGTTGCAAATCTAGGTCGTGATAAACTCATAAATGATAGTCTATAAGTTCCAAAGTAGAGCTTAAACTCGGCGGAGAACGCTGAAGCCAGACCATCGCTAAAGTGATATTTTATTGAATTTGTTTTTGTGTCCAAAATATTGGAATTTGGAAAATATGGAATTTATCATTTATGAGTTTTTGAGGCTTAGTAAATACCATCTATGCTTTAAAAATATTTATATTATTGTTTTTAGCTGAAAATATGATTTAGTTAGATGGATTTTGGGATCGACTTGCTTATTCAGTATGTTATTTGTTCGGAAGCGACGTTTTTTGCCAATTTCCTAACATCCAAATTTTCTTTAAAGAATTTATCTCTTAAAAATATATAATATAAGTCAAGGAATTTATGGTTACCCTGTGGTTCGGACTGTGGAAATTGCCCACCGGCACCAGTGGTTTATCTAACTGGTGTGATTCCTTTAACTAGCTAAGGCAGTGGTGTAGAGGTAAACCCTAGTAAGGAAATTGGGCCGGTTTTGGGACGGAACCCATTTAAAGAACACATGGAAACGTCATTAGATTGATAGGCAAAAATACCTGTTTTTAATTATTCGAACTCAATCGGCAATTCACATAGATACGACCTGAACGCATACCGAGCCCTTCACAAAGAGAGTAAACAAATGCTCAAAATCAATAAGTCGCTAGCAAGCGTTGAATGAAGTGGGCCACGAGCCGGCTAAAACATGGTATTTTTTTCAATCAGTTTAAATAAAATTTTATTAGAAATATAAAAAAAACTTTTCCCTTTGTAACTATCAAAATCTCTAGTCCCTCTTCGCTAACAAAATAACTAGCCACGAGTATTAAAATGCCGTGCCAGTTGGACACCATTCTTGGCCAACGCCGTGTTAAATTAAAAGAAGGAGAAGGAAAAGAAGACTGTCTCCTTCCACCGGTGGTAGGACAAATCGCTAGTCTAGTCCTAGTTCCTTAGGGTATCATCTCTATTTTCTTACTAGTAGTTTTGACAGTCCCCTTCCACCGTTGGTGGGATAAATCGCTAGTCTAGTACTAGTTCCACATGGTATCATTTCCATCTAATTCCTTTTTGGTTTTGACCATCTCTAAGACCCAACTTGATGACATTTTAGTTTATATGTGTGATTTATTCTAGACAATTGTAGTTAACCTTTGCCAGGGCCCCCACCATTTAATTCGAACAAATGTTACCCAGACACTTGATTTATGTCAAATTGAACTTGCTGAAAGTTGAAACCAGAGCAAAAAAAAAATATACTTTAGTGTAATTTATAAAATGCATGGCGCATCCACATGTGCTGAATGATATTAAAAACAATATAAACAACTTTTCCTAGTGTTGTTTATGGCCACCACAAAGTGCGGGGCGCGGCGCAATTTTCAAATTGACTTTTGCACATGTTGCCGCTGCCGCCGCTGAGCCGTTACGAAAGCTGCGGGCAAACAATGTGCACAACAATAGGCCAGGAAACGCTTGTGTGAGTGTGAGTGTGTATGGGTGGGTGTGTTTGGAGGTTAACCACGAAGTAGTGCTAAAATGTAGGAAACACAGAAAAAAAATGCACTGCCAGTTGCCAATTGAAGAGCGTGAGCTGAATAAATAAATAGTTTAGCTGGCCAAAAGTCAAATATCCATCAAAATGTCATTACAGAGCCAGATAACAGCTGAAGTTTATGATTTTTTGGAATTTGGTTGAAAAGATAAGTTGGAATATTTGAGAGATAAAATTGAAATCAGGTGGAAGTTAGAATTTATCTATTTTTTCCAAGTACTTAAAAGTAAACCAGATCTGTTTAATCACACGCGGGTCGTTGTAGACAATATAAAATATTTTTAAAAAGTGGCCCAAAAGCAGGCAACATTTATTTTCATAATATCCACCTAGATTTGAAAATCATGAACATGAGAAAATGGCCCCAAGTTTTTTTAGACGCTGTTTCTCTCTTCCTAATAACGCATGCCGACAGAATCTCGAAATATATTGGAGAGTTTAAAAATCTGTGATTTTATTGCCATATAAAAGCAAACAAAATATACTTGACCTTGAGCCGTCTACCAACAATTTCTTAAGTATTTGCTTTATAATTTATTAGACCCTAGAGACTTCAAATGGATCATCCCAAACAAACGCTCTGTTCATAAGTTAACCACATATCATATTTTTAATGACCTTCTCATAAAGAGATAAAAGTGTTTGTTGTTAAGATAGCTCTTTGACTTTTTGTGAACATATTTTAGGCTAAATTTTAAGATACCCTAAGTGCTGGGATAAATCTCCAATTTATTAAACTTAATTAAAACTCATATAACGAGCCGATGATTGTTTGTTCTCCCACCTTTAGGAAAGTCGAATAGTGTGCTCGAAAATAGTTAGGAAACGTTAAAAATAATTCCAACACAGTTTCCAATCCACTTTTTCTTAATCCAAATCAGGGTAAAATTATAAAAAAACACCCAAAACAAAGAATTTATTTTCATTTTCTAAATAAAAATTTTAAAAAAAAAAAAAAAAAGAAAAGAAAGGGGGAAAAGAAAAAAAAAAAAGGTACAGATACGAAAAGGAAACTGATTTCGATTTGATTTCGTTTTGCTTTCTAGTGTGACCGTTCTCTTTGAAGAAAATTATGCGGCCAATCTTGGTGTTTGTTAACAACCTACTTTAAAAAGCTGCGAACATTCTGAAACTACCTGCTATGATCTGCTATCAAACTATTATTTTAGTTTCTCATTGTACATCTGATTGAAACCCAAAAAACATTTTTTTTTTAGACAACAACAAAAATTTGCGTTGATATGAAATGTCCCATATGATATATTGAAATATTAAAAAAAATATCAACCAATTTCTCTATTAAATCAATCATATTATTTTCAATTTTAAAAATGTTTTTATTTTCCGCCATGTATCAATTATTTGACAGAAACAAATTTTACATAAGAAAAAATTTTCTTTTCGATTGTTGTAAACAGGCATGTGAATAATTTAAGCTGCCTTCTTTACACATGTAAATAATAGTCGTGTCAAAAATGCTCGTGTTAGTTACATGAAAAAATGTTTTTCCATATGTAAAATTTTTAATTCCATGTCTGAAATTAATTTTTTTTTGCAGCTTGAATATTTTACTTTGTGTTAATATCTTGCGTTTAACGAAAAATGTGTGTTATTTTACAAAACCTGCTAAAGACCCAGAATTCTTGTATCAATCTTAAAATTCTCTTTTCGAGTTCTGATTCTACTTTAAAAAAAAAACCAATAATTTCGGGATTGGTAAATTCGTACTCAGATCAAGTCTTTTGTATTTGGATTTGAGATAATCAGGGATCGACCTACTTTTGACATCGTTTAGGATTGATTAATGTCTGTATATCTCGCATTGTTTTTCTGTGTACGACAGATTTTTGATTAAATATAGTTTTATCTCTCGGAGGTCCTCAAAAATTATTTTTCGGCCAAAATGGAATGTAGTCATTAAGTCAGGATATCAGCCTATTCAAAATGAGACAGATTATGAAATTAGCTCTAGTTTTGGAGAAACTACGGCAGATTTAAGGATAGTGATTGTTAAAGAATGTTTTCTTCGGCTGTTATACCTCACTGAGGTCTCCTAAAAGTATTTCATGGCCTTATTAATTACAATATTGGTACGTAGTTTTAAATTACGGGTTCCATTCTATCAAAAAGAATATTAAAAATCAAAAGATCATTAACTTATATTTATTTTTCACAGTGCTACGAGCGATTTGGGATAAGCAAAATATTGATCCACAACACTGTGATAGTTTTTTTTTTCAAAAAATAAAAAAGACACGACCGAACTCGACGGTTTCCCCTATTTCGGGTTCTAGAAATCGAACTGCATCATAACTTTTTGGAGTTGTAATGATGGTTTACGAACCATTTTAATTTTTTTTTGTAACTTCCAAAAATATGATACATTTTTTTACATAATTTTTATAACAAAAATGACATTAAATTAGGAAAGATTTAATTAGAAATCAAGTTATTGTTCGGCAACAAAAGGGAAGACATTAAAAAATGATTTTATTGTGATTTTACTTAATATTATAAATTTTTAAATAATTTGTTGTACAATTGCTTAGTGAGCCAGCTTTTTTGTAACTGAAAGTGCATTTACTGCACGCCGTAATAATTAATATAATTTATAATAGGAATAATAAATAATTCATATATTTAAAAAAAAAAAAAATTTTAAGGCCTTCAATATGCATTCGCATTACTTCCTTAACCTGTTTTTAAGTTGTTAGTATAATAAAAACTACTCACATAAAATTACCATATTAATTGTCTACAATATTTATATAAATTTAAATCTCCTACAACTACATTTTAATATTCTTAATTGGATAAACGATACTGCCTTCAAACACTGACAATCGATATTTGCATTTGTTTCAAACATTATTATCGTTTATCGTTCAGTGTTGCGAAGCGCGCGCGCAAAGAACAAAAGAGCACACAAACAAAGAGCAAGAGAAACGGCGTCAGTGGATTTATTTGGCTCTTAATGCTGCGCCGCAGTTTCGAGTTGCTTTTTGTTGCGTTTGTGTTTCTTTTCGTCTCGAGCAGCGTTTAAAAAATATAAATTAAATAAGAAAACAAAAAAAGTGATTACAATTTAATTAATTAAAACAGCACATCAATGTTAAAAATGTCAAATGCTCCTGCTTTAACCAAGGCCGCAACGTCCGCTTTAAATATGGACGATTCGGGGGAGGGGGAGGATTCTGAACTCGATATAGACGACGATGATGAAGAGGAAGAATATATAGACGATCCGGACGATGTGGTCCTGCAGATTGATAGCGAAGATGAGGCAGAGTTGGAGGCTCAGCGCATACGCTTGGATGAGGCGGAGGCAGCAGCTGCAGCTAAAAAAGCGACAGCGGCGGCAGCAGCAGCAGCAGCGGCAATAGCAACAACAACAACAAAAACAACAAAGTCGCAGGTCAGTAACGGTAAAACTCGCAAGCCTCGTGGACGGCCCCCGCGTCGCCCCTCCTCCAGTTCCCTGACCTCCAACTGCTCTTCCACCACATCCACCTCATCCACCATAGTGGCTGGTCAGATTTTGGCCAATGAGAAGACACATGGCTTGGTATACAGCTGTGCCCGCTGTTCTAGCCATTTTCAAGATGCCCTTAGTCTCTCCCAGCATTTTCAGCGAGAACATCCCTTAGACAAAGGGCGAGGTAAGAAAAAGAAACAAACGGAATTGTCCCAAGTGGAGACCAAATCCTGTGCCCAGTTGCTGGTTCAGGGCGATTCACTGCTTCAATTGTGCCTGGCCTGCAATTCGCAGTTTGTGGAGCAAAAACATTTACATTTACATTTGAGTGAGCAACATGGCTACTTCAAGCTACTTGTGCCCAAGGAGGAGCCATTGGAGGTACCACCCTTGGCCATGGTGTCCATACCTGGTGCCGTCTTGTCTATGAGTAAGTCCAGCCAGCAATTGCAACTGCCCATTCCGGCTCCAGACACACCACCACCTGAGCAGGATGTCAAAATGGAACACTCACAAGAAGCAAGTGTTCCCAGCAGCAATGATAAAGATGATCTCGAGTTAATTAATGCCATGGTGGCGGAGATAGCGGCCGAAAGAGCAAGTCCCAAGGTGGATAAGATGATTATTAAGCTACCAACGGCAACGGCCAAGCGTGGTAGAAAGCGTGGAAGGGAGGATAATGAAGAGAAGAAGAAAAGAAAGAAGCGAGAACACAAAGAAAAGTTGGAGGAGCAACTGGAAGAGAAGGTAAAAAAGCCGGAAAAGGCCAAGGAGCTACATAAGCCGGCTGAAAAAGAAGTGGAACAGCTGGAACATAAGAATATGGTGAAGGAATCAACGGAAAACCAAGAGATAATGCAGGAACTGGAAAATAATGTTAATCCAAACGAGAAACAGCTGGAAATGGTAGTGGAACCGCTAAATCTGGATGATCAAGTACGAGAACAGCCAGTGGAAGAGCTAAAAAAGGTAGATGAAGTAAAGAAACAGTTGGTTAAGGATCAGGGACAAGTGGAAAAGACAGAGATAGATGTGAAACAGGTGAATTATGTAGTGGAACAGCTTGAAATGAAACAGGAAGTGCTCAAACAGGTAGATAAAGTAAAGGAACAGTTGGATCAGAAACATGATAAGCTGGAACATAAAGAGAAACAGCTTAATCAGTTAAATGAAATAAAGGAACCTTTGGAAAAGAGCCAGGGCCAGCTTGAAATGAAACAAGGCGACTTAAAAGAAGTAGAAGTTAAGAAACATTTGGAAAAGAGCCCGGAACAGCTCGAATTAATAGAGGGGCTGCTGAACCAGATAGATGAAGCTGAGAAACACTTGGCAAAGAACCAGGAACAGCTTGAAATAAACGAGAGGCAGCTAAAGAAACATTTGGAAAAGAACCAGGAAGCACCTGAAAAGCAAGTGGAAGAGCTGAAACAGGTACAAGAAATAAAGGAACATGTGGAAAAAAATGAGGAACAGCTTGAACTAAAAGAGAAAGATACAGTAAAAGAACAGCTGGAACAAAAACCGACAAAGCAGGCTCAGAGTGAAAAAGTAAAGAAACAAAATCCTAAGAAGGAGCAACAGTCAAAAAGAGGAAAGTCAAAGAAATCATTGGAAAAGCCAGTAGAACAAGTGGAAAAGAAACAGGCACAAACAAAACACACTGAAAACGAGAAACAGTCGGAAACGACAGAGATACAGTTAGAAAAGCAAGAAGAACAGTTAGAAAAGCCAATTGAAACGATGGAAAAGAACAAGGAACAGACGGAACAGACTCCTAACCAAAAGAAACAGTCTGAAAATAAGTCAGAATCGATTGAACAATCAAAGGAACCAACAGAAAAGCGTAAAAGAGTTAGGAAAACGACTAAGAAGCAGAAAATTGCAGCAGAACAAACCGAAGAACAGCCCTCGCAAACAGAAAAAGTGATCAAACCCTTGGAAAAGAAGAAAATTTCGATAAAGCAGCAAAAAAAACTTGAGAAAAAAACGGAAAATAATAAGGAAGGAGACCTAAGCCACAGGAACAGCTCTTGCCAGAGTTAAAGCAGCCCGATCCGCCCTTGCAGCCACATCAGCTACCAAAGGAGGTAAGTTTATGCTAAGAACATTTTTAAAATCCTTTTTAAATTTTTTTAACTTATTCCTTAGAATGCCTCAACCACTCAAAACAAGCGTAAACGCTCCCGAAAGCTACCGCCGCCCTTAAATTCAGATACAGAAATAAAAGAAGAAGATACCCTGGAGGAGGAATCACTCGAAAGACGTATACGCAAATCTCGCATCCATGTAGACTATGTCGTCGACATCAAAGATGAAGATGGTGAAGAGATTATGGAGTCTATACCACCCTTTAATAGCTCCACAGACGACAGCCGTCTTTCCATTAAACGTGAATCATCTGAAGAGTCTCTGTGCACTGGTAGTGGTGGCCACATACACACTTGCAACATTTGTGCGAAACCCTTTCAACGTTTCTCCCGTCTGCAAGATCATCTACGCCTTCATACCGGCGAAAAACCCTATGTTTGCCCCGAATGCGGTCGAGCCTTTCGCTTGAAGATGCGCCTGGCCGAACATCAGTTGCGTCATCGCACCGAAAAGGCCTATAAATGTGAGATATGCACAATGCCATTGGCCACCAAACAGGATTTGTCATTGCATATGCGTCATCATCAGAACGATCGTCGTTATAAATGCGAAAGATGTGGCAAGGGTTTTGTACGCAGTTCCGATTTGACCATTCATTTGCGAATACATACGGGTGAGAAGCCCTACAGTTGTGATCTATGCGGCAAGGCGTTCCGAGCACGCCAAAATCTGGTGGTACATCGTCGTACCCATTTGGGTGATAAGCCCATACAGTGTGAGCTATGCGACAAGCGATTCTCCCGTAAGATCGATTTGAGAGTTCATATGCGCAGACATACGGGTAAGTCAATGGGGGAGAGGAAGTAAGGGTTTCGATTTTGAATACACTATATAATAAATTCCAGTTCTAAAAAATTTAAGACTTAGAATTTTTTGAAAGAAGAAGACTTAGAAATCTTTCAGACTTAGAAATCTTTCATGCAGAATTCCAGTAAAAATTCAATTATATTTGGCTCTTGATTTTCACACTTTTACAACTTTTTTAGAGCTAGAAATAATTCAGCTTGGTATTTTTGACCATAATTCTTTCAATCAACCTAAAAAAAATAGGTCGTCCGACATTAAATATGCTTTTTAAGGAAATGAACCAATTATTGAAAAATAAAAACGAGTCGGCACTGCTTCTCGTTCCCACAATGAAAATATAAGCAAAAGTTAGCGAATGCTAATTTCTATTACTGAATCGTTTTATCATATTCTGATTATACTGTAATTTGTACTTGGATTGTCACTATTTTCATAGAGTAAGAAGAATATTTTTTGTTCGTGCAAATTTATGTTAGAGGCAGAAAAAAGCACTTCACTCAAATTTTATCAGAAACGGATGACTATGCCTAAACAGAACTTAACAAAAAAAATGAACACATAATTGATATTTTAGCAAAATGATATTATTATAATCAAAATAATGACCAACTTAATAAAACGCTATGCATGATATATCAAATTTTGAACGATTGGCATGTCCTTCAGTATGGTGTTACAAGTCTTTTGAATGTCTTCAACGTTCTTATAGCGCTTTCCTATCATTGGCAATAGGCAATAGGCGAATCAAATCCTATCATTATGTGCTGATATTAAAATCAGGGCTGTACCGATCCTGTTACGTAATTAAGAACTTAAACCAAACCAAGTTTAAAAAAAAATGTAATAGAATGTTTTGGTTCCGAATTTAGCTCTGTTACATTACAGAAGATAGCGGTGTAGAAAGTTATCTCCGCGATATCGTTATTAAGGGGGAGAAGCCTTTAAAAAAGTAATATTTTCTAGGCTTTTTTTTTGGGAAGGAATAAGTTCATTGAGATTTTTGCAACATTTTTGGGGTGATCTAATTGCAATTTTGTAGAACGCCGCAGAAGTTTTCCAATGGCGTGAAAGATACAGGTCGAAATTCTTTTTCGAAACAATCAAATGGAATAGAATTTCAATTATTATGATTTTTCTATTGGGTGATCTAAAAAATTCGGAAGTAATAAAAAATTGATCTTTTGGAGGTTTGAAAAATTTTATTTTCAGAGAAAAAATGAATATCAAAAATTAAATTAATTAATTAATTGTTATAAAAATCATTTAAAATGTTTTTCATCAATTCTTTTAGTTCAAATACAAGATCAGTTAGTGTTGATGAGAACAAGGTATGATTCATTCCAAAAGGTTCATCAAAGAAATCATGAATTCAATACAGAGGTACACCTTTAGGACTCCCTATACGAATCGCTTAACCCTCATGGGAAGGCTCCAGAAGCAATCCAAATGGTGCATTTCCACCAGAGAAAAAGGCCTATTCAACATGCCCCATGGACTCTTTAAATGAGTGATTTTGGCTTCCCAGAATGCTCACTCGGGTAATCCGCAAAGACTTCGTACGGACTCCTTTATTCAACTACACTATTGGGTTCCGATAATGATCTAAAGAGGATTTATAAAAAAAAAAAAAAAAAAAAAACTCTTCCGGCTGTCCCAACCAAAGAGTCACCACCATATCCCCTCGCCTTCTCTTTTCAATCTCTTGCCTTTTGTGCAGTTAACCGCCGGATCCGCACGGCGAAGTTTGAGACACTTGTTCATGGCTACTTCTTCACAGTTAGTAAAGGTGTCTGAATTTGTGAAAGTTTGAAAGAATAAACTTTTTTTTTTAGCACAAATTATATTTGCGCGGTTCGAACCAAAATTTACGTATTAAGGTGTTGGTTCGGCTCAAGGTTTATTTTCCATTTTAATTTATAATTCTATAATCTTTGAGTATTTGTTAAGCTATTCTATTTCTTTGAGCATACAAAATAAATTTTTGGCTGGTAAAATACCGTTTATTTAAGTTTGTAGATTATGTTGAATCAAAAACTTTGGTTTAAAATAGAATTAGGTTTGACTATCTTTTTAAAAGGAGGTTTGGTTCACAAAAAAAAAGTTTAAATTTCGGATTCAAACCGGTTCGGTTCAAAACTTGGTATGCTATGCTGATTTCAATTCGATTTATAATTTTTAATTTACAAGTAAACAATTAAATTCTAAATAAAGTCTGACCTCTTTATTCTATATTTCAATAGTAACAGTTAGAATGATAATTTGCAAGTGTATTAATCCTTTTGCCTTTCCGTTCCTTATTTAATTTTTCTTAGGTGAAAAACCTTTCAATTGTGAATTGTGCCATCGTGGCTACTCATCTCGCGTAAATCTGCAACGACATCAGCTGCGTGAACACAAGGATTCGGGCACTTTGAATGCTAAACCGGAACCCGGCACAAGTGAACCTCAAACTCAATCAGAGCCGGCAAATACAGCCAAATGTCCACGTCCACGACGTGAAAAACTACAGCAAAAAATAGCCGCCCAGGAGAAACTGTTGGATGAGCTCAAGCGTAGCCTAAATGCTTTACCCGATATAGCAGAGGATACCAAAGAGGAGGATCACTCGGAACTACCAGCAGATGCAGGTGCTGGCTTTAATCAGTCAATTGCAGAAGCGACAGCAGCTCAGGTATCGGTAACAGTTTCTATGCAAATGGCAGACGATGAGGAGGAAATTACACCCGAAAAGGAGAATGCCCTGTCCAGTAGCTCAGCTATGGAGGGCAATGCCAAGACCAAGACTAATCGTAAGATAGCGAGTTATTTCACCGTTGTGGGTCAACAGGCGGAAATTTAAAAGAAGAAGACTTTATATAAATATATATTTTTGTACTCATTAGTTAGTAAGCATAAAAACAAAAAAAAAAAACGAATGCCACTGTACTTTGGAGAAAGGAAAGGAAAACCTCGCAGTTTGCAGCAGGGATATTAAGTATTCTTATGATTTAAATGGACATATTTTGAAGGATTTTTTTTTTAAATTTAAAACATAAAAAAGACTACTTTTTAAAAGGAAACAAGAATTATAAGAAACAAGCAAGAGACTGCACAAGAGTTTTATACCATAAATATATTTACTTTTATATATATAAACATTATATATCTACAACTATTTTTTAAACCACTTTAGGTGGCAAATGAAAAAGAAAATGAAATGAATTGAAAATTATAACGATTTATAAGAAAAATGTTTGCACAATTATGGGGGAAAAAAGTCAGATAAAAATGATTGAAAATATTCTACAAATTATTCGAAAATTAAGGCAGCTTTCTGATTGTTAAACTTAAGTTTTACCATAGATAATACAATAACTAGATGCGACAATGTATGACAGGTTCTGCTGGTAGGACCCGTTAAGCACACAAGCCGAGGAATAAAGTTTAAAAACAATCAAAGAAAAAAAAAAAAAATAAACTAATAAATATTTTTAAAAAATGTTGCATCTAGTTATTATATGTTCTACCTATATAATATTTTAAAACGGCATTTAAATTTATTACTTAATTTCAAACAGAATTGTACTTTTTGTCATTTTTGCAAGCATTTAAACAAAATTCCAAATTAAGCTAAAACATTTATTTATACAAAAATTCCTCAAATATTTTTCCCCCCTTCTAATTTAAAATGAAACATTTCAATTGCATTTTATTTAAACAAATGCGAGTGCAAAAAGCATTTGCAAACATTTTATGAAATCAATTTTTGCTAAAGTCATTAAATATTTAATTTCTCTTTTTATATAATATATTTCATATATATATTTACTCAAATTCCAAAATAAATGTAATTTATATTTCTAATTTTGTATACTTAATTTTTAAATCATAAACAATTTCTCGAATATTTTTGTTAGCTTTTAAGTGAAAAAAAAGACAAGAACAACAAGTTTCCCCCCTCAACAAACCAAGGGCATTTATTAATATTAAACAACAAAATATATATATACTAAGTCAACAAGTCCATTGAAAATATACCATACCTTATAGTATTTAAATTTAAATTTAAATATGTGTGCAATTATTCGGAATTCAACCCTTGAGCAAAAAAGCGACATTACCTGAATGGGGTGTGTGTGTGTGTGTGTGTGTGGGTCAGGGCCTTTAGTTTTATGTTTATGATGGCATCAGTCGTGTGGGCAGCAGCTGCTGCTCTTGGGCAACCAGCCCCTGTCAATTTTACAACCACTTTCAACTATTGTATGGCCTGGCCCGGAGTCTGTGGTCCTGTGGATTGGGGTGGACAACTGGTCGCATAAGAGATATGACTCTTTGGAGAGTAAAATGTCAAAAGGTCGCTTGTTTGTTTTGGGTTAAAGGGGTTGATAAATGTAAGAGATAAAGAGAGTAGAAATTGCACAATTTAAGGGATCTAGCTTGAGGTGGAATGAAAATCTCTTAAGCGATCAAATATTTTTATTTAAATTGGGGGTAAGTTTTTAAAAACTGCAAAAAAAAAGTTTGCAACACTCAAAACAAATAATTAATTTTTGATATGCAAATAAAACAATTAATGGGAATGTAGAAAGTAATATAAACAAGGAAGAAGATTTAGGTAACAAAATAAATTTCATCAAACTATACCCCGAATTCGGAAAAACATACATTCCTGAAAATATTGCTTCCCGTAATCAATGTAAATGTTATAATTTATTTCATTTAATTTTTACAAAATGAAAAAACTATAATAATATTTTATTTTTGGCTGCAAGGCTTTGTCCTTTTGTTGATGAAATATATTTATAAAATAAATCTATAAATTAACATCGCAAGAAGATATAAGAGTAGATATAAGTATTAGAGCAAAAAAAGAGCCAAACAGAATTCGGTTAATAATAAAAATTTATAAAGAAAAAAAACATAGTCCATGTTTAACTAATGTCTACAGGGAATCGAACCTGCAATCTTAGAATTTATATAGAAAAAAACATAATCCACGGTACCTTGGTTTTTATTTCTTACCTGTATGTACCGGTATATCGTATAATTTAAAAATCCTTTAATCCGAAGATATAATAGAAATGGTAGCAATTAAATATAATAAACTTTACCTCAGAAAAAAAAATGTCCTAAAAAAAGAAGAGCAAGAAGATCTTTTGATATCTGATGAAATGTTTAATACACTGTTTTCAGATAACGTTACCGATCACAATTTTACCCTGCTATTAGGTTAAGTCCATTTGGGTCAATTATTAATTTCTTTCCTTTGTAAGTGCAAAAATTAAGGATAAATTAATAATATTTGGAATTTATTGAACCAAAATATATGCAGATGAAATTGTAATTTTTATAGAAAATTTCAGTATATACCAGATGGTCCCTTAACTTTACATTTGTAAGTTTTTGCTTACCCTGCGTTTTACCCTGAAGAAATCCCTGATTGAAGCAATAAAAATGAAATAACAAAAAAAAACTCAGAACCGAAACTGTACCGATACAATGTTTCGGCTCTTTTCGGTCATTTCGGTTCCAAAAATAAAGGTTCCGAAATACCGGTACGCAAAAAATAAATAATAACGTTTCCGCTTACGGTTCTGGTTCTGAGTTTCAATTCTTTTCTTTTCGGTATACGGTTCCGGTTCGGGTTCCGGTTTGACACCCTGTCTACAACATATCACATATATGTTGAGTAGAGAAATGATTCATATTAAAGTATGTCAAAATATACTCATATTTTTTTTTTCCAATTTCATTTCATTCATTTATAATGAACAAAAATGATTTTTATCTCAATTAAATTCTTCTAATTTACATCCCATTGGTTGATATGTCATTGCAAAAACTGCAAATCTTGATATTGTATGTCCGTCATTAAAAAGGTGCAGCACCTTGCGTTTTAAATTTTGTTTCAGTCTCGTTTATTAGGAAATCGACCGCACTATAGAATGCAAATGCTCAATGGACTGTCATGTACACACCAATATAAATGAAATGAACAAAAAATCTAAAACTTTTTTACACGCCTGTAAAATATTTTGTGTAAAAATTTGTTGCGCTTTTTTTACAGAATGCAACTTAAATTATTCATACTCTTGTAAATAAAAAACTTGTCTAAAATGTTTGTGTTAGTTATTTACATGTCTGAAAAATTTTTTTTTACAATTTGTGAACATTATTTTGACAATTTTATTAATCCTGATTTTAGCACAGAAAAATAACTCGCACCAACTTAAATAAAATTTTTTTTGGAATCAGCATCCCAACATACATATAAAAAAGATTGGAGAAGGGAGCTTTTCGGAAGTTCTGCTCTTTTAAAAAATTGTCTATGCTGTTCGCAATATATAGCAAAATATATATCTCGAATAATCATAAATTCTTGGAAAAATCATAAAAATTTTCAAACAAACAATTTTTTTTAAGACCTTAATGATCAGTAATCTCAAAAACAAAAATCTCCATACAAAAAAAAAAAACATAATTTTTGTTTCAAAATTTAATATGGATATTTTTGTTTTGGATATTTTTCTAATGCATAAAACTAAATCGGATTTAGCCTTGGCACATTTCTGTTCTATAGAATCGGATGCTCCGTAAAAAAGATCTCAGATTTACCAACTTATCAAGGAATCGTAAATCAAGTTGAAGTTAATAATACAAAAAAAAAAAAAACAAGAATAAAAGAAAAATTTATTTTTTAATACAAAACTAAAAATTAAATAATATTTTAAGTGAACAAAAATCGTCCTTGTTTATGTCTAAAAATATTAAACAATTCATTTTTAAAAATTTTTTGATTTATCTTTCATTCAAATTTATTCCGACTACATTTTCTTGGACAATTTTTTTGTTTCTATGCTTATCATGTGCAGCGTTGGCAATGACAATTTATTTTGGTTACATGATATTTAGTTTATTTTTTTTTGCAAAATTTGTTGTTTGTGTTTGTGTCTTGACACCAGGGCGGCGGGGCTTTATCGTTTTTTAAACAAAAGCGCAGGGCGACAACTAAACATAGTAGTATTACGCATACGAAGCGTGGTACCCGCCAGCAAAAGTAACAAAAAAAAAAGAGAAGGAAGTTGCCGCAGCCAGCAAAAGATAGTCAACGTGACAGCCAACACATTCAAGTAGAAGCAAAAAGTAAAAAAAATATATGCAAATTACGAGCTGGTTTGTTGGTGCTGGCGAAAGCGTGAAAAAAGCGAAGCGACGAACATATACACATTATTTGTGGAAAGCAAAAAGCCGAAAAAATATAAAAACAAGTATACGCCCCATCGTACAGTCGAGACAAGAGCCCAGAAGCGTGTCTCTGTGTGTGTGTGCGATGATCAAGCCTTGTCAGCAATTTAAAAATTTTATTTCACTGACTCCGGTCTCTCCGACTGTGTCTTCTTTCAGTGTTATTCTTCTTTTTTTTTGTGGTTAATTTTAAAACTACACAACAAAAACCACACGCAGCGGCGACAACAACGGCAGCAACGGCTTTTGGGCCACTAATACATTTGCATTTAACATGTTCTGTTCTGGTTCTTGTTCTGCTAAGCGCTCTCTTAAGCCACGGCTCTCAGTATTAGTTTGTTTGTGTGTCGGCTGCGCTCTTTTCTTTGTGTGAGCCGCTTTGACATCTGTTTTGTTTGAATTCAAGAGAGTGAGGGTGGGATGCTTCAGCTAACCAATTGCCGTTTTGCAATACTAAAGAGCGCGCGCAAATTTAAATGTTTAGAATGGTCAAAGTGGCGTATGCTTAATTAGCTAATTATTGCAGTTGCAGCCTCATCGAAGGTCTAAGTAGGCACTTAACAGACACACATTCTGAATGCATTTGTAATTATTTGTAACTTTAACGATGAGTTTTATACCCAGTAAAAAAACAAATCAAAATCAAAACTTGAACAAGAAGCCTTTTCCCTGCCGTCTCAACTGATGAAATGCAATGCATTAAAATATTATTTAACCATAAATAATGCAATGATTAATAAATAAAAACGATTTCTTTTTTTTTTATATATATTCCAGTTCATTTCCGTTGACAGCCAAAAGACAAACAAGCAAACAAACCAACAGAAACACTGTTAAAAAAAAAGATGCATAAATAAATCAGGGCAACAACTGGCCTGCCAGTCTGTTGAACAAACAAATATTCATAATTGTTAAAAAAAAAAAAAAATACAACAAAAAAAAATAGCGGAAAGTCAGCTCCCTGGGGGCAGAGAGCGAGCACTAACCGCTGACTGTGCATAATTTATAAAGCTAATTAAACGCGCATTTAACTAATTAAAAATCTAGCGTGCATTCAATTATTGAAATATGCTCGACTCCTGCAATTATGATAAAGTGGCAAAAATTACACACAGAATTTTTGTATGAAATATCCAAATTGAAAGCCCCCCCATGCGGCGTATGCGTAATGGCTAATCAAAATGTATATTACGTATACGACAGCGTGACATGCGTCGAAGCTAATTTTTGGTTTTTTGTGGGCTTTTAGCAACCAAATACTAATTGACATTTCGCCAGTGGTGGAATGGGGTTTCGGTTACGGCCTGTCTATATCCTTTACAAACGACAACGACAATTGCTTGCCAATGCGAAAAACAGTTTCAATTAAGCAATTAGCACCATTGAAACAAATCCAACACGTTTTGTGGCTTATAAACTAAAGCATTGTGTCAATGGGGTTAGCCTCTGATAAGTAAGGGGGGAGGCGGGGGCGGAAGGGGGATGGCAGGATATAGTGTTTTGTGGCCATTTTATTTAGCGGTAATTCGAGGGTACGAAAAGGGGTAGAATGGGCATGCACTTTTTGGAGCAAATTACATAAAAAAGGAAAATAAAAAATTTTTTCCAGTCAAGAATTTTTTTGAAAGAATTTTTTTGAATGTCTATTTCAAAGTTCATGAACTGAAAGTAATTAATCGATTTTTTTTATACTTCTAGTGCCAACACTGAATTTTAAATACAAATTTTTATCATTTCTAGCACAAACTTCGAAAAATTCCCAAATTTTTATGGCAATAGCTGGCAAGTCAAAATTCCCCCAAAAATTATTTTTTCTGATTTTTAAAATGCAATCCGAGACTTAAAAAATTCCACGAACTTTTTAACTCCAATTATTTTAGACTTTTAGTTGGTGTACCACTTTTATACTAAACAAGGTTAATTGTTATTCCAAGATAGAATTTGTATTATTTTTGCAGAATTTTTTAAGGTGTGAAAGCTGGTTAAAATAAATTAAAACAATACGCCTAGTAAGCCCGGCTATGCCCTTTAGCTTTACGTATTTATTATTTTTAAGAGACTCTGAGACTTCCTAATTAATTACTTAAGTTACCAGTAAGTAACTGGCCGGATCGGATGACTATATCTTATAGCTGCCATAAGAACGATCGGTCCAAAAACTTGATCTAGTGCGAAATCTTGTGGCTGCTCTAACTAAAGTTGTCAGCCAATTACAGTCAGCCGAATGTGTGACCCTTTTTGTTAGATTTTGTAGGAAAATATTTTCCACCTTAAAATGAGTCTGCTAATGAATTTAAAAGCAAAATAAAAAGTTGTGATAATGCTAAACGTTAGTTTAGTTATGTGAAATTATAGTTTAACAACACGTTTGCTATTGTTGTAATCAACAACAAGAATTGTTGTTCTTCTATGTTAATATGTATTTTTGAAGGTGAGCCTAACATGCCTAGCTATGTTTCGTATAATATAACTTTTGCAAGCCAAAACGTTGCGAAATATTTTAAATGCAAAATTATCAACAAAACTGTGCATATTAATGAACAATTAACACTTCTTGCCCCAACTTGCCCCGTTTGAAAAAAATCAAGTTCAATATATCGTCAAACTCAACAAAATTCGTGTAAGTGTACCCCAAACCAGATTTTGTAAGTCAACTTATTTCTCCTGTTCGCCTTACGTGGATTAAACTGGGTTCAACATCGTCGCCTGCCCTCGTGCAAGGATAGACTATGCTTATTAAGCCTACCGACTGTGCAAGATCATAGGATCTGCCATGGAGTTATGTTTCTCTAGACTCAAAAAAAAAAATTATGAACAGGGGAAATTCATGTTCATACGATCTCAAAAGCTACCTAAGTTCCGAATTTCCACATCTGAAAAAAAATTCTCTTTTCAAGTTCGTTTTGGTATTATAACTTTACTAAAACTTGAAATTACATCTTTTTAGATATTTTAATTTTATTTTTATTTACTCTTACTCTTGTTATTTAATTTAAAATTGATTACTACATGATGCAATAAAAAAAAGGACAAAATAACGATAAAATTTAAAGAACAAATCGATCTTAATTTAATCACTGTCATACCTAAATATAGGATGGCATTTATAGGGCACATTGACTCTGGTTTCCTGTTAAGCCTTGTTCAATTCTCGGTCCCTTCTAGATTTACCCGAAGGGTTCCGGCCAATTTTCTGACATTTATGTATATCAACGAGTAATTTGGAATCTCATGACTTGCTATATAATAATATATAATAATTTATACCATTTGTTAACCTCTGAGGATTCTTTATTGTAAATGTATCTAATACATATATTGCCACATTTGAAAATGAGTCAGAGCATATCGAAAAAAAATGTACTCCTTATTTGAACGGAGTAGAGGTAAGGATTAATATTATTTCAAATATCTTAGTAGCGATGGCAATATAACGGCAACATTTTCTTTTTTCGATTAACAGTTCTAAGAGTCATTGAGCAACTTCACTCTTTTCGTAAAACTTTAGCTACAATAAAAATTGATTTTTTCGTTGCGTTAAATAATTGGAGAAAAATAATCTTCACTAAAAATTTATCGAAGGAAATTTATGTGACGAAATGCCAGTAACGTCACGCCCAATAAAAAAGCCAATAAAATAAGAACGAGAAAAGATTTTTAAATTAAAGAAATTGTTAAAACTGTTGTCGCTGTGTGTTGCTAATACAAAAGTGCCCATAGAACGCGAACGTAGGCTACCCATCAAAACAATTTTGGCTTATGTGGGGTGAACTTTGAACAAGCATGAACTTTGCTCTACTAAAATGGCAATATCTCCTAAACTATTTCGAGTTTTTGAAAATGGTTTGAAGCGGATGAAAGGGGAATGCCCAAGCTATAATAATAATGCAAGACAAAAAATCGAAAAAAAAAAATATTTTTCATGCTTTCTCAAGCATGAACTTTGCTCCACTAAAATGGCAATATCTCCTAAACTATTTCGAATTTTTGAAAATGGTTTGAAGGGGATGAAAGAGAAATGCCCAAGCTATAATAATAATGCAAAACAAAAAAATCGAAAAATCGTATTGACTGCTTCCTCAAGCATGAACTTTGCTCTACTAAAATGGCAATATCTCCTAAACTATTTCGAGTTTTTGAAAATGGTTTGAAGCGGATGAAAGGGGAATGCCCAAATCTTTCAAGAGAATGTAAAAAGCAAATTCAAAATTTGAAAAGGTTGAAGGGGATGAAAGGGGAATGTCCATGTTATAATAATAATGCAAAACAAAAAAATCGAAAAAAAAATATTTTTCAAAGCTTTTAAGGTTGTATTGACTGCTTCCTCAAGCATGAACTTTGCTCTACTAAAATGGCAATATCTCCTAAACTATTTCGAGTTTTTGAAAATGGTTTGAAGGGGATGAAAGGGGAATGCCCAAGCTATAATAATAATGAAAAAAAAAAAATTAAGTTGCGTTCCACAGAACTTTGCTCAAAAGCAAATCTAATTGAGGTTGAAGCAAAACAAAAAAAATCGAAGAAAAAATATATTTTTCAAAGATCAGCTCTTAAGGTTGTATTGACTGCTTCCTCAAGCATGAACTTTGCTCTACTAAAATGGCAATATCTCCTAAACTATTTCGAGTTTTTGAAAATGGTTTGAAGCGGATGAAAGGGGAATGCCCAAGCTATAATAATAATGCAAAACAAAAAAATCGAAAAAAAAATATTTTTCAAAGATCAGCTCTTAAGGTTGTATTGACTGCTTTCTCAAGCATGAACTTTGCTCCACTAAAATGGCAATATCTCCTAAACTATTTCGAGTTTTTGAAAATGGTTTGAAGGGGATGAAAGGGGAATGCCCAAGCTATAATAATAATGGAAAACAAAAAAATCGAAAAAAAAAAAATTTTTTCAAAGGTTTAAGACCAGCTCAGGTTGTATTGAGCATGAACCTAAATTCAAGCCTCTGGTGCATCACTATAGCCGCACCTCGCTTTTTTATTTTACGTGAAGTTAGTGTGAAACATTTGTCTGACGTTTTAGAAGTGCGGCTATAGTTATGCACCAGAGTTTATGCTTATGACGGTTACAGGGTACCATCCATGGCGTCATCTTCTGACATTTGAATGCCAATGCTTTTTTTGCTTTCGAGGACTTTAGCTTATTAGGCTCATTACTAAAATGAACACAAAATTAATGCAAACAATTTCAATTTCAGTTACTGTAGCCAATTTGCGCAACATTTATTAAATTCCTTCCATTTTTTTTTTTTTTTGTATTTTATTTTGGCTATTCATTTAGCATATTTATGCGAATTTTGCGCTTCGATTGTGTTTAAGCCACAAATAGAAAACAACAACAAATACGATAAACGAAATATACTAAATAAGGTATGTATATTTGTGCATACTGTCTGTTATATAGTATAAGTACATATAAGCGGCTTAAAATGTTATAGTTTGCTTGTGAAAAGCCTGGTGTGTGTTTGCTGTGTGTTGACGTCAAATGTTTCCCATGATGATTTAAAGCGGCTTAATGCTAGAGAGAATCCCGGCCGTAGAGAAAGTCGACTCAAGTGGCCATTGGCCCTGGAGTTCGTGCGGCCATTTATTATTGATGATGCATTTTTGGGTTTTGAAAATCAAACGCAAATTTGTTAATTCAATTTGCAAATTAAATCAAAAATTTACTAATTGAATTAGCCGAAAAATTTAACATATTTGAAGACTTTGAACTTGTGATAAGGTTTTATAAATATGCTTTTCAGTCTTAAAATGCATTTATAACATATTTTAGTATTAAATAATCTACAACAGTTTATTAGCAGCAGCGATTTGTTGATTTTTCCATTTTATCATTAAATGATTTTTAAATTTCGGTTCTCATTAAGCAACCCCATCCGTATTTAAAGCAATTACATAATAATGTCTGTTGCGGTCTCCTACCCAAAAACCAAGCAACAATGTTTTCATTTAACTTTATCACCCCGTCGTCTAGAGATTAAACAAATATTTAACTTTAACCTATTTATTATTTAATACCTTTTGGCAAGGGAAAAATGTTGTTTAAGGCTTAAAGCAACAACAGCCACAGCAGCAGCCATCAAGAATCGAGAGGCTATTCAGTTAAAACAACAATGAGGCTGTCACTCCCCTACAATATCAACAACAACAACAACCACAATTACAATAACAGCAACAAACAATGCCCGAACAAAAGATAAACAACTCATTAAAAGGAAATTAAACAGCCATGAACCAAAACGTACGTCATGTCACTCATACGCACTGTTTTCTCCCTTCAGTCTGGCCAAATATCCGCTTGTCCCACAGTGCGTATGAGTGACATCGTGTGGTTTGATAAATATTTTTTAATTGTTTGCCCCGCAGAGAGAGAGAGAGAAGAACATACTTAAAAAGCCATATTTACAACATAATATATTGATATTTATATAGGCCACACAAACTTGAACTCAACTATTTAACTTATTTTTAAATTGTTTAAACAAAGCACATAAACGTGTCTGAGCATTGAACAAAGAATTTATGTGCCTTTGTAGAGGGAAGGGAGACGAGAGGAGATGAATAGAGTTTTGAGTTGACTTGCTTGTTGCCAAGACCAAAAGTTTCTTTCCAGCGAACTTGTGAACGATTTAGGTGGCCTTGAAAATATATAGTTAAAAATAGTATGCAAATATGTAGAAAATATTTAATACGGGTATGCTAGACTTCTTTTGACACACTTAAGCTGGCTTTTGAAAATGCAATAATGAAAATGAAATAACCTTTAAATAAATTAATATAAATTATACTGTGATAGTTTTTTTTAAATTAAAAAGACATGACCAACTTAAACGGGTTTTCCATAATTCGGGCCTTAGGAATCGAACTGCATCATTACTTTTTTGAGTTGGTTTCATGCAACAATTTTTTTTTAAGATTTTTACGAAGTTCAAATTTTTTTGTAATTTCCAAAACTATAATATTTTATTCTCGTAAAATCTAAATAAATAGATTGAAATGTCCTCTGATTTAATACATTCACAGTTTTTCGATATCATTGCGGATTTAAAAGTTATAGATTAAAATCTAAAAAATGTTACAAATTTTTGTGTATCATTTTTATAACCAAAATGACATTAAAATAGGAAATATTTAATTAGAAATCAAGTTATTGTTGGAGAACAAAAGGAAAACATTAAAATTGATTTTAATGTGATTTTACTTAATATTTTTAAATTTTTAAATTATTTTTGGAAAAACATTTTATCTAAAAAAGGTTGCAATTATTTTAGTTTTTGGACCATAACTTTTGAAAGCGCAATGATATCGAAAATCTGTAAATGTAGTAAATTAAAGGACATTTAATTGTAATTATTTAGATTTCACAAGAATCAGATATAATTTTTTAAAAATTTCAAAAAAATTTTAACTTGCAAAACTTAAAAACAAATTTTTGTATGAAACTAATGATGCAGTTCGATTCCCAGGGTCCAAAATAGGGGAAAACCGTTAAAGTTGCTCAAGTCTTTTTTTTCGACTTGCACAGTGTTATTTCAAGAGCTGGATGCAACGGGATGTATGTAGTATCTTCACGTCATATTTTTAAAATTACAAAATCACTCATTGATATCAAAACAAAGATTATTCATACAGAACAAAAGCACTAACGTTTGTTTTTTTTAGTAGCAGCTTTAATTAGCCACTCTAAGCATCAAAAAATTTGTCTTAGTTAAATAATTTTAAATTTATACTTCTTTAAAGCCACTTTACCTTGTTTTTGATAGAACTCAACCCTAAAAATCCAACTCAAATAAATTCCTACAAATTAATTTTATAACAAAAATAGAGTTTTCAATTTACTTTCGGACATACAATGAATATCCCGATTTTCTATGCTTAATTATTTAATGAAACTTAACTCCTGCAAAACTTGTATACATTATTTAAAATAAATTGGTTTAATTTATGTATTACTACAAGAGTTGAACTTTAACCTTTTTTTTTTGTGACACGAACAGGCACGACTCAAGAAAACTCATTTGTTTTGCAACATTTGATTACATGCTTTAACCAGAGCGCATCAAATTGCGTGCTTGGAGCCGGTTTTTTGTACATAAAACACGAACAAGGTTTAACACGACCCAACACGATAGTCATTACGAAATTAAAAAAAAAATAATTTTTTTTGCTCTAAAATGCATGAAGTTTTTGTACGTTAAAATACACAATGTAAAATATTCGAATAGTCAAGGCTCACTTGTAAAAATATTTTTTTAATCAAAAATATTACCAACTTCATTTGTAGTTTTTATTGGGATCACAGAGAAACTATACATATGGGTCATTCCATGTAAAAACTCACAGTATAACCCTATTTTTTTAGATCCCCACCACTAACAGATTGCGAGATCAACGACAAAAAAATAAAACTTAAAAAAAATATTCCATCACAACGGTGCTTCGGATTTAAGCGAACCAAATTGTGAAGTTACTATTATCACGTCTTCTATCCGAGAAAAAAATAGAAGGTTAAAAGAAATGAGTACTTAAGTAGGGTTTAGGCAATCTTTAATGGGTTTTTGTCCGGGCCAACCGATATTTTCATAAATTATTTTTTTCCGGGTTAAGGATATCCTTATACATATTTTAGAAAAATTAATGCGCGAGGAAAAAAAATTGTATAAAATAAATTTTTTTTTTAATAAAAATAATTTAGTGAACAAAAATTCCGTAAATATTGTCCTTGATTTGATATAACTAAAATTGGAAGTCCAAAAAACATTAAAAAAAAATTTTGTATAAGAAAAATATTTTTTCTCGTGAGGTATTTTATAAAATCCTTTAACAGAAAAAAAATATCGGTTGGCCCTCCTTGAAAAAAAGACACAAACCCATTATATTTCGCTAAAAAGAACAGACTTTTTTGAATCTTTTATTTTTTCTCAGATAGAAGACAGGAAAATAGAAGAATCTAATGCAAAATCTATAATTTAAACTCAAAAAAAAATGTGCGGCTGAGTTCACAAAAAAAAAACTAACTAAATATTTTAGATTTTGTCGAAAAAATCAAGTCCACATTTTTTTTTAGAAATTTTTAGAAAGATCGGATAGTATTTAGCCAACTTAATATTACTGTTTATATTAAATTTTAATCCTTACAAATTTATTTTATAAATGCAAAATAATTTAATTAATTAAAAAATAAAAAAATGCTTTACTGCAGATTGGATTTAAAAGATTCTATACTTTTTGTCTATAAACTTGTTTTCTTTACCATTTGTATAGTTGTGTCTGTTTCTCCATATATTGTTTATATAGCCTATGCCTTTGGTCTCTTATCAAGACAAATATATATCTGTTTATCTTCAGTAGGCTCTCTTTCTTGTGTTTTTGACTTAAGTTGACTTACATTTGCCCCAATTCTTTATTATTTGTTTATCAATAACCAAACAATTGATTTGTTTAATTGAAAATAAAAGAACTCAATTGAGACAGCTCAATCAGTAAACAAAACTTAGCTCAAACAATACAAGAAAATTTTAATTAATTAACACAAATTTGCAATGTAATGGAGGCCAAACAAACACTTGAGTTGTCTTTGAGCCACTTGACTGCAACTTTAATTAACTGGAAACGTTATGTTTGTCTGTTGCGGCAGAGGGGGAAACAGCAGCAGCAGCAGCTCCCAAAGGGGCCAAAGATAAGGATACTAAGCAAAATGCAGGGCATTGTCTTTCCATGTTTGGCTTGGGAAATTTATTACCTAATTGCCTTATAATTTATATTAGAGATCGTAACCCAAGTCCAAATACTGTTCATAATTATTTGTCTCAGCCATTTATGTCTGAGACAGAATCAGACAAATTTTGTTATTTATATGCGAAATACTATTGAATTGCTTAGACCAGACCAGAAATTACCAGAATACCAAAAGTCACAAGATAAGCTCAAATAAAAATAAAATGTGCTAAATAAATAAACACTGAAATTTCAATTCACCAACAAACTCTGAGTCATTCCCTTTGGGGTTTTTGTTTTTATTTAATTTTCATTTGTTTTTGGAAACTATGTATAGCCGCAGACTTTGCTTTTCGGTAGGTTGTTGATTTTAATTTTGCACCGCCAAAGTTCAGCTTGAGCTAAAGCCAAAAAGAAACGGGTTTCTGATGTTTACGATTTCTGATGAATTGGACTTTTAAATGATTAAAGTTGACAGCTATTTTGTTGACGCCATGGCAAAAAGATAAATACCCTGAAATACGTCATTGTGGCAGTAAAGATCATAATGATTTATTGACTTTATAATGATCTAAATCAAAGTACAAAAGATACGTGTATTCAATTATTGCAAGTGTTGAGAAGAGCAAGGCAAACCCAGTTGCTTTTCTGGTATAGAACAAACAGGGGGGTTGCCTTTTATATTTTGCGAATTTGCAAACTCTAAGTGTAAAAAAGGTACAATTTGACATTTCTATTTGAAAGAACGTTTCGTTGTATAAACATTTTTAATTACTGCTTAAGTTAAATTTACCTCCGCCAACAAATAAAATTGATTCGTAGTCATTTAATCTTAAGGTTTTTTCCAGGATGAATATAAGAACTTATCAAAACGTGTCCTACTCTGACTGATCTTTAAAAAGATTGTCTTAACATTATCATTTTGAATTAATCGATTGATCGTAAGATTACTACATATATCTTTTACCTTCAACATTTATTGGAAAGAAAACAACAATTTTTGTAATCGAAATTTATAAACAAGGAATATAATTTTAACCATTTTTTTAACTGATTTTTATTTGATTTGAAATAGATTTACTTATTAACGAAATTTCGCGAATTCTGCATGACATATATTCAGGATATATGTATACACGCACGAAACACGAATGAAACAGTTAAGAATGTCTGTAATTTTTTCACGTTTAAATTCAATTAACGCGCGCACCTCAAATGTAATGTAAATCAGGCTGTTACAGCCCCTATGGGCAAAGCCCAGTTTCACGCAATCTCTTGGAATGTGCGTCCTTTAATTTTCGCTCAAAAGAAATGGACCTACAGCTTAACGCCGAATCCGAACGGCAAAGTTTTCGAGAAGCTTTGAAAATGTGTTAAAAAATCTTTAAATTATATGTTCTGAGGCGGGATCAAACCCACAACCTCCCGCTCATTAGGTACTAGGGTTGCCGGAAATTATATCGATTATCGATATTTTTGTTTTGAAACAACGATATATCAACGATATATCGCATATCAAATATTTTTTTAGCGATATTTTTAAGTTCTGAACGGTTGGCACTTGAAAAGATTAAAATGTACCAAACAAAAATTTAAAAAGGCTCCATTTTTGAAAAAGGCTCCATTCTATATAATGTCAAAAAGGTTTAGGGAATAATGGTTTTTCATTAATTTATTTAGAATACTAGAAAAAAAAGCTGAAGAAAATACATTTTTATAACAGACCATTACCAAATTTGTTTTCCACTCCTAAACATAATTTGTTGTCTATCAAAATAATAAACGCATTTGTTGGTTATTTAGTTACCCATAATCCTAAATTTCTAACTATAACAAAATTCATTTAATTTGTTCACAGTCGATTTACTCCACTCGTCCCAAAATGGCTTTAAATGAAATAAGAATTCGATGAAGTATTGTAACTACTAAACTTCCACCTAGAAATTAAAAATTGTGCCAAGCGATGAAGAATAAAAATTTAGAGAAGTACTATTCGAGGAGACTTGTTGCATATGATCTAGATCCAAGTATTCCTGGAGTACTAAGTCCTACTGGGCCTTAAACTGCGCATCCTTTTTTAAACGTCATTCGTTTTTTCATTAATTGTAAAAGTGCGATGGTAAATCTAAAGTGCCCTAGCTCAATATGTTCTGGATTGCGGAATGGAAAAGACAGCACATATCTACCCGAATGATCCCTTCTGATTGTCTGCATAAAGAGCTCTTTACTTATTTGATTGTCTTGTCTTTTAGAGATTAAAAGATTATTTATTAGCTAACCATAAAATGTTCATAATTTAATCAATTATTTGTTTAAAGACTTTTAATGACCTAAAAAATTGAGAATCTGTTGTTAATATGCTTTCTTTTCAACTTCAGCGTCTTTATTCACTATAAGATCTTACATAAGTTTCCACAACATCTTATGTTATAAATGGAATTGAATACACATCTTAAAATACATTTGATCTATATTTTTTTACTGGTTGGGAGCTCTGACCTGTAGATTTTGATTACCTCAATTACCTCGATAGACCTAATTATTCTTAAGAAAAAACTATTTTTCAATATCGAAATTATCGATAATTTCGATTATTTTGTCAACAAAATATCAATATCGAAATTATACTTTTTCAAAATCGAAAAAATATCGATATAGATCAAATATCCGGTATTCCTACTAGGGACACACGCTACTCACTGAGCCCTACAAGGCTTACATCGATTGTCAATTTAGAATATTCGATAGTCCCTCACTTGAAAAATTTCTCCATTTACTCAGAAATCCAAAAAAATTCCAGATAATCGAAATTATCTGATTAAGTTTGTTATATTAACAATTGGCTGTACTGCTTAACAAATGACAAAAGCAAATGATTTAATATTTAATTCTCTTTTACTTAGATTACAAAAAAATATCGTTTCAATAAGCAATTATTGATCGTGTTATCGACTATCGATTTTATTGCATTATTTGCTGATTAAACTCGAGCTTCATTTGAAACCATTTTGTTAACTAGCCAGATCATTTGTATATTTTCAAAATTCCGTTAATGAAACAATGTCACAAATAAAAAACATTGCGTATACGCAACATTACCGCCCATTGATAAGAAAAAACCTCTCTTAACTTTCTTCCCTTCACTTACATGAATTCTTCCACTGCTGAAACTTGTGATAGACAAAGCAAGCACAAATGAAGAAGATGACAAACACTATGAGCAGTGTTAAAATGACACCAATCCATATATCGCTCACAACATGAGCAAAATCCTGAGCATCATCTCCCGTGAATACCCGCGAACCATGTGCAATATGTGGCGGTGGAGCACGAGCCGCTGGTATAACATTGTTAAATAACAAATCATTGGCCACATCGGCCACATCGTTATCCGAGGCAGCACCACTCAAATTGATCTCCACCTCCTGCCGGTCAATGGTGAAGTTGCCCAAAGCGGTATCCAAGCCCATGGCAAGTTGTTCTAACTTGTTGAGAAGTACCGAATAGTTGCCAGACAAATCGAAACTGCCCAAATCCAGTTTTTCACCACTTGTCGCATTGGCCACAATAGTGGAGGTGGCATTGAGACCCTCGAGGGGACTAGCAGCCAGCTCCGGGCTGTTGCTGGAGTCATCCAGATTGGCCAGCAGATTGCCCGTGAAATTCAAAGCTTTCAATAGCTCAGCCATGGCAGTTGAGTTCTTTTTTTTGTTTTTGTCAAAGTTTCACTCGCGTTTTTCTTCGTTTTTCTCAGCTTCCTCGCTGGAGCTTCATTTCGCGACTAAAACTGGCAAAATGTCGTTGGGCGTCGTTTTTGTAGTCGCAACACTCCTCTCTCATATATATTATTTATCACATATTTTTTCACTTTTGCAACTAATTGTATTAACGCGTTTGTGTTAATTCGCTTTACGCATATCTCGCAGTGTATCTGGCAGATACGTTTTATATGGCTCACACTCGAAGTATCTCATTGCTTCAAATTTGTTGTCTAAATATTGATATTGGGTTTATTATTATTATTATTTTTTTTTTATTGAATGAAAATAAAAAATAATTACTGTGATAAAAAAAAATATAAAAACATGATGGAAACATATTTGTCAATGCAATTGCGCTGTGCTTTGCTTTTGCCTTGCTCTGTTTCCGACTACCAACAGAAAGGGGTGAGTTAAGGGGGAGAGGGGTGAGTCTTAACGATATTGACTTGGTTAATTCGAGATTACATGCCAAGTGAGGAGAAATACACGTGTTGTAGATGGTTGTGGGGGATTTTTTTTTTAAGTTAAAAATTATTACAGGGTGAACGTTATGGGATAGCCAAAGGGAGGTTCTTAAAAAGGTACTGTTAGGCCAGACAGAAGAAAATATTTCAGACTCCATTTATTTTTGATCAGCTGTCAGATCCAAAATTTTGAAGTTAGAACCTTGTGATCTGAAACGCCCTTTAAGATCGGTTGAAAAACACAGAAGTTTTGGCAGTAAAATGCTTTTCAGCCTCTCAACAGCTAAAGGGGGGCCAGCGTCGCGACTGCAGCGTCGTAAACGTCAGCTGCGTGTGTGTATGTGTCTCTGACTAAGTTTTAAACACACACAAAATAAAGCCTACAGGGTATTTCGTAGTCGGGGCACTCGTTTACATTTCACTAACTTGTTTTATTCTAAGATTAAGCCTGGTATGTGCTTAAAAATGTAAATTACACAGTTCTTGATTTAATTTCTCCTTCATATAAAAAAAAACCTGTTTAAATTACCTTCCCAACGATAGAAAACTAAAGTCTCTTGAATGTTATCAAAATCTTATCACTTCTTTGCAGAAATCATCACTGCTAAGTGTTACAACATTCTAGATAACAATGCCACAGCCAAACTGACGTCAAGTGTTCTATTTTTATCACCTTTATGAAAGGCACCAGCAATTAGCCCAATTGTTTTTCAGTTGAAAAGTACAAAAAAATTTATACAAAAATTTAAAAGCTGGAGGCCTCATTAAGTGCTTGTATTGTTTTTAATTACTATAGTTACAGGTATATATATATATATATATATATGCACATTTTTATTATTATATATAGACCTAGGTAAGTGCTTAAACCAATCAAGTGGAAAATTTCAAGTTTTCAACGCCTTCGATTTGCATACAAAATAAATCTTGAATTAGTTTCACTTAATTATACGTAGGCATGCCTCAGAAATAGCTAAGTATGATGTCTAAAATTAGATTGTTTACACTATTTCTGGAGATTATAACACCTGTCGTTAACTGTAAATGAAATGATGTGGAAAATATTTAAATTTGCATTTTTTTTACGCTACTTAGAAGAAGAGCAACTCTTACAATATGGCGGTTTAAATACTAGAATCACAAGCTCAAGACGAATTCATATTAAAAGTAAGCAGTGTAACAGAAATCTTAAGCCAAATAAATGTTTAAGTTCTTAGATATTTATTTTAGATCTTATATATTCTAGGCTATAAACCGGCTAAAAAGCAAACCACATAGACCCAGTTTGGTTCAGCATTATTTAATTTCTTAAACCGGTCCACGAACCGATTCATATATATAAATGACCCTCCGAACCCGACGTTTTCTTTAAGAAAAAAGATTATATTTTAAAGAGACTTTTAGTCATGTTCTCAATTCCGCTACTATTTAAATAAATTTAGTGATTTTAAACCGGTTTTGGGTCCAGCCTCTTAATTAAAAAATTTTGTGGTTGTAGAATTGAGAACAAGGCTGCTTATAACATCTTCTTTAAGAACATAAATATTTTGCTCAAAAATTTCTAGGGTAAAATGATTGTAAAATATTGGACCTTTGTCTCATTTAAAAAAAGTTTCGCAAATTATTTAAAGACTCGAAGATCTCCTACATCCTAAACTGCCACTGATTACTAAACTATTAACCAAGATGCCTCTAAAAACCAGTCTGCAAACGGAACCTTAAGCTCAACGATGTGTTCGTCCCGAAGCGAACCTTCTCTAGATTTTCATTGCTTTGCAGACTTTATTATTCATTTATGGTGGAATCATCTTATACATATTTGAAAATATAAAGCTAAGATTGCTTCGGGATATATCAAAAACACTTTGGATTTTTTTGTACATTCAGAAATAACTAAGAAAGCCCGACTGTAATATACTCTGAACCTGCCAAAGTTTGTATATAACGAATAAATTTTCAGTGTGGGCCACACAAACTGTGTTAGTGCTGCCCATCAATATAAGGATCAGTGCTGCCCAGCGTTATTATTTGATTTTCTTATGACTTGAATATCGTTCATCTGATTGGGAAACTTTGTATGAGAGATCAATAAGTTATGATAAGTAGAATATATGTTGAAAGGATCCAAACAATCTATCTTTAAAATTGTGGGAGATATAGGTTTTTTTTATTAATCTGTCGCAGGTATAAGGAGTTTAAGCTGCATACATTTTATACCTCTAGCTCTTACCATCTCAGAGATCTGTCCTCTAATACGGACATATGGACGGACTGAAGGACTTGGCTTTATGAAGCGGCTGCTGATGCTGATTAAGATTGCATGTACTTTTTAGGGCCGGATGTTACATACGCTTGCTCAAACTCCATATACACAGAGAAAAAAACTAATATGAAATGGCAGTCATTTCCACATTTTTTCATTTTAATTTCACTCCGATATGACGAAGTTTAAAAAATATCAAAAAATAAAAACATTGCCTTGTCTGGATATCGAATTTGGGACCTTGCACTTATCACGAATGGAATGACGTCCTAACTCAGTCAGCCAATGCACACACACATGGGGAAACGTCTAAGAGACTATATATATTTTGTATGGAAAAATTGATATTCTTAAAAGATAATTTTAACCAGCAAAGATTGAATTGATCTTAAGCTTTTTTTTCTCTGTGTACTCATTGTACCTTCGATAGAAAGTATAAGAATCACATATTTTATACTTCAATCAAGTACACAAGGTGTTAATAGTACGGAAAATACGAAAGTTCCTTATCCAAGCACATTAAACTTATTTCCAGTATAGTTTGTATTTAGACACACTAATAATCTTGTGTACCTTATTTTAAAGATCGGAATAGACCTTTATCTATACAAATGCAATATTAATATTAGTAGGAACTAGCTGCCTGCTCCCGCCTTTAAAATCACAGCTCTCGGCTCATTTAATTGTATCATGATGCTCAAAAATCCACAAAGTCGAATTCATAGTCTTGTGCTTATTATTTAAATTGTATGTTATATACTTCCAGAGAATCCTTAGAAACAATTAATTTTAATTGTTCAAATAAAGATTTTCGAGTCGACATTTCAGAACATACCTTACAATTAAACTTAAACAATATATTAATAAATTACAATTAATTACATGACGAAACAATTTGATGATTTCTTTGATAAATCATAAATAAACATAAACTTGAAATTGAGCATTTAATTGGAGGCAGATTGCAAAGGAAACTTTACATAGATTATAATCACACACAAAGTGCAATGCTTTTGTAAATTGTTCAATCTAAATATTTAACATAATTTCTATAATTGTTAATGATTACAAAACAAAAGCAAAGACAACAACAATTGCTATAACAATCAATTGAGAATGTTTATGTCAGGCAATATTGAAAAGTAGGAAGAGATTGTTCAATGAATATCAATTGGCGAAAATAGAATGTGAAGTAAAATATATTTAAATTATGCTTTGTTGTTAAACAATTTGCCGGTAGTAAAAACATTTTCATTGGCTAGAAAATTTTCTTTTATAGGCAAATGTAGTTACATCCATTTGATTGCTAGCACTAAACTTAGTCACAAGGGTCTAGGAATTTTTTTTAAAAGTAAGCAGATTAAAATGTTCGATCACAAAAAAAGTTAAATTTGGAGACATATTCAATTCCATTTCCATTTTTCGAAATATATATCATATTAAAGATGTTCTTTCAACCTTTGTGGTACCGCTCATAACACTCTCTCATATACTCTGATATGGGACAAATTTTGTTTTTTTCATCAAGATTTGATTTAAGTTCAAAATTAATTTTTCCGACCGATAACTCATAGACATAGACACTAAGGGCCGATTTCTAATCTTTCAAATAGGTGCTATGTGTCAAATAAACGTTAAGTTAACTCTGTTATTTGTAATTTTATGTGAGAGATATTGCTAAAAAAAAGCTGAGAAATCGGGTCTAAGTGCTTGATAACTTGGGTTTTATCGTCTTAAATGTCATGAAATTTTTACAGAATGTCAGAGAAATATATGAATGATCAAAAAGGGTCGTCATTGGATTGGGATATTTTGAGAAAAAAATGTATTGCCTTGGCAAGCACCTTGTATATACTTTATGGGGTCGGAAAGAATTAAATATTTATTAATTTCTGCTTTGATTAAAGCCGTTGATTTTTGTTGACTTTTACGGGTCTTTGCGATCTTCTGAGTTAAAGTCGAAAGATTTGGACCTTTTAGGTAATTTAAATTTGAATAAAATAAAAAAATGAAAAAATAAAAATTGTTTTTTTTTTATTCGTGTTATATATTAATTAAATTAAAAAATAAAATAAAAAATATTTTGGAATTCGAGGGCTGTTCAACAAGTTATCGGCCTGCCAATTAAGGTCTCAAAAAAAAGGTGAAGAGTTGGTAGCCATGATTCCGGGACTCCAGGTTATCGGAAATGAAAACGGTAAATAAGGTTATGATCAGAATGGTTTCGATAAAATCGCGCTTAAAGTTTTGAGCAACGTAAAATATTCCCACTTTAGCAGGAACATTGCTAGCTAAAAGTGTATATCTGCTAAACTATTTCGAATTTTTTAAAATGGTTTGAAGTGGATGAAAGGGGAATGTCCAAGCTATAATAATAATGCAAAACAGAAAAAAAATCGAAAAACAAAATTTTTAAAGGTAGAAGACCCCCTAAAGATGTCAATAAACCACAAATCCTGAACATCTAACAAAAAATAGCTCGAATCATTTCGAAAAGGAAAATGCCCAAAAACAATTATTTTGCCGCATTTACATAAATCCAATAAATTTTCAAAATTAAAAATTTCGTGATCATCAATAAAAAAAATATTTTTTTTAAGAAATTGAGCTTTGAGATTTCTTTAAAGATTTAACCATACAGCTAAAGGTCCCAATGAAAGTACATTCTTTATCAAAAGCAATCATTACACATTAAATATTTTTACAAATTTTTCACATTTAATTTTCATTCAATTGATGATTCAATTTCATGGAAGATTGCCAAACAGGAAGAGCATTTGACTACAATTTGATTTCAATTGCTTTTCAATTCAAGTTTGCATAAAATAAATTGAGGTTGGTTTAAATTTTTTTTATTTTCAATCAGATTTTTTTTTATATAAAAAAAATATATTTATTACCTACACTTGATTCAATCATTGAACACATAGATGTTTCAACTTAATTGAAATTATATATATTTTTTTTTGAAAATTATTTTTCAGGCTTTAACACTTAATTTCATTTTAACTTTTCACATTTTATTTCCATTTATTTATACATAATTTGATTTGAAGGATTTTAATTCCTTACTCCATTCAGTTGAAAAACATTTTGGCGCCGTTTTTAAATTCCCCGCACAAAATAACACGACCTCTGCCAACACACAAAACAAAGCAAAAAAAAAAAGATACACAAGTCTCCTGTTTTTTTTTTTTCTTTTATTTTTTTTTGCTATTTTTCTGTGCAATACCGAACGCGCACGCTTGTTGATAACAATTAAAACTGTTCTGCTGGGCCCTGCAATTATAGCCAAGTTAACAGCACCAACAGCACTGCCCGGCGACTGGCGGCGACAACAACAAAACTCTATCTAGACGCTGGAGACAGGCAGCAGCACAAACAAAAAACCAAAAGCAAAGCTGACTCTTACTCTGACTCGTCGTCGCTGTCAGCGTCGCCCCAGTGAAGACGCCGCACAAAAAAAAATTAAATCAACTGAAACAACGACAACCACACGAGAGAGCCCCAGCACCGGCATCGTCAATGTTTTCCACTATCACAAATAAATTAGGAAAAAAACAAAATCAAAATAACAATAACAAATAATATTACTTACAACATTTTTCCACAGATAGGCATGTGTGTGTATGTACGTGTAACATCTGCTAATGATTGCGACTTCAAATTGAACTTTGGAATTATTATTTGTTTCAAATATTAATGGGTTATATTAGAAATTGTCAGAGGCTTCTGTCATAAATATTTAAAGATGTCAGTCAGAGTTTAAGTTGTAACAATATGGAATTTATTCTTGATTTGTTTTTGGGCTTACTTAAATTAAGTACGCAACATTCTTAATTTCAAAAAACGAAAGTAAATAAAAAATAAATGGTTAATATTTAACCAAATTCTTGAGTCAGGAATTATCCATACATAAAGTAAGACTACGAATTTTAGAAATCGAAACAATCAATCTCATCTCTTTCGTAGCACAAATTGAAGGAAGTGGTATTTTTTGATCTTGTAGGATTATTAATTTCAATTTCGAGAAAACTTTTACATCCACTTCATATCATCAAAGTTGATGAAGCTTTTCAACTTTTGGTCCTCAATCCAAGCCACAATATATTATGCTGAATATTCCATATATTTCAGTCCAACTTTCTCATTTCAAATGCCATCCATAAATTTCCATTTAAATTATTTGCTTTTAACCATATTTATTTTGCTCAATTTCAACTGCAATTAAATTTGTTATTTTGTGATTTATTTACTTATTTATGCATTTTTGGTAACTTTTTTTTCTAATCCTCTCATGCATATTTCACTTTTATTGCATATCATTTACACAATTTAATTTTATGCATTAAAATTATGCTCAATTTTCTCGGTGAGCAACAATTTTATGAGCTTCACTCTCCACTGACCACACAGTTTTTTTTTACCTACATATTATTATTATTATCTCTTGGGGTGTTTTTATCAAAAAAATTAGCATTTAATTACTTATTTTGTATTGAGTATTGCATTTGTGGCTAAAACATTGATAATAATAATTGCATTAGCTAATCGTCCAACCAAAAATTGCAAAACCCGGAAATATTTGTAAATTTTAATCAACAAATGTTGACTTTCCAGTGGGTTGGGTGTGTGTGTGTGTGTATCAAAATATCAAATACGATTAGCATTATGTGTGCATATGGGTAAGGGAGTATGCTAAATGCTTAGCAGCTTAGTGATGCGTGTTTCGCAGTTCATCAGCCAGAGAGAGAGCTTATAGAAGTTTGGTGAATCGAAAAATACCACTTCAAAAGTGAAAAAATCATTTACACGTGTGTAAATAAATGAAATTGTAATTGGCATTTGAAGTGCAGCTGGTTATTTGTTTGATATTGCTGAATCTTGAGTTTAGAACCCATATCAATAATCGATTTTTTAATGTTTCTTAAAGCGATATTCCATAACCCAAATAGAAGTGTGACCAAATTATCTTAACTTGAGTTTTATATACTCTATTGAGTTTTAAGTAAGCAAGGCTTATATCCAATATTTTTTCTTAAAATTTTACTCACTTTTTAAAGTTTAACTAACTATATTGAACAGTTTGTCAAAAGATCATCGAGTTATTTATTGCTACTTCTAAACTCTGGCCTGTACTTATTGTAATTCTGGAACACACTTTAGTTTCGCATTAATTAATCTAAATCTGAAAGCATCATTTATCTTTCTCCTCCCCGTTTTTTTTGGTGATTATTGTATTTAGTTGTGTAAATTATGAACTAGCCATTGAAAAGCATATTGAAAAAATGTGGCTAATTAACTAACAAAATTTAATTTTTTTTCAATGGATTAATTTAAAATAGCACAAAAACACAAATGGATTGCTTATTGAATTCATTTAAGTGGATACTTCCCTTCCTTTAATTTTGATATCGCTTTAAATTGGCTGTTTGTTTAAAGCTTGTTGTAATAATAATGATAATGACTCTTATCTCAAGTGTGGTTAATCAATTTGACAATTTAAGTGCCAGATTGATAATGCTATTTCAAGTTGAACTGAAGTGCATTATCAATATTTTAAAAGAAACAAGTAAGAAAGTCATTTAAGCCTAATTTGAAAATTCGCTGTACCCAATAAATGTATATACCCTTACAGTTTCTAAATATAAGATCATGTTTTGTAGATATATTTTTTTTAAGCTCACTAAACTATAAATGGTTTGTTTAAAAATACATGTGAATTTCGTCAGCAGCATTATTTATCGGACCGCCTCTTGTTTTAACGATCTCATAAATGCAAATGAAAATTCGATGCCGCAGCGCTAACTGCAGCAACAACGGGTGCGTTCAGCAGAGACACTTGATCACTGATCAGCTTAATAAAACTGCTCTTATTACTTAGCATACTTTTAAGCGGTCTTGTTAAATTGTCATTTGGAAAAGCTTCATGTTAATATCATATAAAACACAGGCTACCTAAATTTTCAAGAAATATATCATGGATCAGGAAGCAAGATCTTCTGCTGAACATGGCCAATGTCAACATATAAGCGACTACATCTAACCTGTTATCAATTAATACCGTAACCGAAACCGTTAACCAAAATTAACCGTTGTATTACGCATACCGGAATCGGAACCGGAACCGATATTAAACATTTTTTTAGAACCGAAAACCGTTAACCGTTAATTGGAACCGACAAAAAAATGCATTCTTTATAAGCAACCATTTATTTCTTTAAAAACTAAATTATCGATTTAATTTAATTTATAAATTAACTCCAAGATGTCAAGGCACCAACAGAGATATGCAGAAGCCACAATATCCATAAGTCGACTTTATCGAGTATAAAATATATGAAAAAGAAAACTTGGAAGAATTCGCCTAAGGAACGTATGTTAATCCAAAAAAAAATCAAGCAAATGAAGCCATTAAAAAATCCTAAAGCAGTTCGTTAATTAATATTATTTAAACTAATTAAACTGATTTATCTTAAAATGTATACTCCTTCTTTTTATATAAGCAACTTTTTCTAGATAAGAATTTTTTGTGAATAAATTGTGAATAATTGGTTGCATGTATAGAATGTTTTGGTTTTTTTTTATTTATCTTAATTTTTGATTATGACATATAAATATATTTCACCTGGCAAGATAGCAACATATACACTCAAAAAGAAAGTCGTACCTTTTAGAAAGAACAGTATTGTTGAGTATAGTATTGATTAGTAAAATGAAAGTATTTTTTAATTCCATTACTTTCATTATTTTTTTTGAAAATCTTAAAACTATTTTTATTTAACATTAAAAAAAAATTATACAAGTAGCGGGATACCGAAATAAAAATCTGGGTACCGTATCGGAACCGAAAACAAAAATTAATTAAAAACTGAAATATAACCTGTTACCAAATAACTCATTTGTGTATTAATTAATTCCTGATTAATACACCTATTAATAAGATTAAAATAGATACAATAAATTTAAAGTTTAATGGCTGAGCCACGCCCCTTGCTCAGTCTACCTACTTGTAAGAACTAAATATAGATTTATATGCACATAATTCAGATTAAAGCAGTTTTCAATATTTTCAAATAGGCCAACGATTTCAGACGAATACATTGATTTGAATGCCGGAATGGCTCTTACTTATTTTTGTAAAAAGATTTTGGAATTCGATGAAGATCATGAACGGATCTTCGTTTTGATGCCTTCGAAAAAACTTGCATGAGTTCGAGTACCCATATCTCTTATATTCCTTGATCTTTGATTTTTCCAATCCTTATATGAGTGGGCCAACCAAATCCTTACGAAAATATTCTGTAATTCTTTTTTTTACATCTGTTTTCAATGTTTGATTTTCAGGCAAGTTGTAATATAGTACCATATTTCAATTCATAATAAAAATCTACTACAATAAAATAAGTTTTTCAAAATATATTTAAAAATTTAAATTTTTTTGTTGAAAGATTTTTTAAAAATTGTCAATTTAGATAAATAAAAAAAATACTTTTCGACCTTTTTTTGTCTAAAAATCTTTCAAGTTTGCAGATAATTAGGACAACAAAAAATCAAGTTGTATGAAGGGTTACAACGGCCATTGAAACCCAATAAATACATAACAATTAAAAGACTTGGCCTATACGTCCTACTTAAATGAGCCAAAATTAAAGTTGAAACGGTATCTATTAATATAACTGTCTCGTATCAATTCAATAGTTCAAATATTAGTCCATACAGAAAAGAGTGAGAAACACAAAAATATTGAGGATACCGAAAATCGTGTATTTTTGCATTAACATCATTTAAGAAACGTAGGGCAATTTATTTAAAATGGTGCGGATCCCGGTCTCGCTCAATATCGGTTCTGTTTGTGAGTTATAATCGCTTTATTTCTTGGTTCGGGTACCGGATTCGCTATCTTAAATATACTTTCTATTGAATTTTCCCGCTTCATACCGAATTCCACAATTTTTCCCAATTCTTTAACCCAAATATCCCTTATTAGCTTAGTTCCTGACCATGAGCCTGTCTTTAGAAATGAGGTGTGTGTATTTGCTAAATGCAACGCCTTCCAATTGGAGTTTATTTATGTTTCAAATCTCAACTAGACTGTACAAACTCGCCGCATTCAACCACCACCTACTACATTAAGTTATATATACCTTCGTATCCAAGCATAATATGAAGATGGATACAGGATATTTTAAAGTCGAGGCACTCGGCTGCAGCTTTTACTTGACTTGACTAGCTTAAAATTTTGTTATTAAAATTTTTAGCAACTCATTAGAAAAAGAGGGCCAATATAATAATAAAACTGCTGCAAACTGGTTACGCATGCGCCATGGGTAATTCCTGTCAAGAGCAGCAGAAGCAGCAGCAGAGGCAGCTTTAACTTTTGGTCAGGTGAGTGGCAAAAGCTCACGTGATGATATGCCAAAAACTGGTATGAATATTTATAAAAAAATGTGTTTTGCCAGACTGTCTGTCTGTCTGTGTGATAAGCGTGTTATACCATCAACTTAATAATCATTTAACTATGCACTTTGTCAAAAGTTATCTCAGAATTTTAAATGATAATTTTGCCCTTTGTAGTATCTTTGGAATATGCATCACAACAGCAACTACTATCTATTGTACTTGTAGTGAGTATGTAATAACGTGTGTTGATGTTATTAACCTTTTGGGCATTTCTTAAGTCATCATCGGGTAGGTTGAATATACTTACTTGTACTTACTGAATACATGTACCTAGTCATCGTTTGTTTGCACTTTAAGCCTCAACTGGCAGGTGGCAAGGGGTGGTGGAAAATAAACAAAGGAAGGGAATATACGTGCAAAAGTAGAATATTTAATTTATAATCAGTTGATGCCTTTTTTTAAATACATTTTCATGGTTAAGGTTTTATCAATCAACAACAGATTACAAAGGTATTTTTTGACACAACAATTAGATCTTAGTTCATTCTGTCCCTTTTGAAGGCTCCTTTTCCCAGGCCCTCATAAACTAAGCTATATATGACTTACTGTCACTCAGCCGGACACTAATTCAAACATATTTTAAATATCTACCAAAATATCCAACGCTTCAATAGTTTCCTACAAACGGTCAGTTCCGCTTTAACCAAACTCATAAAATACCAAATGGATTTCTTTTAAACATTTGTTGACAAACAGCTCGTAAATTATGCGCTCATTTTTCAGGCATTTAATGAATGGAACTCCCATTGTGGGTCACCTAACTACCTAACGTGTTTGAGCTCATTGGCCACGGGTAGTAGCCCGTTGCCGGGCACAAACGGAAGTCGAGTTCAAAGTTCAATGACAGGCATGAAGTGTGTTTAGTTCAGGTGACAATCTGCTATCGATAATTGAAAAAAGAAAATAGAAAAATGTTCCTTCCAAGTCCCCATTCAATTTCCGTTCTCACAGCCCAAAAGGTAAACAAATCAATAGCCCAAGAAGCGCCTTCTTATCAAAGGCATGTGTTATCCTTGTACCTGCACAGCAACAAAAATAACAAAAAAAGGATACATTCCTTGATGGCAAGGGGTGCCGCCAGTTCTAACCATTTCCGTTTAACAAACAAAACAATAACAATTTCGGGTTTTCTCCTTTGTAGATGGGAAAGATGAGCCGCGACCGGAAAAGCGCATTTAACGCGATTTGATGGTTTACAAATTGGCTTAAAGAGCCATCTCCGGATGAGGGCAGAACCAGAGGCAAAAAAAAAAAAGAAAAGAAGAAAAATCAAAATCATGAAGAACAACTGACGGCATTTCTTTTGTAAAGGTTAAGGGGAACATATGCTGAGGCATGTTGCGGATGAGGATGCGGCTTGTTGCGTTTTTCATGATAAAGATTATTCTAGCAGGAGAGGGTTGATAAAGCAGAGTTTGGTATTAGGACATAATTCTTTAGAGTTTTTGTGTGCTAGGAGCCTAAATTGATAAGTTCCGGACTTCAACTTGAAACATATCTGAAACATTTTTTTTTTTTGGATAAATTACTAGAGTTGTCTTTTACGTTTTAATTAGTCGATGATGTGAAGGTATGTCTAACAAATAAAGATTTGGTCTATCCGTATCTTTGGCCAGCGGATATGGATGCATTTCAGTCTTGGTGTCAGAATATTTTCTTAATCTTTACGGTTCTATACATTATATAGATGCTTGCCTCAACCGATGCCTTATTCGCAAGATAGTGTACCTTACATGATACTTCCAGTGAAGTTAATGATCTAGGGGTAATTTGGCTTATCAAATTTGTATTGTCCATTCTATTATTTAAGTACGAATCATGTGTGTGGTTTCCGCAGTAGAAACTATGATAGTTGGATCCACCAATTTTTTCATATAGGTAGGTACGTATCATACGCAGCTCAAAGTTGTTTTATATTTCTACCTTTTCCTAAAATCTCAATGGGAACGGACCAAAAACACGGAAGTTTGGTACGAAACGATTTTGCATGTTCATTCACTATAGGTCAGGGGAGACACCGAAAGCTTATAGCATGTGGTGTGTATGTGTGAATGCTCGTGTATGCAGTATAGATTCGAATGCATATATGAGTCTTAAATTAAGTTAACATTAAGTGATCTTAGAATCTAAATAAATAGATTTAAATGACTTGTAGTTTATACATTTCCAGCTGTTTGATACCATTGCGCATTCAAAATTATTAAAATTTTTTAACATAATTTTTATTACCAAAACGACATTATATTATGAAACATTTAACAAAGTTATTGTTGGAGAACAAAAGAAGACACATTCAAAAATTATTTAACTGGGATATTTCTTAATATTTTGAATTTTTTTGTACATTTTATGTAAAATTCGTCGTATTTATATTTTTATTTTTTGGTTCATTGAAAGCGCAATGATATCAAAAATCTATAAATGCCGTAAAATTACAGGACATTTAAATCTAATAATTTAAATTTCACGAGAATCAAATTTATTTTTTTACAATTTACAAAAAATTTTAACTTGAAAAACAAAAAAAATCTTTTGTATAAAACCATATTGATAACTTAAAAAATAATGATGAAGTTCGATTCCTAGAGCCTACTAAACTATTTTGTGTTTAGTATGCGTGCGAGCAAATATTTTTAAGTTAAGGCCTATACTCAGATGAGATAAAAATGTAGTTTTTCACAGTATTTCATATAAATAAGGAAGCTATTCAATTGAATTCAGCTTTTAAAGCTGCTTGAAAGTGTTTCTATTTATATGAAGTATTGGGAAAAACTACATTTTTATCTGATCTGAGTATAGGCCTTTAAGGAGGAGATGTACAAAATGATTTTAGTTTCGGACCGATCGGGTTTGTCAGTTACAGTCCGTTTGATAGTAGTTATTTTAAATCACTCTACTGTGACGAACGAATCATTATATCGAAGTTGATTTATCAGCTATCGGCATGCTAAGTGCCTTACCATATTTTTACGGAACTTAGTTTGGGTCCGAAACTTAAATCGTTCTGTACTTCGCCTCCTTAACTGAAAAGTATTTTGCTCGCACGCGTACTAAACACAAAATTGATCAGTACTTTTTTTTGGTACTAAACGTTACAAAGCATTTACCGTACTTGCATGTGTACGGTACTTGCCTGAGTTTAGTATTTTTTGTGTGCCGAACGTAAGTACGGAACTTAGTTTGTACTTTGAGTTCCATTTAAAGCAAAAGTTTCGATTTATCTCTTTAGCGTTAAATGTCTCAGATGTAAAAGATTGCTTAAGTTTTCTAAGTGACGTAAATTAAAATATTTCTAAATTGTAATACATACTTTGATTTCTTGTTCTTCCTGGTCCATTTTCTTTTCTTGAAACTTTTAGCTGTCAACGAAATTGAAGTCCGACAAAGTAAACTTAACTTTCCCCTCTTGCTGGCTGATAGACACACCACAACTATCTTACCTTTTCGATCTTTTAAACGACTGCTCTCTCAGGTTGCTTTGCAGATAGAATAGACACCAACCACCAACTTCCTGGGCCAGGAGACCCACAATCAATCATAATTGTTTTTCAGTTTGTCAACAAACTTAACGAGAAGGCGACACTTTGCCGGCATCATCTTAGCTGCACTTGTTGAAGTTTGCCCGTCAAACACACACCGAGAGAGAGACAGAGGCAAATGTTATCGCCATGCCGACAGGCAGTGGGCCACGCCTGCACATGGAATGTGTTCTAAGTCCCAACAAAAGCCATTGACTTGGAGTTGCATATAAAGTTGCACAAAAAGCGCACCCAGGGAACGGTGCTGAACGAGAGCAAGGACTGATAAGGGACTGAAAAGCGGAAGTGCCCTTACCCAGGCTGTTGTCTATGTACATGTATATTGACAATATGGCGGCAAAAAAAAAAAAAAAAAAATACAGGCTACAGCAACAGTTTGCTTTCATATTGACGGACCTGACGCTGAGTTTTGTGCGCTATCAATGCCATTGAAGGAATTCCCCAGTGACTGCTTCAACAGTGTCTATGTGTCGCATTAACATATGTGTGTGTGTGTGTGTGGATAAAGGATAACGAAGCGCAAATTTGAAATAATCATGAATATTACATGAGCAACGAAGCAAACGAGAAGTCCTTCTTTTAGCCTCGGCTGGGATTTATATGGAAATCATTCACACATAACAAACACACAAATTATGTATTAATGCCTATGCAAAATGGTGTGAAAATTGTTGTAAGAGTGGAGCTACCCGGGAGGGAGGACATTAACTGGTAAAGAGGGTTTAGAGCTGTTTCAAAAGTCAACATTTGACAGTTGACAGAAGAATGAGCAGGGTTCAGAGCAGAGGATTGACTTAGCTACAGAAAATCGATTTAAATTTTTTTTTTAATTTGTTGACTTATAATTAGCATTTAAAATGGAAATTCTTAAAACAAATCCTCTTATGTACTTTTTTCATTCTTTCAAACCGGAATGCAAATTATAACTAGTTCGATTCATCGGTTCTAGGAGATCTTAAACATCCCTACTATGGTCCCAATGTACCATTTTTTTTTTGCATAAACTCTATTAGGCATATTTTGGTCCCCCAAGACAACTTACTAAGCCTCGCTCAATTTAGACCATTATTTTATATAGCTGCCATCTAACGGATCTGGCCGATTTGCACCAACTCTGTTGTTTTTGGAACTATTGAACTGAAATTCGGTTTGTACATGTATTTTAGACTCCTTAGGTATCCTACCAAATTTGGTTCGATTTGCGACACTATTTCAAATAGCTACCATATAACCGATCTGGCCGACTTTTACCAACTTTGTTGATTTTTTAACTATTCAAGTGAAATTGGGTTTGTACACGTATTTTAGACTCCTTAGGTGTCCTACCAAATTTGGTTCGATTTGCTATACAATTTCAAATAGCTACTTTATAAACGATCTGGCCGACCTTTACCAACGTTGTTGTTTTTAAACTATTAAACTAAGTAAAATTTGGTTTTTGCGAAATATAAATGTTTTTAAGCTATTAAAAGGATTACCAATCCTAAGTCGGTTTCAGACACTATAACATAAAGCTGTCATATAACATATCTGTCGAATCGTGCAAAAATGTGAAAATAAGAATATGTTGTTGCATTATTCGTATGTTTATACATTAAAGAACAATATTATTTTAACAGAACAATATTATCAAAAATCTAAAACAGCTGATATCATACGACCATTTGATAGCGACTTTTCAAGACGTTCTGGATGCTCAAACTCAAAGTTGTTTGAAAAAATTTATGATTTTCCAGATTCGGGCAAAATGGGGCAAAAACCAATTTAACCAACGATTAGAAGATACTTTAATGAGTAATATTGCAGTAACAGTTACAAAAATCTACGAAAATCCATCAAAATTTTACTACAGGAAACAGAATTACTTTGAGCATATGCTTGCCTAAAACAGAGCACAACAAAAACAATTGACAAAGTAAATATACAAAACAAAATCAAATATTATTGTTTTAAACATATCTTAGACATTATTTTCCATATTTTACTTAAATTGTTTAAGGGGGTCTTCTACCTTTGAAAATTTTTTTTTTCAATTTTTTTGTTTTGCCTTATTATTATAACTTGGACATTCCCCTTTCATCGCCTTTAAACCATTTTCAAATATTTGAAATAGTTTAGCAGATATATCCATTTTAGTGGAGCAATGCTCTTGCTAACGTGAGCAACAATCAAAAGTTTGTAAAATCGTCCTCGTATATTGATCAAATTTTTCTGATGTTTCCGAATTTTGGTGGATATATTTTTCATATTATTTCATATTTCCATAATTTTTTACGTGAAGACATAATTATTTGTATTTACAGACATTTCAAAAATCAAATGCAAAGCTGTAAACAAAAAAAAGTTGTAAATTGAAGAAAACGTTATCCAAATTAAGAGAAGTTAGTCTGTTATGAAACTGATTTGTTTTCTTATAATAATGCATTAGTTAAAACAAACTAGCAACACTAGGGTGCATCAGCTCTTCGCTTTCTATCCGCTCTCTGTGTGCGGTGCATACAAAGCTGAGCATAGCTTACTCGCTGAAAGTGGATGAGCCTGTGCTCCCGCTCCGCTCTCTATTGGGGGGGTTTAAAAAAAAAAAAAAGTTCTTCCAAAAAAAAAACCACCCTTGTTCTGTTTCCGAATTCGATTAATCGGAATTGGTAAAGGTTCTTCTTTTCAAAACTCGATTAGAGAATTTGGGTAATTAATTTTACCATCAAGACAGTCAAATAAAGATATATAGAAATATGAAGTTATTCGCCCAATAACACAATCAGTATTTGGACACAAATTTATGCCCAAAAAAAAATTACTCTGGGACAACATTCATTGTTTTTGAATCAAAATTATCAAAAAAATTGTCTTCGATGGTTTTTGGTTTGTGTTTGAAAGAACAACAAGTTGGTTTATGACACCAAATAAGCGAATTGATTCGGATTGGTTCTGAATCGCCTAACATTTCTGCTTATAAAAAGTTCTGCCGTTGAGCTGAAACCAGATATTTGCTCGTCTTTGTAGCTATAATTTCTTTGCAGTTCCCAATTGTTTAAGGTAATGGTTGCATGGAAAGCCAATTGGCAAATCTGCAGTCTTCAGCCAAAGGCTACTAAGGACCGTTTTCTTATCTACATAGTTTTCAAATCTAGGTGCTTTTTGAGAAAATGTATTATTGCTTACTTTTTGGACGCTTTTAGAATTAAACGCGGTTCGCTGTTAGTACAAAAATATTTTCCTAAAAATCACCTAAATATGAAAACCATGAAGATGAGAAAACGATCCTAAGTATTAGACTGGAAAGTCTATGAAACAGTGTTGTATAGCCAACCTGCTCTTTTTGTTGTGAGTGCATAAGTTGTTTTTGTTGTAAGCAAACACAACTAAAGTAAAGTTCCCATACTCTATAAATGATCAGACTTTTCAAATAGATGGCAAGTGCCAATGCACAAGCAAGTCAACTTGACTGATAGCCCACCCCCCTTTTCTTTTTCCCCACCTTGATATATGCGTACATATGTCTGTACTCCTGTTCTGCGAGTCAAAAGCGTAGCCAGCAATGAGCTTGCAATAATGTGATAAGCGCAACGGAAATGAAAACAAGTATAACTGCAACTGCAAACCAGACGATGACATGGGTGGTGGCCTGGCGGTGGCACTGATGGAGGAAACAACAAAGGCGCCCACAACAAAGAGCAAAAGCGGCAGCAAAGGCACTTAAAAAGGCAACTGAGACGAGGCGACGAGGCAACCGGCAAGCGTCAACATCAGGCAATAAAAGCAAAAATTGCCCACGGAGACGAAGACTCCTCATCAACTTATATGTATATGTGTGTGTGTGTGGTGTGCCCCTTCCTCTTTTGCCTCAATTACTTTTATTGGTTCGGCGCAAAAATTTACGTTGCATACTTTTCAGGGCGTTAATTTCGTTATGGAAAATTGCACCGACTTGACATGTGAGGGAGGGAATGGGCATGGAATGGGCGGCGGAAAATGAAGCGAACAAAGTGAGCCTCAGCCAACACTATGGCGCCCATTTGGCATACAATGAGCTTAATATTGAAAAGTTTCGAGTATCTTAATTAAAGGTTAAGTGTGTGTGTGTGTGTGTTTGTCTGAGAGCCTTTCGAAATATGGTAATTTGTAATGAAAGGCGACGACAAAGTGTGCAACTTTTTATGGCAAGTGAATAATAGAAAGGATTATGAGCCAGATAATCAAATGAAATTGATAGATATGGTTGTTTAAATTGATAAAGCATACTTTTGGGCGGCTTATTAAATTTCAAAAATAAGTGGAAAAGTGAAACTTATCTTGTTGAGATATATTTAAAGCATTATTTTAAACTCGGTAGCCGTTTGGGCGGTGTTAAGCTAAAAGTATCATCTAAGAGCTTGCGAAAATGCACTGGCGATATCATAGACCACAGTTCCATAGGATATTCGCTAGCTAAAGGTAATGCGAAGAAGAGCCAGAAAAACAGAGGCAAAAAATTGAAACAGGTAACATAAAAGGGATCTTTTTTTAAAAATATTCAAAAATCTTTTCCGTTTAAAAAAAAGTTCGAAAATTTTTTTTTTTTCTTAAATTAATTCTAAAAGCACAAAGGTTCCACTGACTTTCAAAAACTTAGCTTGACTGACTACCTGACGACCGAACAGTCCAAACCATAAGAGAAACCATTTTTTACAGTTGTTTTATTAAATGCTGAAACTGAGTACTAAGGAAGGATTTTTGGAAAATTCTGTCGGAAAATTCGAAAAATTCACTAAAACCCGTTTTATGAAACCTTTTTTCTATGAAATATATACACCCTGGGAGGAAAATGGGTAGTATGGGTGTAATTTTAGTTTCCGAGCGATTAACTCTAAACTCATATTCAAAACTAATCATACATCAAGTAAGAAAGTCGGTCAACCCCAGAGTAAAAAAAAAATTTTAAATTTAGAAAATAAAAATTGAAAAAAAGTGCGAAAAACCATTGTATAAAATAAAACACTTTTGATTTTTAAGCTATAAAGCTATAAGGCGTATTCTCAGATGACATAAAAATTATTTTCTTCACAATGCTTCATATGAATAGAAACTCTTTTGTTTAGCCTTGAAATCAGAATGCTTTTGAGCAGCTGTCTTATTTAGATAAAGCATAGTGCCGAAAATAAAATTTATGTCATCTGAGTTCAGTCCTTTACATAAACAAAATATTATCAAAAGGATTTCGATTTTGGTTTGGTTTAAGAAAAAAAAAATTTTATTTCCATTCGGTCGGATTCAAAATCATTTTTAAATATCTAGAATATATTGAAATTCCTTAAAAATTATATTAACTTATTTATGGAAAAGTCACCCACCTGTTCACTAAAGTCATTAAACAAAAATATGGAATATGTTACCTACAAAATTTGTAAAATGCTGAAAATTTTTACAAAAAAAACTTTATGTTTTCCATGTCCATTTCAAGACTCCATTTTCCGACTTTGCATGGTGATTTTTCAAAATTTTAAAATTATGTTGCTGCTTTAAAAATAAGCTTGGCGCTGATTAAATGAAAAACAGAAAATTTAGCATACAACCGTTTTCCTACCATTTTCCGACTTTGCCGGCGGATTTCCTATAATACTACGTGTATCGTTGGTTCCTTATTGGGTTAGTATTCATGAAATGCTTTATTATTTACTCTAATAATAAAAGAATGTTAAATTTTTGATTAGTTTTCGAACTTCGCACCACTGGGAATATTTATAGGACTTCTCCATTTATCGCTGCTAATGGGTCATTCCTTAATCATATTTAATAATTGATTTTGCTTTCAATTGTACTTCTGTTTCTTTCGCTTTCCAATTGTACACGGTATTTCCTGGAGCTTTTTCATCCATGCGGCTTATTTGCTTTTTTGCTCCTCAAAGTATGCAAACATTATTTGTTTTAAGAATTACTTATTTGAACGAAATAATTTATAGTCCGTTTTGTCAGCTTCATACATAATCTAAATTGTGCACTTTCTCATATTGTCGGACCAGTTAAAAGTATACAAAAATGATAAGCTACTAAAAAATAAATATTTTCCTTAATTATAAAACTTAGCATACTTAGAGGAGCAAAAATCATGATTTTTTATTTGTGCATAAACGTTGTAATATAGCTCATACAGTTCGTGATTCATTTGAGAGCGCTAACCTTTAATGGATCTGATAGTTGTAGTCTCCCAATGCAACAGATTGTTCAAGACGCGTAGACTCTCAAACTGTACTTGCTTATGAATAAGTAGTGTCTTAAATCGTTCAAATAGATATACCAAATTGCTTAAAAACTGATTAAGACAATTCGTATCTCAGAAATTATTTAATAGTTTGAAAAAGAAAGAAATATTTAGTCTGAGTGGGGGTCATTAACATGGTAAGAAATAATTAAATAGATATGGTAGTTTAGAATGATGAAGAATTGTTTGTGTTTTTCTAAACGCTTATAATTAAAATTAATAAGAATAAAAAAATTAGGTAAAAAACCACAAAAACAGTTAAGTAAACTTGATACCAGCAAGTGGCTATCAATTACCTTTTGAACTACTTAGAAATTTTACAGAATTTCTAAATTTGTTGAAGCCTACTCTTAGGTGCTTAGTAAAAAGTTTTGATACTATTTCAAGTATTAAAAAACTTGCTAAGCAACAATAACTGAGAAAATACTTTGTTTGGGTCAGAGTCCTCTCTACTTTGCTATCATTCCCAGTAGTTTTACAATTTATATCACTTAATTATTTTATGAGTTTAAAGCAATCCTTAATTTAATATATCAATTATTGTATATTTCGCGCAAATTATATCTCAAATTTGCCATTTTAAATGACACATTTTATTCACGCACACATACAACAAAAAAAAACCATATTCCTATTATAATATTTAACATCATTAATTAATATAAATGGCACTACACATGAACCAATGCAATTTGCATTTATTTTATAATTATAGAACAAAAGCAATTAAATTCTACTTAATCAAATTGCAAAATGCCAACTTCAAATGCAGTTGACCTGATTGCTGAAATGACTTCAAACAATCAATAAAAACGGAACACACACAATCATGGGAGGATGCCATGGAGACAAACACAGAGAGAGAGAGAGAGAGAGTGAGAAAGGAGAGATAGATTAGGGCTTGTCTCCAGTAGCCAGTGCTAATAAAAAATGTAAATTTTATGCACAATTTAAGAAAGCAAAAGAAAAAAAAAATGGTTACACAATAAATACAAATTAGACGAGACGTCAAAGCATCAGCGACAGGCAGACGAATACGAGTAGAGTGAACCAAAATGCTGTAAGTAATTTTATGTTGTTGATTATAACGATTCAGCGAGAAAAATTAAGATCAAAAATGTTTCTTTTTATTTTTGGACATTTGATCACTGTTTAGTTTATGGTATCCAATCAACCTGGACCCGTTCAAACTAAAACCTCATAACGTAAAAATTGGCAAAAAATATAAAAATTCTTACTTAAGCGCAGTTCTGTCTTCAATTTCGATAACCACATAAGAAATTTGCGCACTTTTAGTATGTCAATGCAATAAATTCCTCCACTTTCATTCGCCTAACTTTTGAAGTGGCTGTGGGGGTCACAAAACGTGCCTGTTCCTGCCAACTTAAAGTTAAAAGGCTCCTGCACCATAAAAGACAGAAGCAAAAAAAAAAAAAATCCACATCACATTCTGCGCTAAAGTCACAAATGTTTTATGAAAGTTTTCCATTTTATTTAGCTCAAGCTGGAGATGCTCCTCGAGTGGCAACTGCTGCTGCTGCTACTGCTGCTGCTTCTCGCGCTCATTTCGCTGCTGCAGAATAAGTTTTAATAAAAACTTGAGGCAGGAGGCAAAGAGAAATGCAGTCTGTTCAGAAATTCATAACCGCATTTCTACTCGGCACAGTTGTACATACCAATTGCTTATATATCGACAATATGGATGCCTTTCACGGTGCCAGCTGAGACTCCTGGGCTGCTATAATAAGTTTTTGTCTTTTGCCAAGTTTCTTTTTATGCACCCCAGCGACTTTAATCCATAATTCAAGTTTCGATGGCACTTGAAATTTTCATTATTCATGTAAAAAGCGTAAAAATGTGCTGTTTATAAGGTTGATTGGATAAAGGTCTTCTTCTCCCACCATTTTCACTTCGATAATTCGTGTACATCATTTTTTTTTATTTTATTTTTAACAACCTCTCATCAGCTTTTGGCGCGGCTGCTGCTGCTTTTTAGTTACTTTGATTGCTCATTTGGCATTTATTTGATGGGGCCTTCTGATGCGGCCTCTAAATTATTCATTCATTGGGCGTGTGTTTTGTGAGTTTTATTTTAAAATATTCATGTCCTGCCTTTGGCTAGCCAAAAGGAACAGTCCCTGGCGCAGGCAACTTAACTAAATGTGCGTAATTTTTACCGACAGCGCATTGAAAATATTGCTCCCAGCTATGAATAAAGACAGAGACAGATAGATGTACAGAGAGGAAGAAAGAAAGAGAGGTGGAGTGTTGAGGGAAGCTGTACGTGAGTTCGTAACTTGTACTTGGTCAAGACTCCGGCTGGGGTATTTGTAGTAGGGCATTAGTACGACGCTTTTCGTTTTAGGTTGAACCTAAACATTATTTTCAAAGGAAGCACAAATTTTAACTAGAAAAGTGTCAACAAAAGAAGGTTAGCTTAGAGCTACTCTAACTTAACAAAGCACTGAAAATCAAACACCCTTCTAATCAGGGATTAATCCCGAAACAAATATCGGTTCCGGTACCGGATCCAGTTCGTACCGAAATGAGAATATCGGTGAAAGGTTCTATTTCGGTTTTCGGTTTCGATACGATACTAAAATTTCTTAATAATGATTCGAAATAATCCGTAATTAAATAGAGATCTTTAGCGATTTAGATAGATTTGAACCGATACTATAAGACTACGGTCCAATATAGCTTATAATACGCTAGTAAAATACTCAAAAACTCACAAAAACAGATTATTATATATGGACGTTGACGTACAATGCGCAGTACGTTCAAGTGGCTCATGCGACACCCAGCCAGTGCTTGTTACGCGCGGAACCCAGAGCACATAGCAACCCACCACCCGCCCAACCGACCGGGAGGCGCAGTCGCACGACGTGCGACAACGAGAAACACGGGGGAAAGAAGAGAGATAAAAACGAAAAAAGCCCGAATTAAATAAAAAATTAATAATGTATAAATTACTAATTACGCTTGAAAAACTAAAATAATTAACACATATATTTTACAAATAAACAAAGCCTAACGGTAATTTCAATAGAATAAAGTAGACAAAGGTTATACAAACAATCATTATACGAATAGTTCTAGTTTCGAGCTAAATGGATTAAAGTGCGAGTTTTTAGTAAAGGAAGGGAACAATCAGGTCCTAAGATGTGATAAAGACTGTTATAATCTGTTCATATAAAGTGTAATTAGTAGTACAACGTTGAAGAGAAAGAGAAAAAAGTTTCTTGTAACCCTACAGTGGCACGTTGAATCTAAGTTGACTAATTAACTCCGGAGAGTCAGCTTCACCGTATATTAGTTTGTGAACAAAAATTACTCCAAGCATAGTTCTTCGATTTTTTAGAGAAGGAAGGTTAATTAAAAGCAGTCTACTAGAATAGGACGGAAGACGTACATTAGGTTCCCAATTAAGACCACAGAGAGCAAACAGTAGAAATTGCTATCGTACAGACTCTAAGCGCTCTTGGTACTTCCTATATTGAGGGCACCACACACATGAACCATATTCCAGAAGACAAGAAGTGTAAAGGGTCTTGGTTGTGTAAGGGTCGTTGAACTCCTTAGAATAACGCTTAATAAAGCCTAGCACACTCATGCCTTTGTTAACTGTTCTGCAAATATGTTTGCTAAAATTAGGTTTAGGATCGAGAATAATACCCAAGTCGTTCATTTCGTAAATACGATTTAAGCAAGTGTTATACAGGGAGTATGAAACTAAATTAGGCTCCGTTCTATAAAATGTCACACACATGCTCTTCGAACAGTTAAGTTTCAGAAGATTTACATTACACTAGGACTGAAAAACATTCAGATCTGATTGGAGATCAGTGAAAGAGTCGGCTTCTTTATAAGAAAGGCAAAGCTTAACATCATCTGCATACATTAGTATGCGAGAATGAGCTAAGATCGGAGGAGGGTCATTTATAAACAAAGTAAAGAGTAGGGGACCCAGGTGATTATCCTGTGGAACTCCAGAAGTGTTTTTGAAAGTCAATTTCTAAATAAAACTTTCTGTGTTCTGGAGATTTGATAGTTCGATATCCAAGAAACCAAATCGGACGAAAATCCGAGAAGGTCAAGTTTATGCAATAATAGCTCATGATTAACAGAATCAAAAGCTTTACTAAAGTCAGTGTACACTACATCCGTTTGAAGTTGATTTTGACAAGAGTAGTGAACTCAAGTAAATTTGTAGTAGTGGATCTGCCTTTCATAAACCCAAGATTGGTCGGTGAGACAAGTGACCGACAGAGATGTTGCAAGTAAGAAGTTATAAGATTCTCGAATAATTTTGGAATTGCGGAAAGCTTAGAAATACATTTATAATTTCCGACATCAGATTTGGAACACTTTTTATGCAATGTGATTGAACATAAAAGCTGCGTTAATATCATTTTAAAATATTGAAACAGAGTTTTTTTTAGGGCGAAATTTGATTAAAGTCCAGAAACTTAATTTCTTAAATTTATATTATCATTTTTCTAACATTTCTATATTCAAGGGAGGAAAATTAAAGTAAAGGGGGGTTGGGGTTTTTTAAAAACATAGAAATCCTTTACATTTAATAAGAGGGTTAATATTTACCAAAGAAAAGATTTTCCGCTTATTATAATTTTTTTTGTTATCTTATGAATCTTAAAAAAAGAGAGTTTGATTCTGGATATTCTTTAAGGGCGAATTTCTAAATTGTATTATAGTATTTCTGAGTGTATATATTGCTATTTTACCAGTGAAAATATATATTTTAAAATAATCATAAATAAATAAATATAAATAATAAGAAACCGAAACCATACCTGTATTAGCGTTTCGGTATGGTTCCCAGTTTTTTTTCGGTTCCTATTATAACGATTAACGGTTTTCGGCTCTCAAAAAAATGAATCTCGGTTCCGGTTTCGATACCGGTACCTGGCAGTAAACGGTTTATTTTGGTTAACAGTTCCGGTATTATTCCCTGCTCCTTATGCTAAAAGACTACATCAATTTTCTTCTTTATGGTACATACGGATTTACCCACCCGATTTCTTTTCGTTTGGCCCAACAAATGCTTTGACATATCAACTAAAAGTGTGTGTTTAATGCCCATTTCAAGGCCACTTCCTTAGGGAATGAGAATACCAATTTCCCAGCTCATTTTCCCAACTTAACATTAGTCAATTAACAAACCCAATGGATCAGCTTATTAATGCTGTCCCAAAATTACAAGTATCTTGTATCAATATCTTAAACACACACACAAAACATGCCAAAAGTGCCAGAACTTAAGCCTCTTAAAGGCCCAAACTCGACCTCAAACTTTACAAATCTGCAACAAATTGTGCAACAAATTGACTGAGGGGCCATCAGCCAGGGGGTCTAATGAAACACAATATCTTCGAGACAATGCTAATTGCATGTGATGCGTACAAAAACCGAAACTAAAACTGCATTCTGCATTTTGCATTTGTGGCAATCTGCTTTGAAGGCAATTGTGTTTTCTGTTTCGCCTCTGCACGTTTTTCGTTTACTTGGCCAAAAGCCAATTTCAGTCAAAAACGCATGCCAAATTTGCCAAAACGAAACGAAATACGAAAAATAGCTAAATATTTTATGATATCGATGAGGCAGGCGGAATGGAGCAGACAATGGGGACGGGGGTGGTTGGTTTAGAGCACACAATTTGCATTTCTGTGGGTCGTTCGACTCGGTTCGCTGTTGTTCAAAAAGTAGTTCAGTAGCAATGCCAGTTAAGCACATTGACAGGCCAACCAAAAATATAAATGGCTTTTTGATACCCTTAAATTTGAGCAGAGAAAAGTGGTTACCATAAAGTGAAGATGGCAATAAATGGGGTATATCACTTGTTTTTTTTGGAGAGGGAAATAGGTTCGGGGTACTTTGAAGATTTGAAGTATTTTGCTAAAAAACAAAACTTTTATACTGAATTTTGACTTATCATCTTACTTTCAGGGGTGTACAAAATTTGTCATTTCAGAGAATGATTCGTTTTCGGCGGTTGGTTTTGTGAATTTCTTAAAAGACTTCCTTCAAACAAATGGTCGTGTACCACTCAGAATGGACCGTCCTACGTTGCTCAAGCGGAACAGTGGTCACATGACCCATTCGGCCGAAAAAACAGGCGACCATTTGTTTTGCAGTGCTTCGTGCGCGTACAACTTTTGTGGGTTTTGGCTCCCAAACGCTCAATTGCTATATTGTATCCGACTCATACGCATTTATTCATAATTCGCCACCTGTGACGACCTTATAAACGTCTTCAGAAGCACCGCGAGCGTATTTTTTAAGCATTTCCTTGCACCAATCCACACGAGTCATTTTTTGAGCGATACGGAATCCAACGCAAACAAACCTTTTCACGGCAAAGTGTTCATGCAAAATCTTACATATACTGGATTGTAATGTTTAGGAATGCCTCATTCTTACAGTATGTCACATGACGATCTAACATTATCAGTTCAAGCACAGCACCGATGTTTTCTAGCACAACAACCGATTTAGGACGACCTTCACGGAATTCGTCGCTGAGCGAACTACGACCACGATTGAATTTACTATACCAGCGATACACAGTGGTTTTTGAAGGTGCTTTATCACCATACAAAGAAGGAGTTCATCGACATACATTTGTAAACATAGTTCACGTCGAAAGTTGTGAAAAATTATCCAACGAAAAACTTTTTTGAAATTTAAAATTTTAAGCCAAATTGGTTTCTTCATCTCACTCTAAATAACACAAATAGCGCTTGTACATCAAAAGGTTGAGAGACCGTTTCTGCTAAAAATGTCAAACTTTATTTTGGTATTACCAGATTTGAACAACACCTTAATCGTAACCAAAAAAAAGGTCTTATAAGGGTTATTTTTTTTTTATTTTGATATCGAAATAATCGAACTTGTGTGTTTAAAAGCAAAATATACAGGCCTGTTCCCGTTTCCGAATTCGATCAAATCATGTGGAATTGTTATTTGTTCTCGCTTCTTAAAACCAGTTGTGTTATTCAGCATCTTTCTTAAAATTTTTAATTATCTTCCTTCGAATCTCTTGATGGTAAAAACTTTCGCCCGAAGTCTATAATCGTTTCTTGAAAATCACAAGTCTTTACAATTCTGATCGATCGAATTCGGAAACAAGAAAAGGGTTAATAAACTAAAATGTCTGCCAACTAAATTGTAATTGAGTTCTGGCTAAGTTGTTGGTCTCTAGTTTTATGGGTCCGAAACTTCGTGCTTAATTTCAAAATCATGAATTCTCCTTCAACTCATGAAAAGCTAGGAATAGTGTGACCAGAGTTTGGAAATACAATTTTACCAAAAAAAGGAAGACCGTGATAATTTTGTGAATTGTGAAATAATGCATAAGCAGGGACAAATTTGGTTTTGCAAAATTAAACATAGTTCTTTAACTGATAAAATGGGAAACCAAATTGTGGCCGCTCCAGAGATTGTGTTATATTTTACTTTAAAAACACTTTTTAAAGTATTCGCCACGGAACCAATTGGCTATAAAAAATTGAATGGCAAAACTATCAAGGATTTCCTGTTATTTAATTCCTAGTGGAAAATAGCGGAGGTGGTGCTCATCTGAAAGCCTGGTAGAGGTAGCTCAGGAGCTATCAAATTGAAGTGTTGACTAAAGTGCAAAAAGCCAGGCCCATTTATCTTAAATTTTGGTTACGTAGGTTGAATGTCAAACTTTGTAAGCAATTAAAAAAATCACTGATCGGCTTGTTAACAAGCAGAGTCGGCCATCATTCTGCATATTGAATTTTCTTGGAGTTCAAGTAGAAATCAGACTGTAGCATCAGGAAGAACTGTTCAAAGTCGATGTTTTGTCTTACCTCCTTACCAATAGCCTCGCTATTGTGTTTTCGATCTTCGGTAGATTTTTTTGAAAATTCGAGAGTGAAAAACTGATTTCCGTTCAGTCTTACCGAATCGTGGTAGAATTTCTCTGGATAGAAGCCTTACTTTTGGACCTCACTTTAATATGTTCCTCTCAGCTTAAAAACAAGTTAAGGATTAACTTTTGGCCCCGATATGGACAAATGGAGCTTAAATTCAGAGTAGCTCGTGACAACAATTAATTCCTCTCCCCTTAAGCTCTTCTTAAAAGAGCATTTACACTTCGTTAGAGCAACTCAAACACCTTTTCGCCCACTTGTTTTCGTTTATGATGGCCATTTATGGAAAATTTGTGAAATATGGCTTATTGAGCGAGCGGGGGGGGGGCTTCCTCCCCAGAGAGAGTTTTGGCACAGCCATTTCTCAGGACAGCCTAAAAGTATGCAATGCATGCCGAGAAAAGCTTTTCTTTCGTTATGCTACTCACCTCCCTGCAGTTCGTTCAGCTCAGTGGCTCCTCCGTTGCCTACTCTTCCTGCTCCTCCGCTTTCCAGCTGGCTGACATTTTCTTTTTTCTTGCCACGCCAAACACTCACACCAAAACATTCCGCACAGCAACAAAACACAAAGCCCAATATCAACAGAATCCAGGCGGCAACCATTAACACAATTGTGGAGGTCGAGCGATAACTATAATTATGATCCTCAATCAAGAGCAAAACACTATCCGCCGTTAGATTCGAGTGCGTTTCATTCGAATTAAAGTCCAAATTGGCCAAAAATGGTTGCAACTTGGTCAAGCGCACATATGTATAATTGGACATGATGCACCATTAAAATTTAATCAATCTAAACTTCTCGCGAAACGTGACTGTTTGGTTCGTTACTCGCCCACTAACTGGCCCGCGTTCCTCGTGTGAGTTTCAAACTCAACCAAAATGGTATTTTATTTTGTTTCTGTTTTTTTTTCGGCCTGTGCAATCTTTATTATCATCACATTCTGTTGATTTTGGCAGATAGATCGACAGACTCAGCCAGCACCCTACAAAACACTCTCTGTCGTGTCTCTTGTTTAAACATTGCGCACTTGTATTAACGCCTAGCTCTGCCCGGGCCTGGGATACAAGTTTTTGAATTGAACAATCAACTGGCATTTGTTTACCTGCGAGAGCCCATGCTAAATCAGTTGTGTCGTCGTTAAATGATCTCCGGCAGCTGGGCCCATTCAGTGTGTGGTGAGTTGGCGTTTTTTTTTTTTTTTTGGTTAAAAACAAGCTTTCTTACCAGAGCGGGGGCTTGGCTGGTTAAAGCTTTTGGAAGATGATTAAAACAAATGAATATAAAATTACAGACATTTGCACATATTTTTAAATCAATTTTATTTTTAATATTTTCGAAAATGTCAAACTGAATGATGATGATTATAAGTTTCAAACGCGTTGAGATTAAAAATTCAAATCTCTGTGTCATTAAATCCTTTGAAAGTATAGGGTCAAAGAATCTTGAGCAAAGATCCATTGCGATCTGGAAGAGGTTTTTGGCAATTCTTTACTTAATAACTTATTTTACATGTTCAATTTCTGCAGATTACAATAAATTGATCAGATGGTGGCAAAATAACATTGATTTAAAGCACATGACCATCGAATATTTTTTTCTCGAAACCAAGGCTGCAAGCCGGTCCGGAACCGGACCCCTAAGAACCGGTTCGGTTCGGGTTTTTTGATTTGCCCGAACCGAACGATAAACCGAACCTTCCACATTTTTAACCCCTCGATTCAGAACCTGAACCGAACCACTTATTCAAAAAAAAGGTTCGGTTCAGAATAATAATTAATTTTACAAACGAAAGAAATTCTTATTGAAATAATTGCAAAAAGGGGAAGTTTATGAACAAATATTAAATATAAAATCTATCAATGATGTTGTTAATTCTTCGGAAACTATTCAAGTGAACATATATTACTTCGAAAATGTTTTTTAATTTTGGAAAGTCTAAAAAACGAAGACTTTTAAAATACTGTGCTTACACAGAGGGAAAAACCCTGTTCAGAAAATAAGTTGCCGGCAACTCAAAACAATAACAGATTTTTCTCAAAATTTTTGAGAACAAATGTTCAGAATGTTCTCGAAATGAGCAAAATTACTCAATCGGAGTATAATTGCCTTTTTGACTTTCATTCCGTGTTGCTTTGGGTAATGGTATTTCGCAACTATTCGGGGGTTGAAAAACAGAGAGAGAGAGCGAGAGAGAGAAATTTAGCTCTCTTTGATCTGTTCTTCTTGTGTGGCCGGCGCCCGTGGTCGCTTCAAGCGTTGACAGACGAGGTATATAAAGAGCTCAAAGTGAGAACGAAATTACTTAAAATGGTATTGTTTGTTCTCATATAAAGTAAAAATGTTCTTGAAAACGGAACAAAAACAACTCAATTCAAGTTTTGGTTCTCAAAAATGTTCTTGAAGAGAGAACATTCTACTACATATGAGATTTCGTTCTACATGTTTTTGGTAACGATTGTGCTCATCTTGAGTCCAATGTTCTCGGTTTTTTCCCTCTGTGTACTTAATTGTACAAGCATTTTCAACACTAAAGTTTGTTCTCGTAGATGAACAGCTCCACAAAGATTTAATGCCTACACATAAGAACTCCCAAATATTAGAAATAAAATCAATCCCAATCAATGTGAGTAAAAGGTGGCCAATCCCAGATTTCCTCAAACCATGTGCGAAAGGATTGACTTGAGTAAGGATTTTTCAACTCCGAAATTCTTGTCATGATCCTGAGAATGACCGAAAAATAAATTTCGAACTCGATTTCGGTTTCTATTCGTTGAATCGCTATGACATTTCAATTCCGTAGTTACTTAAATTAAGGTCTCCAAAAAAGGTATACAGATGGTAGCCATGATTTCGGGACTTTAGGTTATCGAACATGAAAACGCTAAATGAGGTTATGATCAGAATTGATGGGATTCCGGTTCGAACCTCAATAACATATTTCAATAATTTTTTGAAAAATTAAAAAAAAATAGATTTTTGAAAAAAATATGTGTTCCTCTTGATTGAGGTACGGGCCAGAATAACATCAATTCTGCGTCGATTGCAACATGGCTGATCAATATCGGTTTAGTAGAACTGGCTACCAGGTCGAAAAACGTGGTTCCGAGAAAAACGCGCTTAAAGTTTTAAGCAACGTAAAATATACTCACTTTAGCTAGAATTGTCTTCCACTAAATATGCAATATCTGCTAAACTATTTCGAATTTTTCGAAAATGGTTTGAAGGGGATGAAAGGGGAATATAAAAGCTATAATAATAATGCAAAATAAAAAAATCTAAAAAATTGGAAAAAAATCCAAAATCGAAGACCACCTTAAATTTTTTTTTAAATTAAAAATAATCAAAAAATTCACTAAGTAATTTCGTTCTTTGTAGTGCAATTTAAACACGATTTTTTTATTGTATGAAACATTTTATGAAATTATATATTCTCCAGTTTGATATTCCACGCTCATAAAATGTTTGATCCTTGCAGGCAAAAAACTGGTCCAAGTAATTTTTGAGGTCTTCATTTGAGGTGAAGGTTTTTTCATCCAAAAAATTTTTCCACAGACCGAAACACATAATAGTCCGAAGGTGCCAAGTCTGAAGAATATGGTGGATGTGGCAGCACATTTCATTCAAGATCACTACACCTTTTCCATTGATAAAGTCTGGCGTCTTCTGTTTAAGTGCATCACTCAATTTGTCCAGCTTATTACAATACACTTCAGAATTAAATCAATAAAAAAAAAAACGATCCCCTTGAAATCCCACCAAACAGACATCATATCCTTTTTTTTGCTGACTATCGGCCTTCGAAGTGATTTGAGCTGGTTCATCCTTTTTAGACCATGATATCTTGCGCTTTACATTCTTGTAAACAACCGACTTTTCGACCCAAACCGAAAATGCTGTTTTCGATCTTCCATCTTCGATAGGGCACCAAACAAAAACTATTCCAAAAAACTTAACAAAATTTTTTATAAAAAACCCTTACCATATCATTTGTTCAAATATATAACGGTAAAGCGGTTATTTCAGCTGTTGTCATCAAACAAAATTACTTAGTGAACGACCCAATATTAAGCGCACGTGTACGTGTGTTGGTTCAACAAACCTTAGCCTATTCATTTGCCAAACACCTGCTGATTAAAAAATTTCACTTCACAAATTTTCATTTAACCCAGACAAATTTTAATTGCCATTGTTTCAAATTCATATTCCATATCAATGTTCTTTATTTAACCTTGATCTGGGTAAAACCTTTCCATTTATGTATTTACCTACAAACATACCAATATTTGTTTAAATATATATTGGCAAAGCATATTTAAACAAATGGTACGAAATGGCAGGCAAGTGCAGCTATAAAAAGGTCGTCTGGGCTTGGTTGTCAAATTTTGACAAATGTGCAGCTAAATAGAATAGATCGTTTGATCCGTAAGTGGCCAAAATGACAGCCTATCAGCCGCATAGAAATATAGTAAATGAGGGTAAGTAGCTGCATTTCAACAAAATATAACTAACTAAATGGATTTTTCCCTCTCTATAGGACGTTCTCAAAAGCGTACTTGTCTCTGTCTAACCATAGGCATAATAATAGGATTTTGTGTGACGGAATTTCTTATATTTATCTCCATGCCAGAAGTGAGGAATAACATTTCGAAACACTTAATCAACTTAAGTAAGCCCAACAATTTATCGCTTAAACTCTATCAAGAAGTGCGAATTCTATGCTGGATCATGACTCAACCTGAAAATCATGAAACCAAAGCCTTGAATATCAAACGCACTTGGGGTAAACGCTGTCATAAGCTTATCTTTATGAGTTCCATTAAAGATAAATCCCTCGATTCGATAGCTCTACCCTTTGAAGGAAGCAAACAGTTATGGAGTAAAACCAGAGAGGCCTTAAGGTATATACATCAACATCATATAAATGAATACGATTGGTTTCTTCAGGCCAATGATGATACCTACAACATAATGGAGAATCTACGCTATATGCTTTATCCCTATCATCCGGATACGCCCTTATATTTTGCTGGTAAATTTGTATTAGAAAATAAGTCGGTTTATGTGATGAGTCGCGCAGCTTTACAACGTTTTGCTCAAGAATCACAGACTAATAGCTCATTTTGTAGAGCAGATATAGAGGAAGCGAAAGTTTTTGATTTGAGTCAGTGTTTGCAAAGTGTGAATATATTGTCGGGTGACACACGTGATTCAAGGGGGCGTGAACTTTTTCTTCCCTTTTTGAACAACACATTATGGTCTGATCCGTATGCCCTGTCCGATACAGCTATATCTTTTAATTGTGTAAAGCCAAAGGATATGAATATTTTCGATTCTTTGTTATATAGTGTAAAACCATTTGGGTATCAACATTTGATAGAAGAATTACCCCCTAAATTGGGAGCTTAATTTTAGCTCATCTTTATTAAAGGGTTAATTCATTTAATTTAGGTTTCTTCATGAAATTTTCCCAATGCATAACGCACCACACGATCTTCTATTTCTACATAATCATAATCATCATCTTCCTCATGCTTCTCCTGCTCATGCTGATCTTCACTCTTCCATAATTCACCTTTCAATATGTCCAACATGCGAAGTACTTTATTTTCATCCAGTTCCTCTTCGCTGTGTTCCATTTCATTAACTACTTCATTTTCACTGTCGGTGAGCAAGTAATCATGATAATCATCCTGCTGGTATTCTAGAGGTCGCTCCAACGATATTGAGCACTGTAATACTAATTGTTATAAATTTATAATTGTAATTATAGAACAATAGATCTTAAGTACTCACCACATAGAAATATTACACCTAAATTATATATTTTATGAGAGGACATGTCTTTCGGTTTACAATAAATTTTTTATACTGACGTTGAAATTTTGAAAATTTCCTTTTGCATACATTTTGTAAATATGGTCTGATATTTAAACAGCATTTTAAATATTTATAATAATATACAATTCACTGTGTCTATATAGACAAACCTAAATATTTGCTTAAATGCAACTGGATGGTGTAGCTCAAGCTTTGTCATCCAAATTAAATTTAATTTACTTGTTTAATGATGGAAGTTAGTAAGTTTTTAAACTCTATCTAAAGAAACTATAAAGAACCCTGTTTAAGGTTCTATTCTTTTATTTTATTCTATTTTAATGCTTTTTTATATAATATAAGTGAACAATTGCACATTAAAGAGTAGTTTACCCCTGCACAATAGTTCCAAAGTCAATTTATTTGGCTTAAAGACCAAAAAAAGTTGTGAATTGTGGAAAAAAGTTTAATTTTTTAAAAGTATATACCTAATGGGTACCGAAACACTTTATTATAAAATGCAGCCTGAAAGTCAGACTTTAGTTTTACTGAGCACGTGGCTTTTGTTGTGGCAATATTTTGTCTAAGTTCATCTATAAAGAAAGATGAACAAATCCAAAAAAAAAAATTTAAAATTCATACTAGTCGGCCAGATCTGTTATATGGCAGCTATATAAAATAATGGTCCAAATTGAACCAAATTTTGTAGGACATCTTGGGAGCTTAAAATACGTGTACAAACTGAATTTCAGTCAACAAAGTTCGAAAAAATCGGTCAGCTCGTTTATATGGTAGCTATATGAAATAGTGTCGCAATTTGAACTTAATTTGGTAGGATTCCTTGGGACCTTTAAATACTTGGACAAACTGAATTTTAGTTCAATAGTTAAAAAAAAAAACAACAAAGTTAGTGGAAGTCTGCCAGATTGTTTATATGGCAGCTATATAAAATAATTTTCCAAATTGAACGACTCATTTTAAGTCGTCTGGGGGGCCCAAAATATGCGTTTAAATCAAATTTCGAGCAGAAATCTTTATAATTAGACTTTATGCCAAAAATATCGACATTTTGACCATATAAAAATTGTTGACTCTTGCGTTTATGTGTTGAGAGTAGAATAGGTTTTTGTAGATGAGAAACTATTTTTCATAAAGTAAAGGTTTACGTATAAATATACTGAGTTCGAAATTCACATACATATCCAATATTTTCAACCATTTTTGCAGTTGAAAAAAATAATTGAAAACGCAAAATGAATAGAGGATTAAGATTACACCAGGCAACATGGCCCAGTTTATAGAAGCAGTGGTTGTGATGCTCAAAGGTTTTCGTAACTATCTATTTACCAAAATGATTCATCACGTCAGCATTTGTGGTAATTTTAGCCATATTTGAGGCTTGATTTGTGGACAACCAATAAGTTTGTTTTGACCACCCTCGATATAATCGTAAAGTAATATTTTGTAGCTTTAAAACAAATTATCACAAAAAATTCTGCGATTTTTTTTAACGAAGATATGCCCTTTTGTATACAAATACGTTGGTTGCTATTTAAGTTTCTGGCCTAGGTCACTTCTAGCCATTTTAGGACCAATTGGCCTTTTCCCAAAAAAAAGTTTGGACTTTTATCGATAAAAGCTCCATACAACTCTTTCTTGTGTGACCACGTTTGATATCGATTAACGATTAATCAAAAACTTACCTCGGCAGAAAAATGGAATTAACTCGTGAAAATTTTCGTGCAATCATTTTTCACAACTTGGATTATTACGACAAGAGTGCAACGATGAACTTAAATCTTTGTATGGCGATTAAGCACCATTCTATAGTACTGTAAAAAATTAATTTAATGAATGCAATCGCTGTCGACGCTCGCTCGAAGACGAAGGTCGTCCAAAAATAGTCGTTGTGCCAGAAACATTGATGCCGTGCGTGAACTGATTATGCAAGATCGTCATGTGACATACCGTGAGATAGAGGCATCCTTAAGCATTTCTTCCACCAGCATACATTCGATATTGCATGAACACCTGGCGTAAAAAAGGTTTGTTCTCGTTGGATCGCTCAAAAAAAGGCTCGTGTGGATTGGTACAAAGAAATTTTAAAAAAATATAATCGCGGTGTTTCAAAAGACGTTTATAAGATCGTCACAGGTGACGAATCATGGATTTATGCTTTTGAGCCCGAAACAAAACAGCAATCGACCGTGTGGGTCTTCGAAGACGAGCCAAATCCTACGAAAGTCGTTTGTGGAAGAAGCACTTCGAAGCAAATGGTCGCCTGTTTGTACGGTAAAACTGGTCATGTGGCGACTGTTCCGCTTGAGCAACGTAGGACGGTCAATTCTGAGTGGTACACCACAATTTGTTTGCCTGAAGTCTTCGGAGAAATTCGAAAAACGAACAAGAGAAGACAGATCATTGTGCACCATGACACATCAGCTCACAGCAGCGCCTTTTTGACCGCCCAAAACGTCGAATTCATGGGTCATCCGCCGTACAGCCCTGACTTGGCACCCAATGACTTTTTTCTATTCCCGCACATCGAGGGAAAAATGCGTGGTCAACGATTTACGTCGCCAGCAGATGCTGTTGAAGAGTTTAAATACCATGTTTTGGTGGTGTCTCAATCGGAGTGGAAAAAGTGCTTCGACAATTGGTTTGAGTGCATGCAAAAGTGTATAAATCTTGCTGGAGAATACTTTGAAAAACAATAAAACCATTTTTCATCATAAATATTCGCGTTTTCAATAATACGTAATACACTTTCATTAGAATATTTTCCGATTAGGAAATACCATGAGGTACACCCTTGATCGAAACCCTTATTTCGAAACGTGCTGGAACCATTAAAGTTCGGTTCCGCCTGTACAAGCTGATCATGATCATTCAAAAAGGATAATTTTTTTGTGGTACTTCTTCAGGAAATTGTGCCTTCTATTGAACCTGAGGATATACGAATTGGCTAACCTTAGTTAGATAGACACTCTCCATTATTTTAATCATACCCAATCTCTAACTGCTTACAAAGGTAGTTCTCAAAAGTATTTGAATGCATTTCATATCATTTATTGAACATATTTCTCAATTATTCAGGCGCTTTCAACTTCAATTATTCATCACCACCACCACCCTGACGACGACGCATGCCAGCCAGACGAGCAATGTTCTCACAGTCCAAACGACGATCAGCTCCTGCGTACAAATATTACAAATTAAAATCACTTTCGAATTTTTCATAAAACTTCACAAAACTTACCCCTGCAAGCATATTCGATGAGCTCACAACGATTGACATTACGCCATATCCAAGTTCTGCGCAATTTCTCGCGACACATACGATTCAGGCCCGGTATATTATGATCAGCGGAATCATTCAAACGACGTGAACATTGATCACAGTCACGTCTTAAAACCTGACAATCCCGATTCTGAGCCTCAATCAGAGTCAAACAGAGGACTGTAAACAGAATAATATTTCGTAATGATCCTTAAGTAAAACTCCTCTAGAAAACTCACCAGCAAAAATAACCAAAATTGTTTTGAAATACATTTTGTATGCTTGAGGAGGAGTACAGTTTGATAACTACCTTTAAGTCGGTATACAGTCAAGTTTATATAAATACGAGATATAAAAGAATTTCAAAACAGCTGGGCAGATGGACAGTTATTTGACTGAAGACTTTGTATTCAAACAAAAGTTTATTTAAATAATAAATGAAAGAAAATAAAACATTTTCTTTGATTAAAAATGGGTCAAGTCTGGAAAATTACTTCCTCGTGTGTTGTACTAAAATAACAATAGAGGCTTTAGCTTTATAAAAACCCCAGGTTTTGGGTCTACACTCACACAGAACTTGTTTCAGTCTCTCAACCAGAAGATGTCGAAAATTGTATTCCTTTTGGGTGAGTTGAGAATTTAATTTCAACGAAGTAGGAAAATTTTGACATGTTTTTGTTGAACCAGCTTTTTGCTGCCTTTATCTGACCGTTGAGGCTCAGAATCGTGGTCGTGAGCTATGTGACCGTCAGAATCGCATATGCCTACGAAATGAGGAAAGAGTTGGACCGCGAGATGATGTTTCGGATCACTTTAACAATCATTGCCGTCGCAGTAATCGCAGATGGCGTACCATAACACGCTGTCAATTGGCGCGGGCTGTTTGTGAATGTAAGTTTTGTTTTTGAAATAATATAAAATTTTTTAAACTTTTTTTTTAAATTTTCCAGTAACTGCCATGCGTTGTTCCACTCTGACCTGTTCAAATGTGGAGCAAGCTTTACGTGGTAGAACTACGCCTACTCCCCGTCCGCCTACACCAACTCCTTCAATTCCCACCCCTGCTCCCGTTGATTAAAAAGCCTTCAGTAAATGCCAGTTGTTCTTAAAGTTGTATCCGAATAAAGTATCTTGCGAGCAATAAACACTCGAGTGTCTGCTGTACTTTTTCTTCATCTACTTGTGTCTTGGCCTTCCAGGAATCAACAGTCACTGTGGCCGCCACGTACTTGGCATTAGCATACCAAATACCCAGACGAAGAAGTTTTTTTTTTTTTTTTGGTTTTGCCTTTCCACTGATGATGAGCCAGGCACGCACTTCATCCTCATGCATCCCGCCGCAGCCAAAACATCATTTTTCATAGAAAATTGTTTTGATTTTTCTTGATATGAATTTATGGACTTTTTTTTAGGGATCCCCCATGGCTAAGTCAAAGACAGTTTATGGAGCTGACTGAACTGAAGGATGTGTGGATTAAAGCAGATTGGGGGTTTTAAACCATATACATACTTCCACAATTTTCAAGTAAAGTTTCTTTTGATAAGGAACCTATAAAACCAGACTACAAACCGAGATCATAAGAACGGATAAGGTTCTTTTATTAAATAAAAGAAAAAAGTTTTTCAATTAGAGTATTCAGAATTAGGCTGGGCTTACATTGCCTCGTTTTCTGTCATTTTGAGTCAAATTTCTGAAATTTTATGGCATTTGCCACTTAATATCCAAATGTAAACCCAACATAAGACTTTAAATGACTTTGACATCCTTTGAAAATTTTCCAAAGGAACATATGTTCATTGGAAAATGTTTTCAATTTTGGGAAGTACTCAAAAACGAAGACTTTTGTAATGTTGCATTAATTATACTATCTGTTTCAGCAATCCAAATAAAAGTTGATTTATGGATTTCAACATTAAAGTTTGTTCTTACTAATCTCAGAACTAATAGAGATGAACAGTTACAGAAAGATTGAATGCCTTTTATCTTAAACTAAGTTGATCTTAAAAATAACTAATCTCATCTAAAAGATATAAAACACAAGTCAATAAAATTGGGCTTTCTACAGTTTAAGGAAAGTATGATGATGCTTTGAGATTATTTTCTTATGCTTAACACAAACGCTCCATCAAGTCAGGATTTTTGATAATTTAAACCTAAAATTGGGATATTTTTTTTTTTTGCATTTTTAGCCATGGTTTATGGGCCTTTACATTTGTTTTGACCTCTTTTTGATATTATCGTAAAGTTATGTTCCTTAGCTATAAAATAAGTTATCCCAAACAATTTTGTGATTTTTTCAACGATGATACACTATTTTGAATACAAGTGTTAGAATTTACCTAATTTACCTAAACCTAAAAGTATGCAATGCTTAAAACAGTACCATGGGCTAGTTATTCGTATTGAATTATAATGAAAATTATCCACAACACCACTTGGACGATTTGAACACTTGTATTTTAGTGAGTAAGTAAGTAAGCCCATAGTAACCCTAGCTATGACTTTTCTCCACTTTACTCGAAATACATGGACTCCGTCTCAATAAAACTGCTCGTCTTCGGAAGCGAAAAGCGTATTAGGCTAATTTTGCTTTCCTTCAACTCAATTAAAGTGAGTTCCAGTAAGAGCGTGATTTTCTACCGGGACAAAAATAAGTCTAATGGTGCAAGGTATAGGATATAAGTAGGGAAGGTAAGTTGCCACTAGTTATTTTTCCGCTGCGTCGAAATCATCACTTTTAAAAAGCCTAATACAGTACTCTGACGATAAAGTTGATGGATGGATGGATCCTCGCACATCCTCACAAAGCCTGAACCAGTATTCAGAGGATGAAACTGATGGAACCAGCTGTTCGTAAACCTCACACTGTATCCAATGACATGCTGCTTTCTTTATATAGTAGTCAATGCCAAAGCTGACATTGTCGTCGGATAAAAAGAATGTGTTGTTTACACTTTGATAAAATACACTTACGGAAAATGTGGTTAAATAATGCTTTGATATGAAACTCGTTACACAAGTACAAGGTAAAAATTGACTGTGTTGCCATTTTTTTAACAGTGCTGCAAGTACCTGTAAATTCGACAGAGGTTCGGATCCGTGCTCGAACCCTCATTAATAGAATTCGAAGACTGAATGCCTTATAAACTACTGCAATTTTTGAAGACAAGCACATAATGATCTGTTTAGATTGTATTGAATGCTTACTGGCACACATTGCTTGCACTTTTTTACAGAAGTGGGATTCCTGAAACTAATGTGATTTTTGTGGTCATGAAATCGGCTGAAAATACGATAACTTTTGAGCTATAATAAAAAGATGAGCTATATTGGGGTAACGGTGATTGACAAACATCAATACACAATGTGACTGTATATATAAAGTAACAGTGTGATTTGATGTTTGTCAGGTACGACTTACTATATGGCTCATTTTCTAATTTAGATTACAGAATTATAAAACATGCTCATAGGTATGGAAGAATATTTTTGTACATAATTGTCAAATATTTTTTAAAATCAGAGTTGATTCTATGCTTGGAATTTTATTTTTAGAAAAAGGGGGAAAAAGGGCATCACAAGAACAGGGAACGAAATAAAGTACAAATTACTTCTTAGGGTCGTTTTCTCATGTTCCTGTTTTTCAAATCCAGATGCTTTTTGGAGGAAAATGTGTTGTCTTTAATTGTCTGAATTTGTGACTAATACAAGGTGATTTTTTTAAGTGGCCTAAAAGTATGCAACATAGATTTTTTTAAAAAGCACCTAGTTTTCAAAAACTTGAAGATTAGAAAAGGGCCCTAAGATTTAAAAATATTTGACATTTATATTAATTTAAAGTTCTTGAGTCTTGTGAGTTTTTTTCAGGCTCGAGGTCATTTAAAGTTATGCTAATGCATTACTATAGAAACAGTACTCACACAATACACAAAGGAGGCTTTGGATTCCACTCTTCCTCATCAGTGGTTTTTCTTTTCATTGATGTATATATGCTTCCTTTATTTAGTAATTTTACTGAGAGGCAATTTGAGCTTATAAAGATGATTTAATTTTAGATCAAACAAACTGATTGTTTTAATAAACAAATCGGTAACTACAAATGTGTAAAATGCTTTTAATAATTTTTAAAGGTACTGTTTATGTTTATTAAAAATTTTGATTTCTTTTGATTTACAAACAATGTCACCTAGAGCATCTTAGCGCAAAACACGCGCCACATTGGCACAGAAGAGATTAGCACAACGCAGCAAGGTTACTGTAAAATAAAATTTTAAAATTAAATATTTGACATTTTTCTATTGTGCAGTAGACCCACATTCACAGGAGGCTCGCTCAAGCTGACAACGTGTAATATTTCTCCAGTTTCGATCCGTACGACGACACCAATCATTGTAGATATTCACGGTATCATCTGTGGTACCCACCACACGCTCCGAATGCATACATTCACGTGTCAAGCGATTACAGTACTCAAGATCGGATTGAGCCTGGATTAGCACCAAATAGAGACAGCAGAGAGCTGAAATGAATGATAAACTTTTGATAAATGAATTTTTTTGATGAGTGAAACTTACACAATACCAGCTGAATTTTTGGACATTTTATTTTGTGATTAAATTTCATTTATTCTCTTAGCTATTTATATGCAAAAATATCATTCAGGAAGCTTAATAAAAATCTTGTGTGCTGTTACCAGCTGTCCCAAGCTCACATTGTTGTACTAAAGGCAATTGTTTCTTTAAAAAAAAAAACACTTTTATTTTAAAATTGAAAGCTACTTCCTGGTTATTTTTGTGTATATAAAACCTTTGCCCAACTTAACTCATTATCATTATTTTCGCTATTTTTGACTTTCTCAAAATGCAATTGCTAAGTCTACTTTCGTTATTTCTGCTGATCGGTTGTCTCTCTGTAGAAGCACAGCGTTTGGATTGTCGTCGTCTTAGGGATCAGTGTGTATCCTGTACTCGTAGACTAGATGATGACAAAAACAATTTGACCTTTTGGAATTCTGACTGTCGAGAAAAGACTGCGCGTCGTTGGATTTGGAGAAATCTAACACGTTGTGAACTGCAAATGATTGCCTGTCAGGGTAAAATTAATTTGTTTTTTGGAATATCTAATTTAAATTACAATTTTGTGGTTTATTTTTCTTAGCTCATCATAGAAAACTGGACTGTGCGGTGATTGCTGAACTGGCTGGCATGCGTAGACGTAATTGAGTGTATCAAGAAGATGTCAAAGTTTTTGTATTTAAAAAAATAAAATATAAATACAATAAATTTTGAAAATACTTGTACATTGTTTTTTTCTTCTTTTTAATATTTAAAACTTGTTTAACCCTTGAACTTAAAAATTAGAATAAAGTGTTTTCATATTCCTTTAAACAGTTTTAATTGTCAAGATTTCAGCATTAAAGCACAGCGTTTGACTTGATTAAATGACTAACAAATCCTCTTGTAGTATTCCAACAACCGCAAAAATGCAGTTTCACAAATTAGAAGCCACAAAAACCAACAAAACCCAACCGCAGCAGCAGCAGCAGCAGCAAAACCAAAAATCCACCCACCCCCGGGCCAAGCCAAGTAACGCCCTTTGTCTGATGGCCAGTGTCCAACTCTTGGATCCCACACCCTCTCTCTCTCTCTGTCTCTCTCTGTTGCACTTTTGAATTTAACTTTGGTCTGGTTGTGTAAAATTTACTTGCTCAGAAATTCAATTCAAAAGCGATTATCACCACTTAGCTGTCAACGACACGACGCCAAAACTCGGCGTTCAAGTCCGAGTTCGAGGCAAAGCACTTGGCCAACACTTGACAAAGAGCATATACATATAAGTACATATGTATATATGGATGTTCCACCACACTTTGTTGGCTCAAATAAAATTTACACTTACAAGTGGCGCTAAAGTCAAGTGCAATGCATTTTCCCCCCTCACTTTGTTTTTTCCTTGGATTTTTTTTTTTTATTTTCCTTTAAGGCAACGTCAGCTGGTCAGACATGTCCAAATTGTGGCTGGAGGCGGCTATGGTGAGGGAGGGGCAATGGCAATGGGTGTTTGCGGCAAATGTGGTCAAGAGTTTTCATAAAGTTCATCATCCTAAGCATTTTTCAAGTGGCGAGCATTTCATAAAAAAAAAAAAAAAAAGATTTTCAATTTCAAATGTTATATAAGCAGAGAGTCTGCGCCTGTGAAAACCATTTCCACTTCTCTTTGACCAAGTCGTTTATACACTTTCACAAAGGAGGGTATTATAATAATATGAATGGGCCAAAAACTATAAAAATGTTCATTTTTCTAACCAAAATTACATTAAATCATATTTAAATGAGCAAAAACAAAGAGAAAATTAAAGAACACATGGAAAAGAATTAAAAAATTAATATCCCTTAATTTTTCCTACATTCAAGTAATTTGGCTTATAACATATAACACCATTTTCCATTAGCATTTTTGATCTTATTATAAAATCATGTATCTGCTTCGAACTCTGTTTTTTTTTTACAAGGGTATTCTCGAGATTTTTTATAACAGTCTAAGCAAAAGTTGATCAGGGCTGCAAACGGTTTTTGAACCAAAACGCTATGAACCTGGAATTAAAATTTTTTTCCTCTGGGAACTAAAACTCTTGTGGAAAAATAGTTGAACCTTAACCTCTTCCGAACTTATTTCTTCCAATATATTCGGATCTGTTTAAACTTGAAAGAACTCTAAGTGAAAATATTACAATGTCGGAGCATTTTTCTCTCAATGTAGCTTATACATGACTCCTGCGTACTAAGCCCTGGACTAAAAAATTCATAAGCAAGTAAGAGAGTTGGTCAAGCCCGACTGTAATATAGTCTGAATCTGACAAAGTTTGTATATAACTGATAACTATTTTCTGACAGATTGACGGATATGGCTTTATTGACTCGGCTGTTGATGCTTGTTTAGGCCGAGAAACCATTTCATTAAAGTTTTTTCCAATGCTACAATAATTTGTATTATTTATATAAAGAAATACTGAGGGCGAAATACTTAGGCCGACTGCTTTGATAGCATATTGTATGCCGACTTTAATTTGTAAGCTAGTTCCATTTATGAATTAAAGCAAATAACACATAATGCAGAATAAAGTCTGAAATCTAATGTTTAAACAGAAAGTTCAAGTTTAAAATGACTTTGGATTTACTACCTACAAACATTTGGTCCTTCGAGCCGGATATAAATCTCAAGTGAGCTATGGATCGCGAAATGGAAGAGGGATTCCGTATAGACTTTATAAACTCAGAGATTCTCCCTTCTGTCCATTTCATAAATTTGCATAACCTCATTATTTAAAAAATTAAAAAAAGTATTTTTTTAAAATTTGAAAAACCTTGCCCTAGAAGTTTAATTGAAATTGCTCGAATTTAGGTAACAAACATGGGCCTGACTCGGAACGCCCTATAAAAAGATTTTTTTTACTATACACATCGGTCAGCTTCGCCAGCTATTGGAGCCAGCTTTGAAGTAAGAAGCCATTTAAAAAATTTTAAGTACGTCCCTTTCACATGTCCGAAATTGGAAAGGCACATTAGAGATTGAGAGAAGATCGGCTTTGCCCTTTTTGGGGCTGTAAAGCCAGATATATTTTAATAGAATATTCGATAATGAAAGCCCAAAGAATTTAGACATATGTTTACAAATTCACAGAAGAATGTTAAAATTTGTTTAATAACTTTTGTTGCTGAACCTTTATTTAGATCCGAAAATCAAATATTTGTAGTATGTATATAAGCACTGTGTGCCCTTTATTTTTCCAAATAGTTTGTGTGTTTTCTAAAAATTGGAAAATAAGTTTTGAAATCTAGAGGTTAAAGCCCTGAACTCAGATAAGATAAAAATGTAGTTTTTCACAATATTTCATATAAATAAGAAAGCTATTCAATAGTATTCAGCTTTCAAAGCTACTTGAAATTGTTTCTATTTATATGAAGTATTGTGATATACAAAATATTTATCTCATCTGAGTATAGGCCTTAAACATCTAAATATTTTTTCTCATTTCAAATTTAAACGGAATTTGATTATTTTAATAAAAATACTTCGGGGACTTATCCCTTTCATTTGCATGCCTAGAGGCTTGGGAGGCTGGGGGTCGAGTAACTGTTTTGGGTCTTTTTTTAATCTTGGTGTTCGAGTCGTGTTAAAAAAATGGGCCTATGCCTAACTCTAATTCGCAGTTTTACCTTTGTAAAAATTGTATAGTTTAGTAGATTCGATAAGTAAATTTTAGTGCTTTCAATTCAGTGCTTTCCTCTTACACTTATATTTCCCCTGGTAAGTGTATTGCCAACTTCGTTGTCAAGTTCATTTTCCCTTTTTCTTCGATGATTTTTGCTACACATTCATAAAGTACATAATCATGTTCATGACATGAGTTCAAGTGGGTCTTAGGTTGGGTACGGGTAAAAGCTTAAATCGTTACAAGTATTTAAAAAGCACTTCACCGGGTAAAAAGAGAGACAATTTATGTATTAAATTGAATTGCAATGCGCTTTGTTTATTTTAATTGTATGTATAAACAATATGTTTATTGTTTTCTTTTGATATTAAGTACGTCTGCGCATGCCAGCCAAATCGGCAATAACCGCACAGTCCAGTTTACTGCCATGGGCTAAAATCAAAAGAATTAGTTTAAAGAAACTTATTTGGTTCCTCATACTCTTACCTGCACAGGATATGGCCTGCAGATCACAGCGTGTTTGATTCTTCCAGATCCACTGCCGTGAAACCTTCTTGCGACAATTATTATTTAAGAAATCCATACTGTTAGAGGGAATATTAAGGCCTCTAACACAGGCGTCACAACGATCCCGAAGTTTTCGACAATCTGGCTGTTGAGCCTGAACAAGGAAACAGCTAGTCAACAAGAAAAGCGAAAGAAGGCTAAGCAATTGCATTTTAAGGTGGTCAAAAATGTGCTATACTGTGGCTAAGTTAAGTAAGGTAGTAAGCTATATTTATACTACGGTGAACTAGGAAGCAGAAATTAATCTTTTATTAAGTGCAGAAAAATAAACCAGCTGTTTTGTTTTGTATGCAATACCAAAGATTATACAATGAATGTATACCCTCTTTGTCTGTTAATAACCACATTATCATTCTGCACTTCCTGGTACAAGCTTCTGGCTATAAATACCTAGAATAGTCAGCTTTAAGTATTCACTTAATCTTTAAAGTTCCAACTTGATATCCTAAAATATGTCCAAGGTTCGGTCGATTTTTGGTAAGTTATTCCAATTCGTTGAGCAGAAAAATATCATCAAAAGTTGCTTCTCTACTTTAGCTATCACCTGTCTGTGCTTGATCCTAACTCAGGCTCAATCAGATCGTCAGTTCTGTCAAAGTTTGACACGTGAATGTTTGCGTTCGGAACCGAATGTGGGTTCCAACGATGATACCGTGACTTTTTATAATGACTGGTGTCGTCGCATGGATCGTAATTGGAGAAATATTACACGCTGTCAGCTGGTGCGAGCCTCCTGTGAATGTAAGTGTTAACCGTGGTGTAATTGTATTTTTTCTTATTATCCACATTTTTAGTGACCATGGTGCGTTGTGATAATCTAACCTGTAAAAATGTGGCTGCTGTGCTGCGAGTTTAACTTTTAAATTGAAAATAAAATGCATTGAAATTTATTTTAATAAAATCTATGTAATAATGGGTATACATTTTATTTTAAAAATTGAGGAAACATTCAGAAAACATATTTCTTATTTCTGAAAGGATTTTTTGAGACCTTTTTTGATATTTATCAAATGATTGTTGGCAGGCTCCAAGTCAAGTGGCTTGCAAGAAACCAACAAGCGATATTTGACATAATATTTGCACACATAAATTGGACACATTCTAATCAAATTCGAATACTTTTCGAATATTGGCTTTTGGAGTCCTCAAACGCTTTTTCTCTCTACCAAATCCTACCTTCGGTTCGGAACTTCAAGTACGAAAGACTTTGAACTATGCCTCAATTCTTGTGTCAATCCGAAAAGTCTCATTTCATGTTCGGAACCTACTTGAAAATCAATCCTTTCGTACTTGGTTTGGAAGTTCAGGGACTGACCTACTTCTGACACCGTTTGGGATTTATTTTCATCAAAATATCACTAATGTTTTTTTTTTGTGTAGGATATATACTACGTTTATGTTATTAGAAAATCATGTTTTTGCCCCTCAAAGTATGCAAACTTTATTTAATAGTCAGTTATGGCAGCATCATACATAATCCACATTGTGCATTCACTCAGTTTGGCGGACCAGTTAAAGGTATACAAAGATAATTAGTTTTAAGGCTAGTAAAAAATAAATACATTCCTTAATTGTTCTATTCAAAACTATAGCATACTTGGAAGGGCAAACATCATGATTTTTTATTTGTGCATAAATGTAGTAATAGATGTTAGATATTTATAAATTCAAAATCATTTAGAATATGATTGTTGATTTCAAAATTTGATCACACTACCATCAAAAACAAATAAGTTTTCTCAGTAAAACCCATTTTTTGACCGATCAGTACTTTGGCAGCTATAGGATATAGTCAAACGATTTGAACCAAATTTTTATAACTATTTAAAATCGTATAATATACATAATTCCTGAGTTTAAGAACGTTGCTATCAAAAACAAAAAAATTGTCTTACTAAGACCCATTTTCCGACGAATCGGTCCTATGACAGCTATAGGATATGGTCATCCGATCTCAATCAATCTTGGTAGAACTGTTTAAAAGCATATATTATTCATAATTCCTGAGTTTAAGAACGTGAACATGGAAAAAAAGTTTTTCTCACTAAATCTTATTATTCAATCGATCGGTTCGATGGCAGCTAAAAGATACACAGAAAAAAAATGACGGGATATTTTTAAGCCTAAAAAACTTGATTTGAACCCGACGGAGGGATTGAAATTTTAAGCCCGATTAGGATTGATAATCCGTGATTAATACTTATTGGGATTGTTTTTGATCCGATTTGGGCTTAAATGTCGAGTGAGAGAGCGAACAAGCTGAGAGCAATAGCAAATTCGCTCTCTTGGTTTCTCTCTTTTTTCTTGAGGAGCAAACGCTCTTGTATGTCAAAGGGCGCTGAGACGCAGACGTTCTTGTTCTTCAGCCCCCCCGAGGTCCCGAGTTCGATTCCCAGACAAGGCATGTTAAAGTAAGTTCTTATTAATTTATATATGTTTTTTTTCAGATTAAAGAAAACTTAAGTGAATCCAAATATACAATTATTAATATATAATATAATATGCAAAGTTTTAAGAAAAAAAAAAATCTCTCTCGGCCTTTTATCGGTCGACTAGCCCGACTAAGGCTCAGTTTAAGCCATTCCGAGATCAACCCATTATTGAGCCCGTTTGGTGTTGAGTTGAGCCCGAATGGCACAGTTTTTTTTCTGTGTATAGTCATCCTATTTTGACCAAATTTTGCTGAACTGTTTAAAAGTATATTTTCATCATTCCTAATCATTCCTAAATAGTTCTTGAAAATATCGACTATCTCTCCTTGAAAAAAAGACAAAAAACCATAAAAGATTGCTAAAACCATACTAAAGAACTAATTTTTTGTAACCTCTTTTTTTTTTTGGAAGCTAATCAAATAGACAAGGAACGGGAAGGAACACTCCATTCTTACATTCGGTCAAGTTTTTCTAGCTCCGAAACAATGCAACCCTTGCCTTGCTTCAATTTTCCCCCAAGCTTGCTACTGTCTTACCTCCGGACATTTTGCTTCCGCTCTCATAAATCCTGTCAACAGGCAGGAAATATTTATGAGCTAATCGTTTTTAATTATTTCACAACAACGCAACATGAATAAACTTTTTACCTCAACCCAAATCTAATCATATACTGCTAAAAATAATTACAAACGCCAGCCAGCCGCAGGGTAAAAACTCTAAAAACAAAATAAAAATCAATTTCAAGTCATTTCCTAGCCACGTAGCACGATGCGCCACGTGCCAAACAATAACAAAAACACAAAATGGTGGGGGCCAACCTCCCTTGCATATATTTATGGCCACTTGAAGCGAAAAATATTCCATCAAACGGGGGTGGGGGGAGGACAGGAGTTGCCCTTTGGCGGAATAAGAGGAAACTGTTTTGGGGGATGTCGTCACTCGTATTTAGTTGCTTAATATTTATCTAATGTCACTAATCAGCCTGACATGTGCCAAGGATCTTGATAAGCACACAGCCAACCCAAAAATCCCAAAATCAGATGAGTTTTTAATAAACTGTCAGTTAATAATGAAATTTTCACTGCATTCGATTTGATGATAGACAAATCAAGGCATTTGGCTCCTACATTTGCCCCTTCGCTCCTGTCGGGAGAGCCTAACAAAGTTTTAGTTAGCTGCCCCAAAAACAAAACTGGAACTTGGGTGTGAAATTTGGCAGCTTGTTACAGTTGTCAGAGATTTTTGAGGGGGTTAGCGACCCTAATCATGTAGCAGCTTGTAAAATTTGAGAGCGTGAAAAGAAAATTGAAAAGTTAGTTCGATGGAAGTTCACTGGCATTTTACTCCGTGAGTTTTGAAGGGCTGTTGATTTGGGAAATTCTTTCAAGTTGTAAAAAGGCAAAAGTTTTCTTCTTTTTTTTTTTTTGCGAGCCCATCAGCTTAGATAAAGTTTTTTTTATGGGTATCAAGTTAGTGAGAAGAAATTAGATAGGGCATTAGGTGCAATTTAGTAAGAGGGAATACTGTGATTTAAAAGAGCAAAGTTCTTGCAAGTTAACTGTAAACACAAAATTTAGAAAACTGTTTAGGAAAGTTGAAAATGGAGGGAACAAAGTAACCTATGGGCATCCTCTATCAAAATATTTTTTTTCCTTTTATCCAATTCTTTTTTTTTAAGACAGTGTTGCCAGAATTGCGTACACCTATGAAAATGTACAGGTTGGATTATTTTTGAGTATATGTAAAAAATGTTGCATACTTTGAAGGGCAGGTGTCATTATTATTAGACAGGCTGAAAGTTCTATTAAAGATCCTTTTTGCTTGATTTGAGCACTGCAATGAGCAGGCCATTTTGTGTTTTTTTTTTTTTTCTTCTCCTCACTTCCCCTGGCCTACTAGGATTAAATTCAATCTGGAAAACTTAAAATCCGCTGTCGAATTATTCTCGTTGTGTGTTCGACAAAGTGTGATTTACACTGCCAAAAATTGTGGATTTGGCAAGCAATAGGCTCTTAAGCTTGTGAGTTTACAAGGGCTGTGACAGTATAATTATAGTATAAACGTCGTGAATACATAGTTTGGGAGCAGTCCAACAACAACAAGGCTCGAGACAGTGAGGATGGATTTGTATTTTTGCCAGGTCTGTAAACCTAAATCATTTTTTCGTACCAAAATGTATCAATGGTAAAGGTTCAGAAATTTAAGGTTTAAAGTTTTTGTGCTAAGATTTTGGTTCAAACTTTGGTTCATCACAAGTTTTCCTAAATTTGTAAAAAAAAATTTTTTTTTTACTAATTTACTAATTTAATTAATTAATATTTTTAAAATATAAAAAAAATAAAAATTTTTGTTTACTTGAACATACGAACTAAATTATTTTAAAATATAAATTTACAAGTATTATTTCTTCAAGCAATTATTGGCCTATGCTACTTCTTTTATAAAAAAAAATGCCCGCTTAACTAAGACTTGTAACTTTTTTTTAACCGAAACGAAAGTTTTGGTTCGGAACAGGTTCAGTTTCAGCTATTTTTTTCACAAGAGGTTCGATTCAAGGTTCGGGTCACAGTAAAAGAAATTCGGTTCGGTTCAAAACCGGTTTGCTGCCCTGACTATCAATCTGCCTAATTCTGAGTATATTTTGTTTTTACTACCGTCTGATTGTTCGAGGTGGTGTTGGTACTACATGCGTTTTGTTTTTCTTTTTCATTTCGTAGCGACGCAATTGCTTGTGCGACAAAGTGCCACCAAAAGATAACTCTCTAAGCAACGGGAACAAGGGCTTGCCCACCGCTGTTCTAAACGAAAGTGAATGTTTAAATAAGGGCTGCAAACCGGTACGGAACCGAAGCCCTAAAAACCGGTTCGGGGTTTTTCGGTTCCCCGAACCGGACCATAAACCGAACCTCTTACATTTTTGACCCCTAGAACCTGAACCTGAACTGGACCACTTTTTGCAAAAATAAGGTTCGGTTCACAATAATATGTAATTTTCAAACGAAAGAAATTCTTAATGAGATTATTCAAAATTAAATCTTGAAGAGTAACTATGTCTGATTGTAAAGAAGAAAATAATGTTATAGATTTCTTCGAAAATTGTCCAAGAGAACATACATTAAAAAATTAAACAATTTTTGGAAAATATCTAAAAACGAATACCTAAAAAATATTGCCCTAACTTAGTTCGCATATAGATGAACTTCTCAAGGAAGATATAGTGCCTTCACAGAAATAAAAACCCGAGATATTTGAACTAAAATCAATCCCAATGGATTCGGATTTTCCAATTCTTAGTTTTTTAAAGATAGTGGCCGGGATGAAAATTTTCTTTTAGTTACTTTTTGTTGTTCCGTACTTAAAATAATGCTTTACGGATTGATACAAGAATTTTAGGACTGTTTTAATCCTTTGTACTTGTTTTAAGTACAATAAAGTTCAACTTGTACTTAAAATTTTAATTTGAAGGTCGGGCCCACATCAGTTTTATCTAACTAAATGACTAATGTCGGCTTATTGATGTTCTTATATCAATTTTATATTCTTTTAACCAATTGAACAGTATAAATAAATCGATATAAATAAACTATAATGTTTTGTTCAAGTGAACCGACGTCCGAACCAGAACCTAAGGTTCAGAGGATTCTGGAACCAGTCCGCAAACCAAACCCAAAGATTCATTTCGAACCTCCGGACCGAACCTCCTTCAAAAATTAAGAGGATTGCAGCCCTGAATTAAATAAAATCAAAACTGGCAAATATCTGATCAATGCGTAGTGAGGGATTAGCAAAGTATAAAGGAATAGGCAAACAGAAAGAAAATACGATTTTTTTCACATTTATGCAATGGAAATTAAGTATAAGCTGAGCAACAAATAAATAAAACAAAAGAGAACAGAGAAAAGCCAAATCTGTTGGAAAATTCAACAAGTAAAATGAACCTTGCTAGGATTAGCGATCGAAATAACAGATAAAACCTTAACAGGAGTCTAAAATTTTGGTGGTGCTACGATTTTATGCAAGTAATTCACAAAATTATCTTCTTTTTTTTACTCAGAAAATAATCATTATTTGTTGTTTTTGTTTTTCCACTCAGAGAGAGTCAAAAAATAAAAATAAAAAAAAATTATGATTATTTTCTGAAAGAAAAAAAAAATTAAAAATAATGATTATTTTGTGATTTTTATAATTTCACTTGTAATGATTACGGTCCCTGACTTAAATATCAGTTAACTCCAGCAACAAATTGGTTTAGAGTTCAACTAACTTAAAACTTAAACATGAAGTTTTAAGAAATGGGTCCTTAGAATTGTTAAAAAAAAATTGCATACTTTTGGATACACATTACAAAAATAAGAATTTCCACTTCAGCCATTTCTAGTAAATTCTTAAAGTTCCAAAACTGTTTGATGTATTAAGAGTCTCTCATCCTTGGCTACACCTTTTAAAAATGCTATTCATAAACTTCCCCCTCCATTCAAACAAATCACCAAAAAATCGCTTAACTTTTGCACTTTTCTAAAGCTGCGCAAAAGTGAATTTAAAATCCCCTTGAACACACGCACATGACTCTGCCAAAGTACAAGTGCCCTCCTCCAACTACTTCAGTAAACCGCATTGCGGCCAAATGCTGGTCACATTCCCTGGCCAAAAAAGAGCACCAGCTGTTGCAACAACCTTCCTCCCTTTTAGAAAAAAAACCCACCCGCGAAACAACCAACTGAATTCTAATAATTTTTAAACAAAAACAAACTTCCTTCACACTCGTCGTCCACATTATAGAAATTACAATGGAACATTTTGTTACGAAATTTCACGCCACCGTCTGTGACGAAATTTTTGTTGGACGAACAAGTGCAGCGGTCGGTCTATGCCACCCCCTCAGCGACGACCCTTCACCGCAAGTGGAAATGCTGAATGTGCGCTGCAACCCCGCATAGACAATGTTGCCACTTTTAATCAGCGCAAAAAAACTTCCCTGGTCTCGTGCTTAGCTATTTAGACGGGAAACCCGAGCCCGGAATTAAAAATATAAAATGAAAATTTCTATACTACTCGTAGTTTTTTTTTTTTAGAGCCTGGGTAAATGAATGAATGCATGAATTCCAAAGCAATTTCGGATGTTGACATTGAGTAATGTTGGCGTTCGACTTGGCTGGGCTGGGATTTGGGTGGGTGGTGGTTGTTTGGTTTGGCATTTTCGTATCATTTTCGAATATTACATGCGGATTAGCATTTTACTCATTGAGTATATGGCAACAGAACGTGTGCCCATCCTTTATAAGGGGGGGAGTTTGGGGCGGAAAAGTTGTTTGGTGGGTGGGGTTAATGCCAGTGGGTGGCTGACTGCAAAAGCGGGGTGGTTCCGAATGCAATATGGTTGGGTGGTTTATTTAATGGGGTTTGAGTCAGCTAAAAAAGTGGGTGGACTTTTGGCATAAGGTGTCTTAAAGTTGCCTATGTACAAGACAGGGAATAAAGGTAAGAACTTAAAGGGGAAAATTTAACCCATATCTGATTTATCGATCTACCAATTTTCATTATGAATAAGAGTTTAAATACAAATGATTCCGAAGACTTACAGTACCAGTAATGGAAATAAAACGAATTTAATAATTCTAATCAAAATTCAGGAATTGAAAAGGACAGGTCTGGCGATTCGACAATAACTCCACAACCGTATCGACTTCGAAAAATAGAGAAAAGCGAAGTAAAATCCAGGTGACTCGTTTCGAAAACTTTTAAGCTTAATATCTACGCTAAATCAAAATCTCTTTTCAAAATAATACCTTTGCCGGCTTCCTTGAAGGTCGAATTCAAATACTACATATCAAATTTGATAAGTTGAGGTCGTACTTTTACTTTAAATCTGGCTGCAAAATAATTTTCCTGTCTTCCAAAGGTAAGACAACCCGAAACAAATTGCGATAAACTCATTTCTCCTATCGGCTTAATATCAACCTACAATAGATAAATTCAGAATTTCTTAAAACTCGCACTTAAAAATACCATCCCATCTTTAAACTTTGTTTTCTTTGCCTCGCCTTTTTAGTCGAAGCAAATAAATTTCAAATATAAAAACAATTTTAAATCTTGGACTATCGATAATTCTTTCGATAACTTTCGCTCTCTGAACTTACTAGTTCAATGCATGAACTAATGAACCTCGTGAGCTAGTCCCCCCCTCTCTCTTTAGTCTGTGCTTTCGATCGCCGCGCATTAATAAGCGCGTGTTAAAAGTGTAATATAAAGTGTAAAAATATTGTTAAATTAACGTTTAATGTATGCCACACTGTTTGTGTAAAGAGGACGTGTTTCTTATCTAGTTATTGTGTAAATTTTTGGCAATCTTTGCTGCCTTTCATTTCATTTCATTATACACTTGAAAAGTGTATATTAATTTTGCCCAGAAGTTTGTAACGCATAGAAATATTCATTTCCGACCATATAAACTATATATATTCTTGATCAGGACGACGAGCTGAGTTTATTTCCGCTTGTCCGTCCGTCTGTCCGTCTGTCTGTCCGTCTGTCTGTTTCTACGCGAACTAGTCTCTCAGTTTTAAAGCTATCGAGCTGAAATTTTGCACAAAGTCTTCTTTTTACTGCACGCAACTAATAAGTCGGAACCGGCCGGATCGGATGACTATATCATATAGCTGCCATAGGAACGATCGGTCTAAGAAAAAGTACTAGTTAGAAAAACTTTTTTGTTTTCCATTGTAGCGTCACTAATCTTGGTATATGTTAGTTTTATATGCTTCCACATAATTCTGGAAAAATGTATCAAAATCGGATCACTATAGCATATAGCTGCCATAGGAACGATCGGTCGAAAAATAAGTCTTTGTGAGAAAAACTTTTTTGATTTCCATCGTAGCCTCTCCAATCGTAGTATATATTGGTTTTATATGTTTGCACACAATTCTGAAAAAATTTATTAAAATCGGATGACTATAGCATATAGCTGCCATATAAACGGTCGGTCAAAAAACTACTTCTAGTGAGAAAAACTTTTTTTGCTTGCTTTTTTTGTTTTTGTTTTGTGTGTCAAACGAATGAATAATGCAGTGATCATTGGATATAATTAACTGTTGTACGTCGACATTATGATTAGTGGTAAGTGCCATTTCTTTTACTGTGCTTATATAATACTAATACAAGCTTATACCCACAGCTTTGCTCGCACTTGTAAACTAGTAATCCAATAAGAAACCAACTATAAGCAAATATAAACGCGTTTTCCAATTATGCGACTTTGTTGTTCTTCTTTCGGACTTACATACCACAATAATAACAACGTAATCTAAAAATGTTTAAAATCACCTTGCGAATTCGGAAAATGAGTTCTGTAAAGGAACATGATAACAAATTTAATATTCTACCAGTGTTCCGGATTTCTAAAAATTTTAAAATCCCGTTGGAAACATTTTGTTATGTAGAGCTCTAGAAATCAAATTGGATCTGATCTGATAAAAGCCATTTTCCGACTTAAGTGAAATTTAAAAGCGATGTATTTCATATTTTTGTATTTGACCCAACATTTTCAAGCGGTTTGGTGGATTTTCCATCAAGAGTGAATAAAATTTTTAAAAAATGTCCATATTGAACTCGGTTACCTTATTTAAAAATCAAACTAATTAAAATTAAATTTCTAATTAAAAAAAAAAAAAAAAATTGATTAGGGATCTAGGATCAACGATCTGGGATCTGGTTTTTGGGATCTGGGATCCGGGATGGATTTAGGATCTATGATCTGGGATAAGGGAACTGGGTTCAGGTATCTGAGATCTGGGATCAGGGGTCTGAGATCTGGTATCAGGGGCCTGGGATCATTGATTAGAGATCTGGGATCAAGGATCTGGTTTTTGGGATCAGGGATCTGGGATCAAGGATCTGGAATCAGGGATCTGAGATTTGGGATCTCGGATCAGGGATGGATCTCGTATCTGGTATCAGGGGCCTGGGATCATTGATTACGGATCTGGTTTTTGGGATCAGGGATCTGGGATCAAGGATCTGGGACTGGTACATTTACACTATTTCACACCATTTTATATAAAATAATATTAAAAAAAAATATTTTTATTCAAGAATTCTCATTTTGATTCTGATTTTTCTGCGTAATGAGCTTCGCTCGTTCCGTGTGTTCCACGAAACACACTCCTTTTTTCAATTTTAAATAAAATACTATTTTATGGTCTATGTGTTGTTAAAAATGTTTATTATGCTTAACAATATTTTAGGTGATAAAAGTGAGTGACATTTTCGAACCCAGATATTTACATTAAAGCTTTTCCCAGAACCTAAGAACAAATTCTTAATAAAATTCCTTTGAAGCATATTTGTACACATTTGAATAAATCCGGCTAAACCTGTAAATTTTTCTCTACATTTAAAGAAATAAGCATTTCATGTACTTTAATCCATTTTCAACTATAAGTTATTCATTACAAGGATTTATACTAAGCCAACACACAACTAAAAAAAAAATAAAGGAAAGAAAACTTCCCTCTCGAAAGTTGAGCACTGGAAAATCCCTTAACAATGCAATGAACTGCAGTAGCAGACGGACATTTGCTCTCCATAAGCTGCAGAAGTAAAACTAAAATATTTATAAGACTGTCCATACATTTGGCTAACCACCAGTTAGAGTAGAAGCCAGATAACATTGACCACCATAAATTGATTTTGTATTTGTATTTTTTGGTCGAGCGAAACAAGTGCAGGAAGGCAGACAGAAAAATATAAAAATATATATATGCACACACGCCCCGATAATTATGAAATTTGAAACAAAATTCTTAAGAAAGCAAAAAGCAATTTATGGCAGAACACGCCCCACAAATGAAAACCGAGAAGAACTTTAGAGAGCTGCAAAACGCCCAGTAATCAGTACGGGGGGGCAGGGCCACGACAACAGACATTTGAAAGGAGCATAAAGGACTAGCCCAACATATGCGAAAGGGATAATAATTCACAGAACAATGCGCGCCAGATGAACCTACAAGAGCAAGAACTGACCGCATTAGGGTTTTTTTTTCAAAAAAAAAGGACACGCTAACGATGAGACACGCGCACAGCGGGATATGTCCAGGCGTTTGATGTTGCCTACTCGCCAGCAAAATGACATTTAATGAGCGGCAAGAGGAGTTTGGTCCTCAGAGGGCCCGCACCGACAAAACACCTTTTGTTATCATTCTAAACACTTGTCCTGCTGCATCATATGGTTTATCTCTCTCTGTGTGCTGTGTGCTCAGTCATTTGGCAAATATTACATGGTCGGTACGACAGGGTCGCTTGTCTGGGTTTCTCGATTAGCTCACATATCAAAATCGGACATTAATTGTTTTCAAGTTCGTGGCATGTCAACAGCTCACGTCTCGTCGCCTGGCTGCTATATATGTTCAAAGTCAATTTATCTGTCTAGCCGGGCAATTTTAGGGATTTGTTGTGTACACACAAAGACAAAAAAGATATGAGTGCATGGGAAAATTATCGCCAAACAGTTGTCTGTGATCAAAAAATGAGGAGTTTATGGGTGGGAAAGGTAATTGGGAATTTATTGGAATTTTTGTAGTTTTATAAAGGACTCGAAAAATGCAAAGTGAAGCTTTAGAAACAGAGGAAAATGGTGGGATTCACCTTTGAGCCTTAAAATTTATTATTATACTCTGTACCGAAGGTACAAAGATGCTCGAAATTGAAAAAAACTCCATATCTTCCACAACTTTGAAGTTAGGTTGCTCAAACCTTTTAGACATATATTTTACTCATCATTAGTTATCGAGCCCCCATACATCGTTTTCCGATCAGATGAACCATTATAGAGTTGCCACCCCCACAATTTGAAAAACAACTGAAATATCCCACAATTTTGGAGTTAGGTTGCTCGAACCTTTTAGACATATATTCTACTGATCATTACTTATCGAGCCCCCATACATCGTTTTCAAATCAGACGAACCAAAGTAGAGTTGCCACCCCCGCAATTTGCAAAATACCTCAAATATCCCTCAATTTTGGAGTTAGGTTGTTCAAACCTTCTAGACATATACTCTACTCATCATTACATAACGAACCCCCATACATCGTTTTCCAATCAGATGAACGATAGTAGAGTTGCCACCCCCAATTTGAAAAACACCTCAAATATCCCACAATTTTGGAGTTAGGTTGTTTAAACCTTCTAGACATATATTCTACTCATCATTACTTATCGAGCCCCCATACATCGTTTTCCAATCAGATGAACCAAAGTAGAGTTGCCACCCCCACAATTTGAAAAACTACCTCAAATATCCCACAATTTTGGAGTTAGGTTGTTCAAACCTTCTAGGCATATATTCTACTCATCATTACTTATCGAGCCCCCATACATCGTTTTCCAATCAGATGAACGATAGTAGAGTTGCCACCCTCACAATTTGAAAAAAATCTCATATCTTCCAAAATTTTAAAAACAGATTGTTTGAACCTTTTAGGCATATATTTTAATCGTCATTACTTATCGATCCACCATACACCGTTTCCAGATCAGATGAACGATATTCGAGTTATAAGCAAATCAAATAATTACGCTGGGCAGCACTGCCCGTAATCGTGATGGGCAGCACTTGCACAATTTGTGTGACCCCACACTTTATAAGTTATCAGTTATATACAAACAGGTACAGAATATAATACAGTCGGGTTTGATCGACTTTCTTATTTTTTTTTAATATGAATATTTTTTCGTGGCCTTACCCACTGTCTTTTGAATTGTGCCGCCTTTTTTTTTCAATGCTGTCAATGAAGTAGAAAAATCACACTTATAAATTAAAATTAAAAACCAGATGCACCCCACTCGATCTAATTTTAAACTAACTAAATAAAATTCAAGTTCAATTCAGTCGTATCTACTTATCTGCCTTGCATCTCATGGATCGCTGAACTGAATAGCGTACTCTGTGCTAGCGTCTGTCATTCGTATCTGTGCCTAATTAATTGTCAAACATTGCGCGCTATGTGACGTTAATAAATGTCAACTAAATGAGCTGCATGTACATGGGCATGAGCTGAAGCGAAGCGAAGCCGGCAGACAGGCTACTTAGTGCCAATGCCACATGTTGCCACACTCGTTGTCGAAAACAAATGAAAACTATTTTAAGCTGGCTACCAGCGACTCCAGGTGTGACTACCCCCCGCCCCCACTGCCTTCGCCCACACTGCTCCTTCAGGCTCTGTTTACCAAATTAGATGCATTTTGGGATTGATGTGCGTGCATAAATTATGTCACGGCAAACCGAAGCTGAAATCTCAGTTCTCTCAGTGGGACAAGTTTAAATGAAATGTTTAACATTCAATCACAGGCGGTGGCTCTGCGGGTCCTTTCCCCCCCACCCCACTTTTGTGTGCGCATCTCTGTTACTGTCTCTGTCAGCAGTTGAAATGCATTGTAAACTTTTCTATTTGTCAGTTATTCACTCCAACTCATTCGCTCTCCCTTGTAATCAAGACAACTTCCTGCCTAACATTTTCACACTTTAATTTCCGGTCTTTATTGTTATAGTTTTCTTTGGGTTTGGTTCGGGTTGAGTTCCGTTGACAGGGTCTACATATATACCAGTCACCACTTTTATATGGTTGGTGATCTGTCTTGTTTAAGGGTTGACAGTAAAAGTGTTGAGGATGTGGTTTTTAGATAAAGACAGGCAAAAGCTTGAATTGAAAAACTTGAAATGAAATGGACAAGTGGGAAAGTAGACAAAGTCAAGTATCTTAAATTTAATAAATGTATTTTCTATTACAAGAAAGCGAGTTGCTCTTATTTCTGCCGAAGTTCTATTAGCTACATATTCCGATGACACGCCGGTGTTTGGGTTTTAAGGTATATCAAGAGCATAAAAACTGAAAAGACCCTATGCATAATTTTCGCAAGGAGTAAAGATGAACGACCAAGCTTAACATTTCTGAACAAACCTTCGTGTGCTTTTTTACGGTCAGGGATGTCCTGGAAATCTCCAGAGATTTTCATATAAACCATTGCACTTGGAACTCAAACTGTTTGACTTTATATGGAAAGTGACACAAATATGCCCAGTTACTAGATAGGATGACGAAAGCTTAGGGATTTGAAACCGACTGCTTAAAGCCAACTAGGTTTAATGCGTACGGTTTTCCTTCTCTCTATTAAGTAAGCGTCTCTAATAAGTGTACCGTAACATTTTTATACACTTGAAAAGTGTATATTAATTTTGACCAGAAGTTTGTAACGCATAGAAATATACATTTCAGACCCCATAAACTATATATATTCTTGATCAGGACGACGAGCTGAGTTCAATTCCGTCTGATCGTCCGTCCGTCTGTCCGTCCGTCTGTCTGTCCGTCTGTCTGTCCGTCTGTTTTTACGCGAACTAGTCCCTCAGTTTTAAAGCTATCAAGCTCAAATTTTGCACAGAGTCTTCTTTTTACTGCACGCAACTAATATGTCGGAACCGGCAGGATCGGATAACTATATCATATAGCTCCCATAGGAACGATCGGTCTAAGAACCAGTTCTAGTTAGAAAACCTTTTTTGTTTTCAATCGTAGCGTTACTAATCTTGGTATATGTAATTTTTATATGCTTTCACATAATACAGAAAAAATTCATCAAAATCGGATTACTATATTATATAGCTCCCATAGAAACGGTCTGTCAAAAAACTACTTCTAGTGAGAAAAACTTTTATTTTCTATCGTAGCGTCCCTAATCTTGGTATATATAAGTTTTATATGCTTTTATATAATTTTGAAAAAATTTATCAAAATCGGATGCATATAGCATATAGCTGCCATAGCCGATCCGATCGGAAAATGTGTTTTAATCAGAAAAGTTTTTTTTTTATGGTATAAAATTTTTATTATCAATGATTTAAAAATTTTAAATCTCTGATATCTATATCCTATATATATTTTACCGGTTAAATCAGTTGGAGTAAAGTTTTTTTCAAGTGTATTAAAACTTCGGCACAGTCGAAGTTAGCATTGCCTTCTCGTTTTTAATTGTTTATAAAATCAACAAAAAATCAGCTAACCCGTGAGATACTTAAAAATCAGCATTTCGAGGTCTAATTTCGTTTTTGTTTTATTAAAATCAAAATTGAAAAGATTATAGTCTGTTCGGTTTGAAAAAGAGTGACCCATATATGTTCTTGATCTGGACGACGAGCTGAGTCCGTCAGTCTATTTCTAAGCAAACTAGTCTTTCAGTTTTGAAGCTATCGAGCTGGAATTTTGCACAGAGTCTTCCTTGTACTAAATGGTGCTAATATGAGGGAACCGTCCGGATCGGTTGACTTAATCCTACAGCTGTCATAAGACCGATCGGTCGAAAATGGGTCTCAGTGAGAAAATTTTTGTTGTTTTATGCAATATCCGTCTCAAACTCTGCCACTATAATCAAAAAATGCTTTCAATCAGTTCTGCAAAATTTGGCTAAAATCGGCAGACTATATCCGATAGCTGCCATATAACCGATTGGTCCTAAAATGGGTCTTTGTGAGAAAAACTTGATTGTTTTCAGTTTTAGCATTTTTAAACTCAGCTGTTACGAACATTTTATGCTTTCAAGCATATCTGTAAAAGGAAGTCTGTATCCTATAGCGGCCATATAACCGATCAGTTAGAAAATGGGTCAATTACTTTTTTGTTATTGATGGTGGGCCGGATTCGGGCAGATCATTTAAAGTTTTTAATATATGCCTATTCTCAGATGTTATAAAAATTATATTCTTCACAATGCTTCATATGAATAGAAACACTTTTGTAAAGCTTTGAAATCAGGATGCTTTTGAACAGCTGTCTTATTTAAATAAAGCATAGTGCCAGAAATAAAATTTATTTCATCTGAGAATAGACCTTATATTAAAATCTAACAAGTACATGTATCGTACTTCTATAATATCGGCAAGATCTGTTGGAACGAGTTTTTACAATCAAAGTTAGCTTTGTCTTAAAATTTTTTTTTTTTTTAGTTAGAAATAGTTATTTGGACTTAAAAACTCTTTCCCGTTTAAAAAAATTTGTCGCTAAGTAAGAGGCCGATAATCATAAATAACGCACACAGAAATTTGATGAAAATTGGAATTTTCTTATCTGCAGAAACCTCAAACTTCTCTATTTTTCCTAATAATTTATACGCAGTTTGGTCTTTATAATCAATAGTACAAAATTCAATACGATTGGTTGCGGAGTTATTGAATTATTTTTAGAAGATCGAGTTGCATCCTAATAATTTTGTTATTTTGTTAGAAGGCAAGGTACTGCAAGGCCTAGGAGGAGGTTTCTGTAACGATTTTGACCTAGTTGAACTGTAGATTTGCTTTTTTGGTTGACTTTTCCTTGTATCTTCTTATTTGTGGACATTCCTCTCTTCTACCCTCTTTAACTTAATGATTTGATTTTTAGCGAACATAGTTAAGTTATTGCTAAGTCTTGGATGCTGTTTAATCCTTTTAAATAAAAGTCAATAAAAAGCTAGACTACAAAAAAAGTCTCCCCTTTCATCTTATTGACTTATCATTCACCTGAACTTTACCATCTCAGTCTAAATCCCCAGGCTAACAACCTTCAACGCAAACACAGACACACACAGAAACTGACAAAAAAAAAGCCAAAGCAAAATTCACTTGCATGCAAAAAAGCCACAGCAAAATCTCTTCTTACCTGAGGTCATTTTCAGCACGGGTTTAATATGGTTCAACCACACCGCACTCTCCCTACTCCTTCTTCATCCCACCACTTCACTTGTCTCATTTTGTATTTGTTTTACGTGCTATAAATATGCGCTTGGGGTTAAATTCTATTTGAACTTTCTCTACCCCTTTTTTTTTCTTTTCATTCACACTTTCATTACACACGAAGGAAAATATATTGCACCCTGGAGGCATTTGTCACAAGTCACAAGCCAGTGTCGGAGATGGACATGGATTTTGTATGCTTTAAAACTTTTGACTTCAGGAAGTTGTGCAGTCTTTTTTTGAATTTTCATGGCATATCTTTGCATCAGAACACAATGCAGTGCAATTAGTAGATAACACGCCCCTCATGCAAACTCATTTCCCGACTCAAAAAATTAAAAAAAAAAACGCCTAGTCACGCGGCTTCTAAACTCCACCTCTCGCATTAATCAACATCGGTTGCGGATATCACAAGGTGCAAGTTGGTAAGTGTAGGTGCATGCAACTCGCAAAGATTAATTAAGGTCAGCAGGGTGCTTGCTACTCAAAAGAATGCCGACTTTAGAAGCTGCTCTGACCCAGTCTAGTCATGATAACTAGCAGGGAAGTAGCCAATAGAAGGTGCTAATTGAAAAGGGGTCGGGAAGGCTCATAAAATGGTCAAAATGTTAAGAGGTTTGATTTCGATAACAAAAAATTGTGTAATTTAGTGCCTTTGGTATAAGATCAAGTCTGAAAAAAGCACTTAAAAGTATAAGTTTATAGAACATTGTGGTTTCTATTAGTTCTTGTAGAAAAAGGCTTTATATCAGCGGTGGGCATGAATTTTAAGTTGGGAGCAGTCCAACAACAACAGAAGAAAACAACCTTTATAAGCGGGGATCGAGTCGAGCAGCCGTCTGTCACCCTAACACTCGGTCAGGTACACTGCGTGCAGTTTGTTTTTGCCGTCGTCTGATTGCAGAATTGCATGCATTTTGTTTTTGTTATTCTTTCTTTAAAAATCTGGTTTCATTATATAGAAAATTTGATTTGATTTTCCCCAGATTTGATTTAATTTCGTATATTTAATTTTTACCCTTTCACTGCGGCGCTTCTGTTCACTTGCTTGTGACTTCCTCTCCTCCAGTTTCTTATTACTTCTTTTTGGCTTCTTGGCCTCTTCGATTTTCTGATGCATGTCCAATGCATTGTAATGAGCGGGGGGTGGTGGCACACACCAACACATGTGTACTCCATATGTGGTCCCTGCTCCTTGACAGAAATCTACGTTGAAATCAGCTTGCAGAAGTCATCAAACATCATCAATTTAATCAATGGTCAGCCCAACTGGGGACTGGGCCTTTTATGCACTGGGGAGAGATCCACTTCATCAGGGGTCGTCGCCCAATGCAGTGCAAAATTGCAAAGTCAAATGGGCTGAACTTTTCTTTGGGTGGGGTGCGAAGCTTACAAGTAATTAAGGGTGGCAATTTAAGAACAAATCCTATGAGTTCTACCCAGGAATAAGGTGTGCGATTTAGGGGGAGAAGCTTTGCAAATACGTGATAAGGGCATTAATGAGAACTAAGCCGCCACCTTGGTACAACCAAATAAAACATGATGAGTTTCAATTATGCCAAGAAGGAGGACGAAATCGATGGCAGGAAGCTGATGGTTCCTTTGATGAGGCGTTGAGATGTCGTGTGTTTGTTAAATGAATTCAAGTGTGTGAATTGGAAGTTTTCTATTGTTGTAAATGATTGCTGAAATGTGGGAAATAGCTTAAATTTCAAGCAAAAGTGGAAGTAGTTTTGGGTAAAAAAAGTAAAGCAAATTTAAGATTGCCAGTCGAACAGTTTTTAACAAAATTAAATTTTTTTTGGGCTTGTGCCAAAATTCGATTTTTATCTTCCAGCCTCCACCACAATTTAAGAAAATCCTCAGGGGAAATTCAAGTACAAACAATTCCAAAAGCTGACTAAGTTCGGAATTTTCAAATCAGAGAACAAAATTCTTATTTCAAGTTCGTTTTTTGATTCTAAAGTCATTTTAACTTGAAATTAAATTAATTCTAAGACATTATTTTTATTCAAACTATTATGCTTTTTAATGAAAGACAGATTTATGCGAGATTCAGGAAAAAAAAGAACAAAAATAAATCGGTCTAAATTCAATCACGGACATACTTAAATATAGAATTGCATTTTTTTCTGGGTGTATCTTCCACAATATTGGAAATTGAAGATACAATTGGTAAACAGCGTTTTTTAATCGATCAACTAAGTATGAAATAACCAAAAACATTTAAAATAAAAGTTTATAACATTAAACCGAAAATAAAATAAATATTGTTCGCTTTATCAGTAACCAGGTCAAGCCCGACTGTAATATACTGTGTACTAGGGATATATCGATATATATATATATCTATATCGATATTTTTCGATTTTAAAAAAGTATCATTTCGATATTGATATTTTGTTGACAAAATAATCGATATTATCGATATTTTCGGTTATTTTAATTAACAATAAGTTTTTTCTTGAGAATAAACAGATCTTTTAGGATAATTGAGATGTCTTTTGGAGCAAATTAAAAACTTAATTCTGTCTGTGATCAAACTCTATAAAACAGAGCTCTGAAACCCAAAAAAAATACAGATACAATGTATTTTTGTAGGTTTCACAAATATATGTATTATATTTTATTTATTAATAAGAGTTGTAAAAACTTACAGAATTTATAGTGAAGAAGACGCGAAGTTAAAAGAAAACAATCACAACAAAGAAAACATAAAATAGAAATCTAAGAACGAAAAAACGTTAGAAAGGTTGAGTTATGTGCTTGTCGGTTATTAGGCTTCTGTTGTCGGAAACCACACTTTTAAAATCGAAGACAAACTTTTTATGGTCGCACCTCTCTCTTCGACGGAGAACTTAAAAATATCGCCGAAAATATCACAAAAAATATTCGATATACGATATAACGCGTTTGTAAAATATTGATATATCGTTTTTTACGACAAAAATATCGGTATTTGATATTTCGATAATATTTCCGGCAACCCTATAGTGTACCTGGTAAAGTTAGTCTATAACTAATAAATTTTAAATGTTGGGCCGCAGAAGCTGTTTAAATGCTGCCCATCACTGTTGCGTCTGGTGCTGCCCAGCGTAATATTTTGTTTCGCTTCTACCTCGACTATTGTTCATCTGATCGGAAAAGAATATATGGCGGATCGATGAATAATGATAAGTAAAATAAATTTCTCGTAGATCCAAACAATGTATCTTATCAACTGTAGGAGATATGATGTATGAGTGGCAAAAATAAAAAAACAAACTTGATCTGAGTGCAAATATAAAAACCAAAACATTACCGGTATAACCGTTTTGATATGGTTCCGGTTTTTATTTTGTTTAAATTTTAACAGTTTAAAGAAATATTCAATATCGGTTTCGGTACAGGGAGGTGATTACTGTGAAAGGTTTCGGTTACGAAATTATTCAACTGATTGGAATGGTAGAGCATAAATTTGGAACAAGCCACTGAATATTTTAAGAAATCGGATCTCCTAAAATATCGTTAATAATCTCGACGAATTGTTGAAATGTTTAAAAGTCAGTGGATCCCAGTCCTGCACAGAAACAGGAACTACTTTCACATCAATACTCCTCAGTTATCTTTGACTTGAGACCACCTTAGATGTGCGGTCATTTCAAGTGGACATATCTTGAGAATCTTTCACTAAGCATCTACTTAGTAGAGATAGAGATCGTATCACAAATTCCTTAAGAATCCTTAAGCCGGGTGGTCACTTTCTTCTTTCGTTTAGAGAGAGCTCGAATTTAATTATCAGAAAATTTCTAAGCACTTTCAGGCACCTACTTTAAAAACCATTCAAAGAAACACAAGCGTCCGTCCTTGTTAGCATAGCAAAAGGGAGTTTCAAATGGCCATTGAGGTGGGTCGGGGCCTAAGCATTAGGTTACACAACTCAAACAGATGCCTTGGCTTGGCAGGATGGGGGCATTTAGCGTATTCTAACAACTGCTGCTACATGACACCATATTATTAAATTAAATGCAGACACGCGCGTTCCCTACAAAAGGGCAACAGATGGAACCCAAACTGACCCTTAACTCAACCAGTAAATGTGCGGTCCAGCGTGGTCCAGGTTGCGTTGTTAGCTTGTTTAACTAACAAGCCTCCTAAAGTAGAAGAAGTTTCCAAGAAATGCCCTGCATCGATAATGAATGATTTTTAATTATAAACAAAAATTGAATGGTTTTTCGATAAAAATCTAAATAGAGGGAAATCTGAGGGGGTTGGGGATTAAAAAATCATAATTCAAAGTCCAGAATTGGAGGAAGAGTCGAAAGTCACCTGCCTTGCACTCACCTTCTGTCTGCTGTCTACCCGCTACCTGAGGCCACATGATCATTTAGTGATTTGGTTTTTTTTTTTGGTTGTTGCTTCACTGACCAGCTGCCTCTTCTTTGTTTCTCTCGAAAACCAAATTGATGACGACAGGTTGCAGGCAGCAGACAGGCAGGCAAAATGTACGAAACAACGCTGATCCCAGCGATTTCATCTGACTCTTCTGACATTAATCGACGAAATTGTAGCAGCTGAACTGTCAGTTTAGTTAAGTGGGCTGTGCCCGCTCGCTCGGCTTGAAACTACTTTAGTTTTGATATATTGATGACGAAATTGCGATAGAACGTCCTAAAAAGGCGCCTCTTAAGCCCTTGATTAATGTTTTGGTTTTATGCTTGTCTCCTGTTTTGCACTCGCTCTCGTAATTAGTCGTCTCCAATTTGTTGTCATAAATTTTTCGGCACATTATTCTCTGTTGAAAAGTCGTTTGTAATTGCTCTGATTTACCGTTTTCGGTTTTTTTTTTTTGCAGTCTCTGGGGTTCGCTTAGGTGTTGGCTCCTTCCGGCGCGCCGGCTCCTCCTGTGGCTCACACATAATTACGTGCAAAATTAATGATGTATGTATGTGAGGGCACATTTTAAACCAGCTGAAGACAAATATTTGAGGGCTTTAAATTGCGAAATTGGTTGAGTGTTTTATTTTTTTTTCAACATGTTAGCCGAAATTTTTGTTAATGAATTCAGCAGCTGCAAATGTTTGATCTTAAAAGTCATCTGTAGGGTTTAGGATTGCAACTGAAAAAGGAGAGTTGACCAAATGATTTATGCTTTCGAGTACACAGACAGCAGGTGGTACTTGATTTTAAAACGAATTCGACTGGCTTAAACTTATATACCTTTGAGGGGGGATGGGATGATTGACTTTAAGAGATGTGCTGATAGTCTAAGATAATGTCTCTTTGATACAAAAGCGGAGTATTTTCTCAGCTCTGCCTGACAGTGCACTAAATCTTTTAAAATAAAGCCTTTGTTTAAAGATTGAAGCCTATGTCGGGTTTTACACGATGAAGTAAACTTCATAAAGTTTTCCCTGACTTTGTACATTTCGTTTAAAAGGTCTGAAAAATCTCCATTAAATTTCAAGTCTACTAGGAAAACTACATGAAATTTGCTTCATCGTGTAAAACCCGACTAAGCGTAGGTTGGGAATTTAACAACTTGTATTCATTCTCATCTTTTGGAGATAAAATTATAAAATATTATGTGGATAATTAGTCCATGTCTTCTCCAAGTTGAGCTTATCCATTGAGAGTTTTATTATATTTAAAAAACCAAGCCGTGAGTAGTACCAACAACAACAACAAAAACATACGGATTTTTGCTCACAATCTAATGCAGGTGTAAACTATCTCTTTCTTATCTAATTGTCGTTGTTTGTTTCTAAGTATATCCATTTGATTTCTGATTAAGAGCTCAATTTTGTACGTGAGTTATTTTTTCAATGATTAGCAAGCAGAGGCTACTACCCTTCATTCAATATTTTCAACAACAACAACTTCATGCGGCAGCGAAACTTTGATGTGATTGTTTCTAAGGCTGGGCTTACATTGCCTCATTTTGTGTATTTTTAGATCTTATTCCTTTCATTTTCAAGGAAAAACATTTATAATTTTCTGGCATTTGTCATTTTATGACTCATTGAAAACCTAGCATAAGTCTCTCTGCTTGGTTTTAGACAAACGAAAGAAAACAATAATCGCTCACAAATGCTCTCACGAAAATTTAATTGTAATGCTTAGACTCAAGCCACGTTTGTTCATTAGAATTTATATGTAATTAGAATTTATATGTTGTGTCGTTACTTAGCGTTACTTTAAATCTGAATATTGGCACCATCAAAAAACCCTGCATACCGAAATTAAAGATATTTCACATCGTTATGACTTAAAAACAAACTTAAAAAAAGTGTGAGTGAATTCAAAGAGTTTATATAGTGTTGGAAAATAGTGTTGAAAAGCAGTGTTGAAAAATAGCGTTGAAAAAAAGTGTAAGAAAACAGTATTGGAAAACAAAGTTTAAAAACAGTGTTGGAAAAATAGTGTTAGCGAACAATGTTAATAAAGAATGTTGAAAAGCAGTGTTGGAATACAATGTTGTAGGCCTGATTTGGAAAACAATGTTAAAAAAGAGTGTTGGACCACAATGTAGAAAAGCAATGTTGGAAAATAGTGCTAAAAAACAGTGTTGGAAAACATCCCAAGGGCCAAAGGTCAAGTGGTCTTAAACCTACTAATACTAAGTATATTAGAAGTGCCACGGTTGGCCAGGCCTGATTGCCTGGAGTGTCTGCAGTGTCCGTGTCAGCTCTATGCGTTAAAAATATTTCACTTCCGTATATCGTTTGTTTCTATGCTATCTCCTCCCTCAGTTTTGAAGCTATCTTGACCAAACTTTGCAAAAAGTCTTTAAATACAAATACGCTGCACATTTGTCGGAATCGGTCGGATCGGATGACTATATCATATAGCTGCCATAGGAATGATCGGTCCAAAAACTAGTTCTAATGAGAAAAACTTTTTTGTTTTCTATCGTAGCATCACCAATCGTGTTATATATTAGTTTCATATACTTCCACACAATTCTGGAAAAATTTATCGAAATCGGATGACTATAGCATATATAGCTGCCATAGGAACGACCGGTCTGAAAACTAATTCTAGTGAGAAAAACTTTTTTGTTATCAATGGTAGCGTCACGCAATTTTGGGTTATTTTTATATTCAAAAATTTTAATTGTTTCAAAAAAATTAAATTAATAGAAAAAAGTTGTTAGTTGCTAGGAATCTTAAGACGATATAGTTCTACATATCAAAATATAATATAATATAAATATAATTAAATATAAATAAAACTTTCTTAAGTGGTTTCTTTCGAAAATAAAATAAGAACTTTATTCAAAGTTTATACAAATATTTTCTATATATTTATGGAAGTTTTTTTATCAAGGGCCGATTTCTCATCTTTTATATAACTACTATTTGTCAGATAAACTTACAATTTACTCTGTTATTAGTTTATGATAGCTTTAAAGATGAGAAACAGTACCTTTACATTTAGGTAGTGAGTTTTTCACATAGAGTTTTTCCGTTTTTAGACAAATTTTAATTCTTGTCTTTCTTAGCAAATTCAAAATGTAAGACTTTTGTAGCGTATATATTGCTATTTTTTATGGTTTATGGTTAATTTAAATATCGTTTTTGGTTTTTTTTTTGCGGTATTATTCTCTGCCATAACCTCAATTTAGCTAAAACTTGCTAGTTCGAATACTTAAAAGGTTGTTAAAACAGCAACATTCTATTCCAAACATATTGTTGAAATTATTATACAAAAACTAAATTTGAAAACTCGCACCCATTCTACGTACTTATGCATCAAAACTGCTGAAAAGTTCATTCACATTCATGTCAACCGCTTGCATAATGCCTTTTGATATAACACTTGATTATCATATTCCATTTAAATTTTATTACAAGCTCCCAAATGTCCTTTCCACTTATTACATATGCAAATGGCAAACAGATTTATATACACCCCAAAAAACACAGAAAACTTTTCAACTACAATTCAAATGCAAATCCCCAAACTAATTTCTGGTAAAAAAAAAGGAAGAAAAAAAACAAAATATATATTCACGCCCGGCTGCATTTGTGGGTAAACCCTTTCGGTTTTGCTACAGCTGGTCCAGAGTAGACACAATTGGCCACAAAAGCCACTTGGTTATATTAGAAAAGGGCAACCGCAGCACAATGACGAGTCACGCTCTTCAATAAATCGCATCAGGCCAACACAAAACAAAATTTTTCATTTCCCAAAAATGTTGCATGCAATAAAATAAAATCTAATCATAATTTTTCCTTCTTTTACTTTTTTTTTGGGGGAGGCAAAAACACAGTGGCAAACAATTGGCAACACTTGTGTGACTCAGCCTCCGAAAGGGGGCGAGGGCAAACAACCCTTAGGATTTGTAATTGCAATCAAAACGAAATTATTTTTATGTGGAGACACCCGGGCAGAGCGAAGAGCGAGAAGAAGCTTTTGCCAAATTTTCCTCTTGATATATGAGCCGTAATTAAAGTCCAGACCACGAAATCAGTTTTGGGGTTTTAGTGCAATAGTTTCGTTTGGGGCGTGTCAGACGGTGGCTGTTGGTGACGTGTCTTTGATTATGCCGCAAGTCCTTGGTCGCTAGGCATTGTCAACGTCATCCTAGCTGGCTGGCTGGCTGGCCGTGCTGCCTGGTTCGGGTTTGTTGTTTGTTTTTAATATAAATGCAAATTTGCCCAACGGCACTTCTACACCCAGCAGCTTCGCATATGTGTGTGTGTGTGTGTGCAGCCCAGATCTGTCATAATTAATATTTTGGAGCTACGAAATGCGTCTGGTCCAGTGTCTAGTTACAGGACGCATATTAAACAGCCGCCTAATGCAATCGAAAACTTTTTGACACTGCCGCACTTGACTTATCTAGGATCAGGCGGCATGCGTGGGTGTGTGTGTGTGTGTGTGCGTCCTGTGCCAGTCTATGTTCTGTTTAATTTATGACTAGCAATTAGCAGTTGGCAAATTTGCTGACTAAATAGTTCAAAAGGAAATTTTTCATATCATGATGGCAGACAGAATTGTTTTTAATTGCAGTCTTCAAATTCCTGCAAATTTCTATCTGACTTATTATTAACTCTTTTACATATTCCAAGAATTTAAAGCATTTCCAATTCTATAAGGTATATATATTGTTCATAAGCATCAAAAGCTAAGTCGGCATTCATACACTCTGAGGCAAAAGATTAGACTCTTCATCACCTATATTTAAAAACGATTTGTAGCTTTAATATTAGAGATAATTAAAAAGAAAGAAATAATGCCAAAAATTAGTTTTTTCAACGATCTTTTAAGTTTATTATCAAAAATAGCGCAAAGCTAACTTCAGTCTAACGAAGTTTGTATACCCTTCCAAGCCTTCCATGCCATTTTTTTATGATTATTTCAAATTTACTTAATAACTTTAAAGGAAACGCATACTAGGGTATTATGAATATGGTGGTTCTGTTAGATTTTCAACGAAGTCTGGTCTTCTACCGAAAAAATGTTAGTTCAGTTGGGTGTTATTTTATATAGACCAGCGGAGGACGCGATTGGGAGCATTCCAACAACAAGATAATTAAAAACCGAGCCTCGACTCCAGAAGCCGTCTTCTGCCAAAGTCACGGTCGCAGGCACACTACATATATTTTGTTCTTCTTTCCTTCTGTTTTTAAGACTTGACGCCATTAATTACAATCATTTTGCTTCGTTTTATTCTTTTGCGAACATCGCAATTGCGATCCCGCCAAGTTGGCGGCAATTGCCAAAAAGTAAGTCGGAGCAATGGGAGCAGTTGGGAGCAAGGGCTTGCCCATCATTGATCTAGCGGTCAGATCAGCTGGTTTCGACATCTACCCGTTGAAAATCCATGCAGGTTTGTCTCCAGGAAAATAAATAACTCCATATTATCATTCCAAAAACCAAATGTTAAGTTCGTAGATAATTTTTTTTCTGAGATATCTCTCCAAATCACCTTTGAACCACTTTTTCAGAACCGGTTTTGATACCGGAAAATAACTAACTTCATTTTACCAGCCCAATATCTGAATTTCTGAGAAATGGCCCTGAAACACTTTTAAACCGGTTCAATGTGGTTCAGAACCGGTCTCGAAACACTCAAATTTCTTATTCCATATCATAAACCTACACACCCAATTTTAAGTTCCCAGCTATACGTAGGTTACTTTATATATTTCTGGCCTAATAATGAAAACGCGAATAGTCATTGGGTGCCACGTCAGGGCTGTACGGCGGGTGACCCATCAATTCGACGTTTTGGGCGGTCAAAAAGGCGCTGGTGTGAGCTGATGTGTGAGAGCTCGCATTGTCATGGTGCACAATGATCTGTCTTCTCTTTTTCGTTTTCCGAATTTCTCCGAAAACTTCAGGCAAACAAATTGTGGTGTACCACTCAGAATTGACCGTCCTACGTTGCTCAAGCGGAACAGTCGCCACATGACCAGTTTTACCGAAGAAACAGGAGACCATTTGCTTTAAAGTGCTTCTTCCATGACTTTCGTTGGATTTGGCTCGTCTTCGAAGACCCACACGGTCGATTGCTGTTTTGTTACGGGCTCATAAGCATAGATCCATGATTCGTCACCTGTGTCGATCTTATTAACGTCTTTTGAAACACCGCGATTATATTTTTCAAAATTTCTTTGCACCAATCCACACGAGCCTTTTTTTGAGCGATTGTCAAATTGTGCGGGATCCAACGAGAACAAACTTTTTTTACGCCCATGCATTTGAATATCATGCAATTTCGAATATCTATCTCACGGTATGTCACATGACGATCTTGCATTATCAGTTCAAGCACGGCATCAATGTTTTCTGGCACAACGACTGTTTTTAGACGACCTTCGTCTGCGAGCGAGCGTCGCCCGCGATTGAATTCATTAAACCAATTTTTCACAGTGCTATAGGATGGTGCTTCATCGCCATACAAAGATTTAAGTTCATCGTTGCACTCTTGTCGTGATAATCCACGTCGAAAGTTGTGAAAAATAATTGCACGAAAATTTTCACGAGTTTATTTCAATTTTCTGCAGAGGTAAGTTTTTGATTAATCGTTAATCGATATCAAACTTGGTCACACTTGAAAGAGTTGTATGGAGCTTTTATCGATAAAAGTCCAAACTTTTTTGGGGAAAGGCCAATTGGTACTAAAATGGCTAGAAGTAACCTTGGCCAGAAACTTAAATAGCAACCCACGTACGAGCACGAACACTATGGGCCATTGAATCGTAGAAAACCTTTAGACATTCATTTATTATTTATTTATTAATCATAACGGCCCAGATATTCTCTATAAGATAGAGGTCGGGGCTGTTACCCGGCCAATCTAAGAACTAAATACTCAATTCCGCCTGTCGTTGAAAAATAGTCAACAATAATTGAATTAATTCCAAGTTCAAGTCCAAGAATCACTTACCTCCCATGACAAGGGTGCTTGTTTTGTCTTAGTAAAAGGTTTCACTGTGAATTCTTTTTAGCACTGATCAGTGCCTGAATCATTAAAAGCGATTCAGTTTTATATTTAGAATGCTTTACAGTGGCAATGCAGCAGTTTTGGGAATCTGGAGCCAGCGGGTCTAATAAGGTTGAATTTTTGCTCATTCGAGAATACAATGGCCGTGTTCAGCAGAAGAACTTGCTCCCTGATCAATGATATATTTCTTGGTAATTTACATAGTCTACTTTTCCTCTAGTAGTTAATATGATATTTACATGAAGCTTTTTTAAATGTCAATTTAAAAGTAACTCCTAAAAGTATGCTATCAAAATAAGAGTAGTTATATTAAGGCTGATCAGTGATCAAGTGTCTCTACTGAACGCGCACAATGATTCACCCCAAATTTTTTGATCCTTCGCACATTTTAGCCGACATTTTTTCATTCGACTTTTTAGAACAACATTTTAAATTTTCAATTGCATACAAAATTTGTTTTTCTTTTGCCAATCTGGATTCGAGAATTCCCATACTTTATCTACTTGTAAGTATGCTTGATTTATTGGACATATAATAGACACTAGCTCGTACATAGTTTCAATTCCCAGGCATCTGGCCTTTATGAATGCCATAAAACATTAAGAGCAGACAGTCCAAAAGTCCCACACCCATCAGGCATCATCAGTTGCGGATTCTTCAGTTTCGCTGGACACACACAAAGCGGCGTTCGGCCCCCCACCAATAAATTTCACTTATCAAAGTTTTTTTTTGGTGTGCAAAACCACGACAGACCAACTTTATTGCTCAGATACAGCGCCTGATACTCGCACTCTTCACGCAAGACGAAAGCAAACTAAGGCAAAATTAAATGTCTTTTGTCAACAGACATGGACCAACAGCAAAAGAAAGAAGAACTATGGGACAATGACGCACTTTTTGGCCAGAAGTTTGCCCACTTTGATATGCATTAAAAACGAATTCTCTTCGTCGCTGGCGATGGCAACTCCAATGGAGCGCAGAGCAATCTCGTTGTGCAAACTGGCATCATAATGGGCCACTTATCATGGCAATCACTCAGCAGTCAGCTGCCTGCTGCCTCCCGCCTGCAGTTTTTGCATTGGAACACCCTTGGGGTATCTCTGTATCTTTGGGTATGCTTTGCTTTACTACTTTTCCCGATACTCCTCAATCGACGTTGCCTTTTAATACTTTGCGCAAACACATTAAATGGAAATTTCGTGCACAGACCGCCAGAGGAGGGTGGTGCGAATGTTGGAGTTGGAGTTGCAAAGTTGAAAGAATATACAGAGAATGCAAAGTGCTGGCATTTTTCATGTGACATTTGTGTAGGGAAAAAAAAGTACGAAGCAGGACCTTCAGAGCCCTCTATTTGATCTGCTCGAAATCTCCCTCCCCTCTCTCTCTCTCTCTCTCTATGTGCTTGTCAGAAAAAACGGACATTGAAGTGTTTTATAAATAAAAGGAATTTTCGGTTTGGCACAAAAAAAATTGTGTGTTTACTTTGAAAATTGCTGTGATTCGCAGCAGCCCAGAACTGGGGAAGGGGCAAAATGGGAATTGGGAACTTCAAGTGGCATATCCCTTGAGTGTGGATTCAAAAGAATTGAATCATTGTTGAATTAGCGGATTAAAATTATTTGTCATAAAGATGATGCAATGTGAAGATTTTAAGATATTTGTGTAAGGAATGAAATTATGAGTGTTTATTTACGATTTATACTTTCGCTTTACTCGCAAAATAAGTAACAAATCAAAGAAAAAGTAAAGTTTTTCGAAACAGAAACTGTATGAAGGTTAGGAATCCATAGAGTTTTCTAGAAGACATCACTGCCACGGAGTACGAGCCAAGGAATTTCTGTCTTTGTCGGCTCAGAGCCGGGCACGAGCATAAGAACTGTGAGTTAGTGTGCGCTCTTCGCTGCAAGTGCCCTGTATCGAGACTTCACTTGCTTTGCCCTCTTATATGACTAGTATAATGAGCCTGCACGCTGCCATGGGCATACCTACAGTTTCCTTATCGGGAAGAAGGTTGCAGGTTGGGAAATTTCTTGAGACTTCAACTGCTTTGCCCTCTATCCAGTCCCTGTAAACTGGGATCCAACCAAGTTGAACGATATTGAGCCAAGGGTCCGATCAGATTACTGTGAACATGTTAAAGATTTCATGATCACAAGGATTCCCGCCTGAAAGACAGTTAAGTGGACTGATAGGCAGAATATATGACGATTTTAATCGAGTTCTGGGCCTTGATTTCACTCTTTTCAAAAAAGGATGAAGACATGAAAGACTTGTAAAGATTATCTAGTGTGATACAGTAGTCATTGACTGTAGCAAGAGGTCGTTCCCTTGTAGGATGCTAGAGAGACCAAAATTGGTTGTGCGCCGCTGCTTCGATCCTCTCATGCTTAGAGCAGAAAGAGACGCTACTCTATATTAGAGGTGGAGAACTATCGATAGTCGGCACCATCGATAGTCAACGATAGATTTTCGAAACCATCGATAGTGAACGATAGTTTTCGATAGTATTTTAACTTAAACGCTAATCATAAAAATTATAAATTTTAAATTTTACATAAAAAAACAATCTTAATAATTGTTTCCGACACTTTTGGTATCAACTATCAAATCGGATATATATAGTACCATATAATTTTTAGGAAACTCTGATGCATACACTGGAATAATTCTGAAAACAGAAATAGGGGTATTTTGCGCTCAGAGATGAAACCGGATTTTTATTGACACCAGTAAAATTAGGTGCAACATTTTCCCCTTGGCATTATGCGGCATAGCCATATGCATATATGAATGATATTACAAGGAATATTTTTAACCTGAAAGTTTGTTTTGTTACATTTTTGGGTTAAGCCAATATTTTGTATATTTTCTTAAATATGATAAATAAATTAAATATATATGCAGTGAATGGACTGGCAGCGTTTGTAGAGGCTAGTAGAACATTGGATATAGCATCATCTGTTTTTAATTTTCTTTCTATCATAAAATATAAACTTTTCCACCTTCTTGGGGCTTCTTGCTACCAACTATAAGATCATTTGGGGTCCTAATTCTTTCAAAAAACTATCTAAAACTATCGATAGTGCCGGGCTTCTATCGATGGTGACTCGATAGCGCCCAACTATCGATAGTGCCGATAGTGCTATCGATAGTTCTCCACCTCTACTCTATATCCAATTTTCTCAATGGTAGTGATGTTTAGAAAAGCTTCTAAAGCACAACCGCATATTTTAGCCTTGCTTTAGACCTTAGAGAACCTGCGCTTTTGGGCTGAGCGGTCGTATAATTACAGTATAAACCGGTATCTAGTGTGCATTGTAAACTGAGCTGCGACAGCGACGTCAGCACACCGATAGATAGTATAATTTCGTTAAAAAATCGTAGAATTGTTTGTGATAATTTATTTTATAGCCATAAAAAAAGTACTTTACGATCATATTAAACGTATAGGTTGCCCAAATATTTTGGCTTTTAATGCTAAAAAGTTCAATTTTACCTACTTTGGGCTGAAATTACCAAAAATCCTAAGTTTATGGAGCATAATGCTAAACAGGTTCATGTTTAGCACACAAAAATCAGTTATAATCACCACCATTCTTTCTATGAACTGAAAAAAGTTGATTTGGTACTTTTATATATCACCAAATATATCCAACTCAGTTAAGCCATATTCCTTTAAATACTCCTTCGACCAATTATCCAGTTTTTCTCTTTGTTCAGAGCTTAGCTGATCCTTATAGGAGCCGAATATACCACGACGCATAAAGCTAAAGAAATTCTGATTTAATTTACTAACATAAGAGCAACTAATATATGACTCACTCGAAATCTTTGGTAGTATTATGCCATTTCTTTATCATTGCGGTAGGATTGCTTTTGCCAACTGAAATACATAAAAAAAAAAAAAAATTTTTATTTATTTTTAAAAAATATGTGCCAAAGAACACACAACAACTAGATGCGTTACATCACGACAAAAAATATTTGTTGAATCTGTTCTTGAGGAAAGAAGATTTTTAATAAGAAAATACAATTTTTCTTATCTGGTTTGGGTGTTTTGTTTTTTTTTTGTATCAGATGTCGCATCTAGGTATTGTATTGTCTTTGATAACTGCTCACTTTACCTTTCATATTCTCAAATTTTAAATGTTCCAATAGCATTTCCATTTGTTTTTCACTCAGTTGAGTACAGTCCAAAAATGTGATGAGTCGTTCTATAACATGTTTCAAATTCCATTTCATTTCCTCATAGGTTACAAAAAATATATTTTCCTCATTTCTCATACGATAAAAGTCCACTATATGTGACCAGTAAGAGGTAAACATAAATTGATCCTCCATAAATTGTTGAATATAATCATCCAATTCACCCTGAAAGTCACCTAAGCCTTTAAAAAAATGATACGAAGAGACGACCACATCTTTGGGATTGCGAGCCACATAAATAATTTTACGCTTATGTAGCCAAACTTCTCGGGGCAACAATTGGGCAGGTAAATGCGTTTTAATAAGACGAGGATGAGGCATTGCTGCGCATTCATCTATTGAATCTTCCTTCAGCTGGGGATTAAAAGCTGAGTATCTGGAAAAATGTATATATAATTAAGTGATACATGATTTAAGCATTTAGATATGCGCTTACTCTATATTCACACTCCTATCAGTAATGAAGGTTGTCTTAGCCGTTTCAAAATTCAAATCATTCAGTAGCAGCCACGCTAATTCTTGCATCCAGGTTGTACCACTCTTCGGAAATGTCCCCACAAATACATCGCTGGGGCAAGTCTTAAAGCCATCTAAACGTTCGGCGCACACTTCTAGATAACGTTTAGGTAATGTACACCAACGTTTGCTCCAATCCTGTTGCAAGGGCATCCACACAGGTCCAGCTGCTCCACTTGAATATCGCAACTGAATGTAGGAATTTGTGGATGACTCAATTGATTTACTCTCAAACATAATAGCTCTGTTGGAACTCTGTCAATCGACTGAAGACTGTCTAGTTTTCGGTGTTGATTTAAATATTCAGCTAGTTTAAAATACAGTTAAAAATTAAAATAGTAGAAACAAGTTTATAGGCGATACAATAACCGGTCTAGAATCTAGTGAAAAAAAGATCAATAAGAAACAAGTAAGATCGCTGCAATCAAGTGCCCCCGACAGCGAAACACTCTGTTCTAGAGTTGGAGAATCTAGTTCATTTCAATGACCTAGTTAAGTTTTCCGAGTTTTTCAACCGATCTGATTATGCTTTTCAGAATTGATAGATATTAGGTTCAAGTAATTTTTTTTTAAGTCACAAGGCTTTAAACTTTTTTATAGTGGGTGTGATGGTTATTTTGCGGTTTTTGGAGGAGGGGGAAAAATTTTTCCACATCTCAAACAAACTAATTCTGCGTATGGTATACACCTCCTACCTTTTCAAAGCACAGATCTCTTTCTCTTATAGTCTCTGAGATCGACGAGTTTAAACAAACGGACGGACTAAAAAAAGACAAACATGGCTGTATCATTACTTTATAGGGCTTGTAAATGTTTCCTTTTTGTCTGTTACATACTTTTGTACAATTCTATTTGATATGCTGCAGAGAAGTGCTGCGGTGTATAGCAATTTTTTGCCACCGAAAGCTAAACTCCATTATTTTTTTTAAGTCGATCTCACTTATATGCAGTGTCTACGATATTAAAATGAGGTAGCATGTGGTAATACGATATTGAAATGCGGTGATTGCGGTAAATTAGTTTAGGCGGTGTTGCGGTGTTTGCTCTACACCGCAAATTTTAAAGGTATTCAAAATTGATCAATTTCCTAAAAAATAAAATAGCAAAATTGTTTGGAATAATTTCTTTTATTAATTTTATAGCTGAAAAAAAGTACTTAACGATAATATTAAACGCTATAATTGTTAAAAAAGTCAGTTTTACCTACTTGGGATTCAAATTACCAAAAATCCCGGCGTGATGGAGAATTTTGCCAAACAGATTCACTGAATACAAGTTGAATTTTGCTGCCCTTGTATAATTGTCACTTTTATATATCACCAAATATATCCGACTCTGTTATGCCATATTCCTTTAAATAGTCCTTGGACCAATTATTCAGTTTTTCTTTTTGTTCGAAGCTTAGCTCATCCTTATAGGAGCCCACTATACCACGACGCATAAATCTAAAGTAAATTGGATTAAATTTACTTACTTAAGATCATCTTATATATGACTTACTCCAAATCTTTGGCAGTATTGGTATGCATAGTCTTAACTATTTCGGTAGGATTGGTTTTGCCAACTGAAATACATAAAAAAAAAACAGAATAAGATTAAGATATTCTTTCACAGTATGTGCCAAAGAATATACAAACCCTAGATGCGATATATCATGACTAAGAACAATAAATGAGGAAAGGGGACTTTTAATAAGAAAATACATTTTTCCATATCTGGTTGGGGTGTTTTGTTCCAATTTCTGTATAAGATGTCGCATCTAGGTATTGTATTGTCTTTGGTAACTGCTCACTTTACCTTTCATATTCTCAAATTTTACATGTTCCAATAGCATTTCCATTTGTTTTTCAGTCAGTTGAGTACAGTCCAAAAATTTGTTGAGTCGTTCTATAACATCTTTCAAATTCCTTTTCATTTCCTCATAGGTCACAAAAAATATATTTTCCTCATTCCGCATACGATAAAAGTCTACTATATGTGACCAAAAGGAGGTATACATCAATTGATCCTCCATAAATTGTTGAATGTAATCATCCAATTCACCCTGCCATTCACCTGTGGCTTTAAAAAAATGATATGAAGACACGACCACATCTTTGGGATTGCGAGCCACATAAATGATTTTACGCTTATTTTGCCAAACTTGTCGAGGCAACAATTGGGCAGGTAAATGCGATTTGATTAGACGAGGATGTGCCAATGCTTTACAGGCATCAATGGTATCTTCCTTTAGCTGTAAACTAAAGGCTGAGAGTCTGAAAAAAAATTATATATAATTAAATGATATAAGCATCTAGATATGTGCTTACTCTATATGCACACTCCGGTCACTTTTATAGTTTTTCTTTTCAAAATTCAAATCATTCAGTAGCACCCAGGTTAATTCTTGCATCCAACTTGTACCACTTTTCGGAAATGTCACCACAAACACATCGCTGGGGCAAGTTTCAAAGCCATCTAAGCGCTCGGCGCACACTTCTAGATAACGTTGGGGTAAAGTGCACCAACGTTTGCTCCAATCCTGTTGCAAGGGCACCCACACAGGTCCAGCTGCTCCACTTGAATATCGCAACTGAATGTAGGAATTTGTGGATGACTCAATTGATTTACTTTCGTACATAATTGCTTTGTTAGAACTCTGTCAATCGACTGAAGACTGTCTAGTTTTTGATGTTGGTTTAAATATTCAAGTTTTTTCAAATTCAATATAAAATTTAAATAATATAGAAAAATAACAGACAAAACAGATCTTTTTGCAAACTTGCAAAAAGTTTATTGGCGATACAATAACCGGTCTAGTTGCACACAGAAAACAAAACTATTGATAATAGAAATTTAAATTCAAATTAGCAGCCACGCTTGTTTAAACATTTTCTGAGAGATATGTTTCGAATGTGTGCGTTAAGGCCGTGTGAGCTTTAACAAAAATCTTTCGTTCTGAAATTAAAGATGTTTCACGGATAAAATGACCGAATTTGACAAAAACAAATAAGAAATTCGATCAAGCCAAAATGTAATATAGTTTGTTAGCCAAAGATTGTATATAACCGACGAAAAAAATTATGGGGTCTTCATAAGCAGGACTGCAAACCGGTTTTCAACAGAACCGGTTCGAATCCGGAATTCCGAGTTTTCATTAATTGTGAATCGAACCTTGTGAAAAAATATCTGAACCTAAACCTGTTCCGAAACCAACCTTTCGGTTCGGTTCAAAAAAGTTACAAATATTAGGGAGAAGTAGCATAAACCAACAGTTGCTCGAAGAATTAATACTAATAAATTTAAGTTGAAAATAATTTATAGGATTAAATAATAATTCAGAAATTCTGAATATATTTTCAAATTTTTAACAAATTAATTACTCTTCTATACAAACTTCAAAAAACTTGGGACGAACCAAGGTTCGAACCAAAACCTAAGAACAAAAACATTAAATTTCCGAACCTTAACTATTGGTAAATTTTGGTTCGAAACCGCAAACCGGACCAACACAAAATTTTCTTAGGTTTTTAGCCCTGTCCATAAGCAATGATAATTAAAATATATGTTTAAAAGGTCCGAACAATAAATCTTAAAAAATTGTGGGAGATACAAGGTTTTATTTACATGGCAGCGGAGGCAGAGGGCGTGCAAAAATCAACAATAAAGTTGATCTGCCTGCAACTATTATGTTCTTTACACTTCAAAAAAAGTTAACTTCGGTCTACCGAAGTTATAATCCCCATTTATAAAATATAAATAAAAGAAAGTGTTTAATTTTTGTTGGTACTTTTATATATCACCAAATATATCCGACTCAGTTAAGCCATATTCCTTTAAATAGTCCTTCGACCAGTTATCCAGTTTTTCTTTTTGTTCGGAGCTTAGCTCATCCTTATAGGAGCCCAATATACCACGACGCATAAAGCTAAAGAAAATTTGATTTAATTATATTACGGAAGAGCAACTGTTTTGACTCACTCGAAATCTTTGGTAGTATTATACGATTTCTTTAACATTTCGGTAGGATTTGTTTTGCCAGCTGAAATTTATATAAAAATAAAAATTTTCATATTTTCACAAAGTATCTGCCAAAGATCATACAAATGAGAAAAAAAAATAAAATAAAAAAAGGTTGAATGTTGAAATCACAAAAAAATCGCAATAATTCTTTTTTAAAATGATCACCGTGTTTTACCCTGGTCGTGCTTTAACTGTTTATGTGTTTTGTTTAAATATGCAGATCCTAGGTATTGTATTGTCTTTGGTCTCTAATCACTTTACCTTTCATATTCTCAAACTTTAAATGTTCCAGTAGTAATTCCATTTGTTTACCACTCAGTTGAGTACAGCCCAAAAATTTGATGAGTCGTTCTATCACATCTTTCAAATTCCTTTTCATTTCCTCATAGGTCACAAAAAATATATTTTCCTCATTTCTCATACGGTAAAAGTCCACTATATGTGACCAGTAGGATGTATACAGAATTTGATCATTCATAAATTGATGAATATAATCATCCAATTCACCCTGCCACATTTCAATGCCCTTAAGAAAATGATACGCAGAGACGACCACATCTTTGGGATTGCGAGCCACATAAATAATCTTACGCTTATCTAGCCAAACTTGTCGGGGCAACAATTGGGCAGGTAAATGCGTTTTAATAAGACGAGGATGAGGCATTGCTCTACAGGTATCAATAGTATCTTCCTTCGGCAAAAGTCTAATAGCTGAGTATCTAAAAAAATATATATATAATTAAGTGATACATTATATAAGCATTTAAATTTGCGCTTACTCTATATATTCACTCCGTTCCCTGACATAGCTTTTCTTAGCCGTTTCAAAGTCTAGGTCATTCAGTAGCAACCAGGCTAACTCTTGCATCCAAGTTGTACCGCACTTCATAAACGTCACCACAAACACATCGGTGGCGCAAGTCTCAAAGTGATCAATGCGTTCGGCGCACACTTCTTGATAACGTTTGGGCAATGTACACCAACGCTTGCTCCAATCCTGTTGCAAGGGCACCCACAAGGGTCCATTCTGGCATTGCAGCTGAATCAGGGGTATTGTTGAAGTCGCCGACTCTAGTGATTTACTTACGAACATGCTGAAGCAGGGCTATCTGAACGTTTGTGCGTAGTTAAGGTTGAGAAATGCCTTTAATATGCAGAGAAATTTCACATTGAGACCTTATCAAAATTTTAAAGTGATTAGATTGTGTATTTAAACATTAAATATACAATCATTAAATTTAAAAGTATACAAAATTAACAACTGTGTTTATAAGTAATATCTAAGATAACATATTTTATGAGCGAAATACACAGATATATGGAATAGTGCAATCACGCTCAAAAGACTTTACGTGTGAGAGAGAGTTTCGGTTTAGTAATAGGTGTCGCCTAAAGGTATGCATAAAATACTATAACCCCTTAAGCTTACTAAGCGCTAACGCCTGTTCGCACTTGTGAAAAATAAATTAACTTTTTAAATCAGTTATAACTTGGTGTTCGCGCTATCGAACCTTAAATGAAACTTTGTTCGGCTGATAAGTCTATAGCCTAAGTAAGAAATAGTAATAATAAATAAATTTCGTTAGCTGATTGCAGGTTAAGTTAAAGTAAAGTACGGTCACACTGCATAGTGTTGACTTAAATTGATGCTGGTCAGCTTTGTCAAAATCGAAAAACTGTTTAATTTCGATTTTTTTTGTTTAAACCACAATATGAAAGATCGAAATTGTAGTTGAAACTTGGTTTCTAAAGTGCAAGGTGAAAACTTCTCACCGATTATTATAAAAATATAGTTTAGTACTTAATTTTTTTCGGACGGTCCATTACAACGAAGGTACCGAACTTGTGTTTTACGTACAGAAAAAAAAAATGATATGATCTGGGACTCAATATGACATTTTTTCATATCAAAAAAAAGCCGATAAGATGCAGATGAAATTGACCTGTTCGAAAATATCAAACTGATATTTTCGATCATATCAAAATGATATGTTTAAGATCAAAGTGACATTTTTTTAATAAAAAAAAAATATATTAGGAAATGGCTGGGCGCATATATTATTTATATAAGTTATATTATATTATATATATTCCCCGCTCAGAATTTTAATGATTATGTAATATTAGCGCCATAGCCGTTTGGAAAGCAACGAAATTTAAACATTTTTGTTAGTTAACAAACATTACATTGTCTGGGGATCGAACCCGGGAACTCGCACTTTACACGAATGGAATGACGTCTCAACGCAGTGAGCCACCGCACACGTGTGCGGGCAAACGTCTAAGGGACTATTTATATTTTTTCTACGGTGCCTAAGTTTTCGATAATAAGCCTTTTTTTGTCTCTTTCCTTTTTCTCATTTTATTTATTATCTTATCAATTTGATATTAGTACAATTTATCATTAGAATGATATGAAAAAAAATTGATATTTCATAAAATATCATATTGATAAGCCAAGATTAAATTGATATTTGATCTTTTTTTTTCTGTGTACAGTACGTAACAAAAAATTTACCGTATTTTCCAATGTACGGTACCTGCTGTGTTCGGTAGTTTCGTTTTTTTACAAACAGATTTATTTACTGAAAAAAGATGAATTTTTATACACTTGAAAAGTGTATATTAATTTTGCCCAGAAGCTTGTAACGCATAGAAATATTTATTTTCCGAACCCATAAACTATATATATTCTTGATCAGGACGACGAGCTGAGTTCAATTTCTGTCCGTCCGTCCGTCTGTCCGTCTGTCACGTCCGTCCGTCCGTCTGTCCTGTCTGTTTCTAGCGATTAAGACCCTCAGTTTTAAAGCTATCGAGCTGTAATTTTGCAGAGAGTCTTCTTTTTACTGCACTCAACTAATATGTCGAAATCGGCCGGATCGGATGACTATTTCATATAGCTGCCATGGGAACGATCGGTCTTAGAACTAGTTCTAGTTAGAAAAACTTTTTTGTTTTCTATCATAGCGTCACTTATCTTGGTATATGTTAGTTTTATATGCTTTCACATAATACAGAAAAAAATTTTTCAAAATCAGATGACTATATTATATAGCTCCCATAGAAACGGTCTGTCAAAAAACTACTTCTAGTGAAAAAAACTTTTTTGTTTTTTATTGTAGCGAGCCATATAAATAATTTTACGCTTATCTAGCCAAACTTGTCGGGGCAACAATTGGGCGGGTAATCTTTCTTCAGCTGGGGATTTAAAGCTGAGTATCTGAAAAAAACTTGATAAAGTCAAGTGGTTCGTGATTTAGGCATTTGGATATGCACTCACTCTATAAACACACTACGCTCCATGGTATAGCTTTTCTTAGCCGCTTCAAAGTTCAGGTCATTCAGTAGCAGCCATGTTAATTCTTGCATCCAAGTTGTACCACTTTTCGGAAATGTCACCACAAACACATCGGTGGCGCAAGTCTCAAAGTGATCGATACGTTCGGCGCACACTTCTTGATAACGTTTGGGCAATGTACACCAACGCTGGCTCCAATCCTGTTGCAAGGGCACCCATACTGGTCCAGCTGCTCCACTTGGATGTCGCAACTGAATGCAGGAATTTGTGGATGCCGGAATTGATTTACTCTCGAACATGATAGCTCTGGTGGAACTGTATCAATCGACTGAAGACTGTCAGGTTTTCGGGGTTTGGTTTAAATATGCAACTTTTTTTTAAATTCAATTCAAAATTTTAATAGTATAGGAAAAGAATAGACTAAACAGAGCTCTGTGCAAAACATTAAAATCAAACATGTTTATAGACAATACAATAACCGGTCTAGTTGCACACGGAAAAAATATCGATCAATAAGAGAAATAGAGGAAAGAGACAAAAAAAAAGTTGGACACACGGAAAGAGCAAAGCTCTTTACGAAAAAAATCAAAATTAAAATTCTTGCATACAAATTCTTTGTCAAACTGAACTTATTAAATAAAAATTTTCTTGATACGGACTGAGCCTTGGCCTCAATTTTAAAAGTATTCAGTATTCAAAATCGTAAATTTACCAGACAATAAAATCGCAGAATTGTTTGGGATAATTAATTTTATTTATTTTATAGCTGGGATCCTGAAACTGATTTGCTTGATTTCGTGAAACACATCTTGAAACATCAGACATTACGCCACTTTTTGTTAGTTAGATGGCATGATTGTATAAAAGCTGCGAACAGCTGTTTCACAAAATCAAAAGCAAATCAAAATCAAATGCAAATCAGTTTCGGGAATCCCTCTAGTGTTTACTTTACGATAATATTAAACGTACAAAACATGACTATTAATCAGGCTTCTCAAAGTACCGTACTAAGTTCCGTACTTAAGTTCGGCACACAAAAAATACTGAACACAGGCAAGGGTAAATGATACGCAACGTTCTGTACTTAAAACTGAATTACGTTACCTTCATCGTAACGGACCGTTAAAAAGTCGAACTACTTTCTGTTTAGTAAGCGTGCGAGCAAAATAATTTTTAGTTGAGGAGGCGAAGTACAAAAACGACTTTTCGGTCCCAAACAAAATTCCGTAAAATATATTATAACGGTATAACGAATTGACCGTCACGTAGGGTGATGAAAATATAAAATACAAGCAAACGGACTGTAACTGGAAAACCCGAACGGTCCGAAACTAAAATCATTTGTACTTCTCCTCCTTCCAAAAAAATATTATAAAAATATAGTTTAGTACTAAATTTTTTTCGGTCGGTCCGTTACAACGAAGGGACCGAACTTGTGTTTTACGTACAGTACGTAACAAAAAATTTACCGTATTTTCCAATGTACGGTACCTGCTGTGTTCGGAACTTTCGTTTTGTATGCGAACCCTGCTATTAATGCTCAAAAAGGCACTTTTTCCCACTTAAGGATCAAATTACCAAATATCCTGAGGTGATGAAGCATTCTTACAAACAGATTTATTTACTGAAAAAAGTTGAATTTTTATACACTTGAAAAGTGTATATTAATTTTGTCCAGAAGTTTGTAACGCATAGAAATATTCATTTCCGACCCCATAAACTATATATATTCTTGATCAGGACGACGAGCTGAGTTCAATTCCGTCTGTCCGTCCGTCCGTCTGTCCTTCTGTCTGTCTGTCTGTTTCTACGCGATCTAGACCCTCAGTTTTAAAGCTATCGAGCTTAAATTTTGCACAGAGTCTTTTTTTTACTGCACTCAACTAATATGTCGAAATCGGCCGGATCGGATGACTATTTCATATAGCTGCCATGGGAACGATCGGTCTTAGAACTAGTTCTAGTTTTGTTTTCCATCGTAGCGTCACTTATCTTGGTATATGTTAGTTTTATATTCTTTCACATAATACAGAAAAAAATTATCAAAATCAGATGAATGTATTATAGAAACGGTCGGTCAAAAAACTACTTCTAGTGAAAAAAACTTTTTTGTTTTTTATTGTAGCGTCCCCAATCTTGATATATATTAGTTTTGATAGGCTTTCACACAATTTTAAAAAAATTTATCGAAATCGGATGACTATAGCATATAGCTGCCATAGGACCTATCGGTCGGAAAATGTGATTTACTAAGAAAAGTTTTTTTTTTATAGTATCAAATTTTTATTATCAACGATTTAAAAATTTTAAATATCTGATATCTATATCCTATATATATTTTACCGGTTAAATCAGTTGGATTAAAGTTTTTCAAGTGTATTAAAACTTCGGCACAGTCGAAGTTATCTTTGCCTTCTCGTTTTGCCTTGTATAATTGGTTCTTTTATATATCACCAAATATATCCGACTCAGTTAAGCCATATTCCTTTAAATAGTCCTTAGACCACTTCTCCAGTTTTTCTCTATGTTCGGAGCTTAGCTCATCTTTAAAAGAGCCCACCACACCGCGTCGCATAAATCTTAAGGAAAAATAAATAAATAACCATAATAAGAAATATTATTCTAGGGACTCACTCAAAGTCTTTCTCAGTATTAAGAATTTCCTTAAACATTCCTGTCAGGTTGGTATATTTGCTAGCTAAATAAAAATGCAAACTAATTATTCTTAATCTTGACAAAAGTGTTTCTCATATGCTCACCTTTCATATTCTCAAATTTTAAATGTTCCATTAGCAATTCCATTTGCTTATCCTCCAGTTGAGTACAGTCCAAAAATGTGATGAGTCGTTCTATCACATCTTTCAAATTCCTTTTCATTTCCTCATAGGTCACAAAAAATATATTTTTCTCATTCCTCATACGATAAAAGTCCACTATATGTGACCAGTAGGAGGTATAAAGAATTTGATCCTCCATAAATTGTTGAACAAAATCATTCAATTCACCATGAAAGTCACCTACGCCTTTATAAAAATGATACGAAGACACGACCACATCTTTGGGATTACGAGCCACATAAATGATTTTACGCTTATCTAGCCAAACTTCTCGGGGCAACAATTGGGCAGGTAAATGCGATTTGATTAGACGAGGATGAGGCATTGCAGCGCATTCATCTATTGAATCTTTCTTCAGCTGGGTATTTAAAGCTGAGTATCTGAAAAAAGCTTTATAAAGTCAAGTGGTTCATGATTTAGGCATTTGGATATGCACTCACTCTATAAACACACTACGCTCCATGGCATAGCTTTTCTTAGCTGCTTCAAAGTTCAGGTCATTCAGTAGCAGCCATGTTAATTCTTGCATCCAAGTTGTACCACTTTTTGGAAATGTCACCACAAACACATCGGTGGGGCAAGTCTCAAAGCCATCTATGCGTTCTGCAAACAGTTCTAGATAACGTTGGGGCAATGTACACCAACGCTTGCTCCAATCCTGTTGCAAGGGCACCCACAAAGGTGAATATCGCAACTGAATATCGGAATTTGTTGATGACTCAATTGATTTACTCTCGTACATAATTGCTTTGTTGGAACTCTGTCAATAGACTGAAGACTGACTAGTTTTCGGTGTTGGTTTAAATATTCAAGTTTTTTTAAAATTTAATATAAAAATTTAAATAATTTGAAATACTCCAAAAATACAAGTTTATTGGCGATACAATAACCGGTCTAGGCACACAAAATAAAATACTTTCTTACTAAAATGTTTCACACTCAAATGTTGCAAAGGTAAACCAACTTTGTTTTTGCTGTTGGTTATAATGTTGACAAAGATTCTTTACGATTTCCTTTTTATTCATACAATTTATACAATATAACATGTACGCTTTATTTTATTGCTAAATAATTTTTTTTATATACATTTTATATTACATTTTTGTTCGTACTTTTATATATCACCAAATATATCCGACTCAGTTAAGCCATATTCCTTTAAAAAGTCCTTAGACCAACTATCCAGTTTTACTCTATGTTCAGAACTTAGTTCATCCTTAAAGGAGCCCACCACACCGCGTCGCATAAATCTTAAAGAAAATGAAATAAATAACCATAAAAAGAAATATTATTCTAGGAACTCACTCAAAATCTTTTTTAGTATTATTATTTTCCTTTAACATGCCTGTCAGATTGGTAAATTTGCTAGCTAGAAATGCAATCTTATTATTTTGTATCATCAAAAAAGAATTCTCTATACTCACCTTTCATATTCTCAAACCTTAAATGTTCCAGTAGTAACTCCATTTGTTTACCACTCAGTTGAGTAAAGCCCAAAAATGTGATGAGTCGGTCTATTACATGTTTTAAATTCCTTTTCATTTCCTCATAGGTCACAAAAAATATATTTTCCTCATTTCTCATACGATAAAAGTCCACTATATGTGCCCAGTAGGAGGTATACAGAATTTGATCCTCCATAAATTGTTGAATAAAATCATTCAATTCACCCTGAAAGTCACCTACGCCTTTATAAAAATGATACGAAGAGACGACCACATCTTTGGGATTGCGAGCCACATAAATGATTTTACGCTTATCTAGCCAAACTTCTCGGGGCAACAATTGGGCAGGTAAATGCGATTTGATTAAACGAGGATGAGGCATTGCAGCGCATTCATCTATTGAATCTTTCTTCAGCTGGGTATTTAAAGCTGAGTATCTGAAAAAAGCTTTATAAAGTCAAGTGGTTCCTGATTTAGGCATTTGGATATGCACTCACTCTATAAACACACTACGCTCCATGGCATAGCTTTTCTTAGCTGCTTCAAAGTTCAGGTCATTCAGTAGCAGCCATGTTAATTCTTGCATCCAAGTTGTACCACTTTTTGGAAATGTCACCACAAACACATCGCTGGGGCAAGTCTTAAAGCCATCTAAACGTTCGGCGCACACTTCTAGATAACGTTTAGGTAATGTACACCAACGTTTGCTCCAATCCTGTTGCAAGGGCACCCACACAGGTCCAGCTGCTCCACTTGAATATCGCAACTGAATGTAGGAATTTGTGGATGACTCAATTGATTTACTCTCGTACATAATTGCTTTGTTGGAACTCTGTCAATAGACTGAAGACTGACTAGTTTTCGGTGTTGGTTTAAATATTCAAGTTTTTTTTTTTTAATTTAATATAAAAATTTAAATAATTTGCAATACTCCAAAATTACAAGTTTATTAGCGATACAATAACCGGTCTAGTTGCTCACAAAATAAAATACTTTCTTACCAAAATTAAATATGTTTCACACTCAAATGTTGCAAAGGTAAACCAACTTTGTTATTGCTGTTGGTTAAAAAGTTGACAACTATTCTATACGATTTCCTTTTTATACCCTTGCAGAGGGTATATTAAAATTGTCACGATGTTTGTAACGCATAAAAGGAAGCATTTCCGACCACATAAAGTATATATATTCTTGATCAGCATGACGAGCTGAGTCTATATAGCCATGTCCGTCTGTCCGTCCGTCCGTCTGTCCGTCTGTTTCTATGCTATCTCCTCCCTCAGTTTTTAAGCAATCTTGACCGAAATTTTGCAAGAATGTTCTTTAAATACGCATACGCTGCACAATTTGTCGGAATCGGCCGGATCGGATGACTATATCATATAGCTGCCATAGGAACGATCGGTCCAAAAACTAGTTCTAGTGAGAAAAAACTTTTTTGTTTTCCATCGCAGCGTCACCAATCGTAGTATATATTAGTTTTATATGTTTCCGCACAATTCTGAAAAAATTTATCAAAATCGGATGACTATAGCATATAGCTGCCATATAAACGGTCGGTCTAAAAAACTACTTCTAGTGAGAAAAACTTTTTTGTTTTTCATCGTAGCGTCCCCAATCTTGGTATATATTAGTTTTATATGCTTTCACATAATTTTGAAAAAAATTTATCAAAATCGGATGACTATAGCATATAGCTGCCATAGGACGATCGGTCGGAAAATGTGTTTTACTAAGAAAAGCTTTTTTATGGTATTAAATTTTTATTATCAATGATTTAAAAATTTTACAATATCTGATATCTATATCCTATATATATTTTTCCAGTTATATCAGTTGGAGTAAAGTTTGTCAAGTGTATTAAAACTTCGGCCAGTCAATTAGCTTTCCTTCTTTTATATACATTTTTATATTACATTTTTGTTCGTACTTTTATATATCACCAAATATATCCGACTCAGTTAAGTCATATTCCTTTAAAAAGTCCTTAGACCAACTATCCAGTTTTACTCTATGTTCAGAACTTAGCTCATCTTTAAAAGAGCCCACCACACCGCGTCGCATAAATCTTAAAAAAAAATAAAATAAATCTCCATAACAAGAAATAATATTCAAGTTACTCACTCAAAGTCTTTTTTAGTATTATGAGTTTCCTTTAACATGCCTGTCAGATTGGTAAATTTGCTAGCTAAAAATTCAATCTTATTATTTTGTATCATCAAAAAAGAATTCTCCATACTCACCTTTCATATTCTCAAACTTTAAATGTTCCAGTAGTAACTCCATTTGTTCACCACTCAGTTGAGTACAGCCCAAAAATGTGATGAGTCGTTCTATCACTTGTTTCAAATTTCTTTTCATTTCCTCATAGGTCACAAAAAATATATATTCCTCATTTCTCATACGGTAAAAGTCCACTATATGTGACCAGTAGGAGGTATACAGAATTTGATCCTCCATAAATTGTTGAATAAAATCATCCAATTCACCCTGCCACATATTTGTGCCCTTCAGAAAATGATACGAAGAGACGACCACATCTTTGGGATTGCGAGCCACATAAATAATTTTACGCTTATTTAGCCAAACTTGTTGAGGCAACAATTGGGCAGGTAAATGAGATTTGATTAGACGAGGATGTGGCAATGCTTTACAGGCCTCAATGGTATCTTCTTTAAGCAAAAGACTAATTGCTGAGTATCTGTAAAAAAATTTTATAAAATCAAGTGGTTTGTAATTTGTTTATGCACTTACTCCATAAACACGCTACGCTCCATGGCATAGCTTTTCTTAGCCGTTTCAAAGTTTAGATCATTTAACAGCAGCCAAGCTAATTCCTGCATCCAAGTTGTACCGCACTTCATAAACGTCACCACAAACACATCGCTGTCGCAAGTCTCAAACTGATCGATGCGTTCAGCGTATAAATCTTGATAACGTTGAGGCAATGTACACCAACGTTTGCTCCAATCCTGCTGCAAGGGCATCCATAAAGGTCCTTTTTGGAATTGCAGCTGAATCAGGGGTATTGTTGAAGTCGACGAATCTAGTGATTTACTCACAAACATGCTGAAAGCAGGGCTGTCTGAACATTTGTGCTTAGTTACGTTGAAGGTAATGCCTTTAATAGACAGAGGAATATCACATTACGACTTTATCAACATAGTAAGTGATTAGATAGTGTATTTAAAGTTTACAGATTTTACAACTGTTTTTAGTAGTAATAGGTACGATAGTATTTTATTTATGAGTAAAAAAAAGACAGACATTAGAATAGTGCAATCACGCTCAAAAGGCTTTAAGTGAGAGAAAGAGAGATGCGTTTTGGTAATACGCTGCGCCTAAAAGTGTGCCATAAATAATATATCTTATTACTTCTTGATATGTTTATAAATTGGTATGGGACATTTAATAAAACGTTGCTGTTAATTGAGGGAAATTAGACGTTCTATAATGTTTTCTTCTGCCTGTTACATAAACAGAAAAAAATCTTAGGGCCGATTTGCCGGTACAGTCTACTTCAGCAGAAGTGGACTTTATGTTGAATGCCGGGTGACACTTTTTGAGCAAGTTGCCAGTAAGAGCAAAAAATTTTGGAATTGTTGCCAGTGTAAGCAGAAATATACTAAGTCCGTGTTTACACGATGAAGCAAACTTCATGATGTTTTGAAAAAGCTCTTGCTTGTAGGAGGCACCCCACCAGACCACTTTTCCACAAACAAATGCTTTTTGAGAAACTTCATGAAGTTTGCATCATCGTGAAAATGGGGTCTAAGTTGGATTTTGATTGCCAGATTTTGATTGCCAGATTATTTGATTGGTTGTGGTGCAATGGATGGCATATTTGCCTTCAGTATGAGAGGTCTGGGTTCGACTGCTACTTGGAATTTCAAATAAAATGTTTTTTCTTTATTCTAAAAAATCTAAAAAGTAGCCAAGATAATGTGCTCGCTAAGTTAGCACCAAGGACAAGAAAATTTCTCATAGCGAAAACCTTAAGTAGCCTTCAATGTTATAAGTAAGATATGAAAACGGTCCTTTGTATTCCCTTTTTATTTAACATACGGAATTCTATACTGAAACCAGGAAAACTCAACTTTAAAATGATCTTAAAAACGGACTCAGTGCGATATTTTCAAATCAGATAACAAAATTCTTGTTTTATGATAAATTTTGAAATCCCTTTAAATTTTAATTAAGATTTTTCCAGATATTATTATTATAAGGGATGCAAACATGTTCAGTTTCTAATAGTGTTGGGTATAAAGGTTAATCCTTCTACGGAACATGTTCACTTGTTCCTTTATTTTGTATATATATTTATATATTTTAGCTCTCGTTAAGTTCCGATTAAAATTTTGATAAAATCATCGATAGGCAAACAGGTTTTTTTTTATTTTGTTAAGTACAAAAGCAAAATAAAAATCAAACTAACTAAAAAAAAAAAAAAAAATTAATACGGAAAAGATTTTTCCTTTTTGGTCTTTTTAGTAGGATTCATCGGAAGCAGTAGCAAACCAAAAAAAAAAAAAACAGCAGATTCATTTGATAGGTTGGACAAAGTATGGTCACACCATTAAAGCGATCGATGATGGGTGATTCTGGCTTTAAGAGAGCCAAAGTTCTTTACCTCAAGCAATTCGACTTTGAGAATTTTTTATAGTTCTGAAATTCTGTTGCATTAAAATCTACCACCTAATTCCCCAGCATCCTCAGTTATTTAAATTTCCAGACGGTTTTTTGTGATAGTCCATAAAAGTCGCCAGTCGCGTACATTTCGCCCCAACCCCCAAAACGAAAGTTAAACTCAACTTCAACTCATTAATTTACGTAAAATCCACTTAACTTCTTTCCCGCCGTACGCAATAAATTCCACAACTTTGCGCCTCATCAAACGAAATTAATGTTTAAGTCAGACAATGGAATAGATAGAAATCTACATGAAGTTAGACGAGAATGTCGCCATGTCGCCAGTGAATTTCAGAACATGTGGTGAAATGATGAGGCTGGAGACCCAGACCCAGACCGAGACCGAGACCAACCACCACCCAACAATAGACTGAGCCACCCCAAATCCAGCACGCGTACCAAAGGGTATAAAGCAATTTTTTCTGCCTCTGGGAAATTCCCTTAAAGCCTGCTACGTGCCGCCAGTTTCATGCCAGACTCGAATCCTCATGCCAATGCATTACCCAAAATTTTAGGCAATTGTCGAGAGAAGGAAACAGGGGGTGGTGTGTATAAATTAGATTTTTACTTGCGCGCAATTGCATAAAGCCTAAATCCTCAGAGGACCTTCTCGTAAATATTCATTGCAAGCTTAAAGTTCTATCACTCACCTCCAGCTCCAGCTTTGTTTTTTTTTTTTTTAAGGTCTTTGCCAAATTTTGGGGCGGCAGCAATTACATTTTTGCGCCACCCACCCAATGTCCTTGTACTCCCCCATCATTTTGATTGGGGGTTGACTGTGTATTCTCCAAGGGTGTCGAACTATAAATTGTACCTTTTGTTGCAGTTTTCGCTTGAATATGAAAAAAATAAAAGAAAAAGGGGGACAACCCTCGGTGTCGTGTCTTTAATAAATGTTTGAATGTTTCGTTGTGAGATTAAGTGGATTCCGTTTATGGCATGAGTAATGATGGATGCATAATACGACCGTATGTGACAGGTGGAGTGGGATGGAGATGTTAGGTGTTGGATTGGTGGCTCAGTAAATTTGAAATCTAATTTAAAAATATTTTTAGAGATATCTGATCCTTCTATAATTTAAGGAAGTCGATAAAAAAAATGGCATATCAACATATCTCCGACGACATATCTCCGACCAGTAAGTTTTTCCGTCGGAAATATGTCGCTTTTTTCTGTCAGAGATATGACGTTTCAAAACGGCATAACTCCGACGAGTTAAAAACGACATATCTCCGATCGGAGTTATGTCGTTTTGAAGCATCATATCTCCGATCGGAGTTATGTCGTTTTGAAGCGTCATATCTCCGACGAGTTGCAAACGACATATCTCTGATCGGAGATATGACGTTTCAAAACGACATATCTCCGACGAGTTGCAAACGACATAACTCCAATCGGAGATATGACACATTAAAACGCCATAACTTCGACGAGTTTTAAACGAAACACAGTAGGTCAAGAAAATATTGACACGGAAAAATTAAGATTTTTCAACTCGCCGCGATTTTTGTTAACAAAATTTTTATCTACAGTCATTTACTCACTTTCTTTGGTATATTTTCTCTAAGATCCACAAAGAAAATTTAAACGAAATTTTAACAATAAGAGAAACCACCTATTTTAATGAAAAAGTGAAAAAGGAGATATGAGATATGTCGCTAAAAAACGACATAACTCCGATCTGAGATATGTCGTTTTGAACTCGTCGGAGTTATGTCTGTTTGAAAGCGTTTAAAAACGACATAACTCCGATGGGAGATATGACGCATCAAAACGACATAACTCTGATCGGAGATATGTACTTCAAAACGACACAACTCCGACCGGAGATATGTAATTTTTCACTCGTCGGGGTAATGTCGTTTTCAAGCGTCATATCTCCGACAAAAAAAGCGACATATCTCCGACGAAAAAACTTACTGGTCGGAGATATGTCGTCGGAGATATGTCGATATGCCATTTTTTTTTAAGCGTCATATCTCCGATCGTTTAAAAACGACATATCTCCGATCGGAGATACCACGTTTTAAAACGACATTACTCCGATCGGAGATATGACGCTTTAAAACGACATAACTCCGATCGGAGAAATGTCGTTTGTAACTCTTCGCAGATATGTCGTCGGAGCTATGTCGGTACCCCCAAAAAATGTGTAGCATACTTTTGCGAGATTTTAAAGTAATTTGAAAAACTTTTAAAAGTTAAATCAAGAATCTTCACTTCTTTAAAGTAAGTTAAAGAAATGGAGAAATTGCATTTTTCATACAAGTACACTACTTCTTAGGATCGTTTTCTCATCTTCATGTTTTTAGAAAACTCGCTACTTTTTAAGAAATTTTATGTTGCCTACTTTAACGATCTTTTAAAAATATCTATGCTTGTGTCAACCTAAAAGTAGGCAACTCACATTTTCTCCAAAGCAACTAGATTTGAAAACCATGAACATGAGAAAACGACCGAACCAAACGGTCGGTGTAGAGCGTAGAACTTAAAACTTGTGTGAAGCTATAAGTTAAAAATATGAAGTCACTTAATCAATTTTCACGCTTTATCGAACCCTGAAAATTCCCATTTACCACTCACGTCCCATTATTATCAGTTAGTCAGCTTTCAACCATGGACGAAGTTGTATCTCAATGGACCTACTCTTGTCAAAAATTACCCAAATGGAAGTATTTAGTTTTCCCTCTGGCCATCTCCCTCATTTTCCTTGGCATACACTTGCAGTTGAAACATTGGCATGGAATCTGGGGACCCTTGATACACTTGAATTTGGGTATAAACGGTACACCTGCCTACCTTAAAGTACCTTCAACTGAAATTCCAGCCTATACCCATCTATTCAATGAGTACTTCTATAACGCTTGGCTAGCGGAAAGAATACCATTGCAACGTCCACTGTTAGATATGCGGGACTTTCGTTGCAGGAGCTACAGCTACAAGGAGGATCCCGATATGGTGGCACCCTCAATTATAGTTATCTTTCGGAATGAACAGCTGTTTATGCTCTTGAGAACTTTGCATAGCATCAAGCAGCGTACATCCAAAGAAATGTTGGACGAACTTATTCTGGTGGATGACAATAGTGATTGGGGTTTTTGGAAAGATGATTTATCGAAACATTTCTTTGATACATACGTAAATCGTTATATACATAACAAAACGCGCATATTTCATCTGCAGGAACAATTGGGTCTGATTAAGGCAAGAAATTTTGCCGCCACTGAATCCAAGTCAGATAAATTGGTATTTGTGGATGCTCATGTGGAAGTCACCGAGGGTTGGCTAGAGCCTCTGCTGTGGACCATTTCGGAACAGGCCTTAACCCTGGCCACACCCATTTTGGATATTTTGGATGAACAGACTTTGGGCTATCGCAGAACAATTGAGCGAAAAAGCATATTCGATTGGAGTCTTAAAAGAAGGGAAGTTTCACTGACAAAAGAACAAATCAAAGCTCTGCCTCTACCCTACGAGACGGCTTTGTTTAGAAGTTCCGTATTTGCCATAAACACCTTGTGGTTTCAGGACTTGGCTAATTTTGATAAGGAGCTGAAAGGATTTGGTGGAGCCGAATTGGAATTGAGCTTTAAGGTATGGCGTGGTGGTGGTCGCATAGTGCAAGTTCCCTGCTCTCGAGTGGGACATCTACAGCCCCAAAATCAAGAGTACCTCAAACGCTATGGTGATGTGCATCTAATGGGTAAAGATTTACTTTGGGTAAGTTGTGCCCTCATTTTGAAGGAGTTTCTTATAGCCATTTTCCTAGCAGAATCTAAAACGCCTCGTGGAGGTCTGGGTGGATGATCCCAAATTCAAATCTGTCATCTATCAATATCAACCTCAAGTGGCACAAATAGTGGAAGGAAATCTCAATGCTTCGCATAATCTTTATAAGCAATACGAATGTCAGTCCTTTGAGTGGTTTCTCCATGCGATCGCCCCCGAAGTGTTGCATTTCTTTCCGCCCTTGCCACGTGCCGATTTTGCTTGGGGCGGTCTAAAGCCCAGTAGTTATCCCAAGCATTGTCTCACCGTGGATATGTCCAGTCATCAACTCAGTTTGGATAATTGTAAAATTTCGAATACCATTCAAAGTTGGTCTTTAACTTATATGAAAGATTTGCGATTTCAAAACGGAAATTTGTGTCTGGAAGTGCAGCCGAATCAAAGTGTTAAGCTTAATGTGTGCCACAATCTTGGAGGTCGTCAGAGTTGGCACTATAATATTGATCAAAATCATTTGATGAATAATCAAAAATGTTTGGAGTTGGGCGGTAAATTCAAATTTTTTATCAGCACTTGTAATTTGATGAATGTGAAACAAATATGGTTGTTTCAACATGCCAATGGGCGTGCCCTACAGGAATAACTAATAGAATAAAGAACTTTATAAAGAGAACAGCTTGTATGTTTGTAATTTCAAAATTTGCAAGCATTAAGAATGACCAAGTTGGGCCATTAATTTAATTCATTATATTTTGTAATAATTTTAATACATCATTAGGCAATATTTGTGGGTATTCATCCCAGTACCATTAGTTACTGAATTCTGCTGGCCATTAGAAAATCTTTATACAGAAAAGCTATATAAAGCATATGCCCTAGCTGCACATTTGTTTTTGTACCCAGGCATATTACATATTTTTTGAGAACCGAAAACTATTAACCGTTATAATAGAAAATAGGATGTCGGACATTTGAAAAATATCGATATCGATATTTTTCGATATTGATAATTTATCGATGTTATCGATATGTTCGATATTTTAAAAAAGACAACTAAGAAAATATAAAAGGAAACAAGCAGTTGAATCGAAGAAACGTCAGAATTTTTATACACTTGAAAAGTGTATATTAATTTTGCCCAGAAGTTTGTAACGCATAGAAATATTCATTTCCGACCCCATAAACTATATATATTCTTGATCAGGACGACGAGCTGAGTTCATTTCCGCTTGTCCGTCCGTCCGTCTCTCTGTCCGTCTGTCCGTCTGTCTGTTTCTACGCGAACTAGTCTCTCAGTTTTAAAGCTATCGAGCTGAAATTTTGCACAGAGTCTTCTTTTTACTGCACGCAACTAATATGTCGGAACCGGCCGGATCGGATGACTATATCATATAGCTGCCATAATGATCGATCTAAAAACTAGTTCTAGTTAGAAAAACTTTTTGTTTTCTATCGGGCGTCACTAATCTTGGTATATGTTAGTTTTATATGTCCACATCCTAATTCTGGAAAAATGTATCAAAATCGGATCACTATAGCATATAGCTGCCATAGAAACGATCAGTCGAAAAATAAGTATTTAGTAAGAAAAACTTTTTTGATTTCCATCGTAGCGTCTCAAATCGTGGTATATGTTAGTTTTATATGTTTCCACACAATTCTGGAAAAATTTATCAAAATCGGATGACTATAGCATATAGCTGCCATATAAACGGTCGGTCAAAAAACTACTTCTAGTGAGAAAAACTTTTTTGTTTTTTATCGTAGCATACCCAATCTTGGTATATATTAGTTTTATATGTTTTCACATAATTCTGAAAAAAATTATCAATATCGGATGACTATAGCATATAACTGCCATAGTACCGATCGTTCGAAAAATGTGTTTTGCTAAGAAAAGATTTTTTTTATGGTATCAAATTTTTATTATCAATGTTTTAAAAATTTTTAAATATCTGATATCTATATCCAATATATATTTTAACGGTTAAATCAGTTGAAGAAAAGTTTTTCAAGTGTATTAAAACTTCGGCACAGTCGAAGTTAGCTTTGCCTTCTCGTTTTTTCGGTTTTCGGTTCCGATACGGAACATAGATTTGTATTTCCGTATACCGGTACGTACCGGTACAAATATATATTTTTTTTATATTCAAAAATTTTAATTGTTTCAAGATATCCAAAAAATCAATGGATGTAATAGAATAAAAAAATGTTCTTTAAAGAATGTGCCACATAATAAAACGCTCGCCTCAGGTCTGATTACTCATCTTCCACATAGAACTATCTGTTACGTAAACTTACAAGAAACAAAGTATTCCTATTACTACGGGTTTCGGTTCTCAAAAAAATGTTATTATCGGTTCCGGTTTCGTAACTTGTATGTGGTTTAAAACGGTTTATTTCGTTTAACGGTTCCGGTTCCTGTTACGGTATTATTCCCTGATATTTTTTGATCCATAAAACCAAATTTTCTTGTTAAGGAAATGTATTTTAAAATATGTTTTAAGTAGCTTTAGAGCCAAAAAGACACTTTCAAAAGCATTTCTTATCGATTACGATTGATTTATTTGTAAACATCTTTCCAATGCAACATCTAAACTTGAATCCCTTACACCCGTGTATAGCCAACGTTGTTGTGACTTTTCCGCATTGCATGTACTCACATATAGATTCTCCATCTGTGAGTCCATCTCTAAGCAATTTGTGGTATCTTTAAGAAAGGCACGTTGATGATAGCTATAGTGCCAATAATTTGAGTGAATGGGTTCACTGCATCGTTCAGCCCTAACATGATTCGCTTTTCGAAGGCTTAAACAAAATTTACCCTGTTTTAGGTGACAGCCATGTGTCAAAGTCCATACTTGAGTTTTGGTATAATCGCAATCTTTTATAACCGCAGAAGCGCTACGTAGTTCATCGCCGTCTGTAAGAAGTGTGACACAAAGACTTGGATCCTCGAAGGGCATAATGCGTCCCACCGCTAAATCGGGTAAGGTGGTATTTAGAAATTCATGCAGAAGTTCGGGTACAACCTGTTGACGATACCAGTCGAAGGATTTGCATTTCAGACGCTTACGTAAAAAGTGTTGTTTTTGAAGATCACCCGCGGAGAGGTGCTGTAGTTCGGGTATGTAACGATAGACATGTTTTTTGAACTTATCAAACCAGACTTCCACCACGCGTTTGAAGTTCTAAAAGAGAGAAGAAACGATTTTTTATAAATCCTAAATTTATAACCCCCACTTACCGCTTTCACCAGCTCATCCAGACTCTGTCCCGGCAATTCCTGTGCCAAAGACTCATCACGTTGATCCACATAGCCTATCCGCGAGCAGGGTACCATCAGTATCCGACCACCACATTGCCATAATTTCAAACTAAGCTCCAAGGCATCACCGCCCAGTCCTATCAAACCCTCATCCCAGCCACCCAAATGCCAAAACCATTTACGATTTATGGCCAAGGCAGTTCCTTCCAGCAAAGAAATCTCAAATGGTGCCGGCATATTCAGTTGTTCCTTATAGTCCAATGGCAACCAGATGTGTGCCAGACGCCAATCGAATCCCAAACGTTCTATATCCTCACGTTCATAGGCAAAAGTATCCGCTGCCAGGGTATCCGTTTGAGGTTGGGTACAAATATGTGTGTCCTGTTCTATGGGTGCCACCAGAGGTGGCAACCATCCACTAGTGACTTCCATATGCGAGCTGAGAAAGACCAAAATTTTACCCGAAGCGGCTCTAGCGCCCAAGAGACGGGCATATATCAAGCCTTTGCGTTTGGCATAGCTAAATAATTTCACTAGCGGAAGTTTCCTAGCAATATAGTGCTCTAGATCCCGATCGGGCGGGACCATCGCTTACTAAAATCAATTCTTTGAGCAATTCAGCTGGACTTTGCGTTTGTATGCTGTAGAGAGTTCTAAGCAAGGTGTGTGGATGCTCTTGATGGTGGGCTATGATTATACTAACACTGGGCACGGTCTGAGAGTTGTAGGAGGTATTGGAACACCTAAAGCAGCATTTTAGCATTAGATAAGGCAAATGTACAAATCTACAACTTACCTCGGGTCCCTTTTATCTGTTATGGTTCTTTTCAAAGATATGCGTTCCGAAAGCCAAGCATTAAAGTGATATTTTAAAAACATTTTCTCCGCTTCGACTAGATCCTTAGGCAGCATTTGGGGAAAACTGCTTAAACCCTGGGAACCTAAGTCGGGTATAACATTTTTTTCATAGTCCACCGTTGTTCGATAGAAGGAATTGGTGATCAAAAACCAGATGAATAAAGAAATCAGACTATAGAATACAGTGAAGGTCAGACAATGGTGAGGGGAGGAGGGAAATGTAAGACAAACTGAACGATCCATTTTGATTGTAGTTGCAATACTGAATACAAAGTTTTGGGTTGGTCTTGCTAAACGCCATTAGTCCCTAACTAAAGTGCATAACAAATTTGTAGAAATTTATTGACAATGTACAGATTTTTTTTAAATTTCCGGATAATAGTGTTGTAATGTTATCACACCAGAACTAATTTAATTATTTCTTCATCTCGGGAAATATTCAATGTATTTATTATGTTTGTCCAGTATTTCTTAGTTAAATATTTAAAGACAACATGATAAAAAAATACTAGCTGGAATTTTTTGGAAAGTTCTAAAAAAATTGGGTGTATTTTTACCCACTTAATAACAAGATGCCAGTATTAGTGACAATTTACTAAATTAACTTGGGCTAAAAAATAAAAATCTAATCAAAAAAATGAAATTTTATTACCAAGTTCTAAATTAGCGGTGGGTACGAAATTAAAGTTTGGGAGCTGTCCAACAACAACAACAGAAATAAAATCAACCCTTATAAGCTAGGCTCGAGGCGATCAGCGATCCACACTCAACCTTTGTTTGTTTTTGTATTTTTGCAGCTGTCTGTCAGACCAAGTCTTGTGTGTATTTTGTTTTTGCAGAAGAATTAAATGCTAGTCTAAATCTTAAAAATTAATTAAATTAATAAATTTGATCTGCGAATGTTATAAAGTACACCTACACTTATATACAAAAGCTGGTGGCTTTTACTTTTAGCTCAGTGAACAATGGGACACAAAAAGAGCAATTGAGGAAGAACAAGATCATGTTCCCTTATTTAGTTGAATAGTTTAGTTTTTGTTCACTTAAGCTATGGTCCCACAGGCAAATAATTTGCGCAAAAATTTCTTTGAAAATTTCTCAAAATAGCCATTATCTTAGATTTTTCAGGACTTAAAATTAAAGCAATGGCATATAATCTGCATAAAAAGTTTAAAAAAATGTTCATCAAAATTTGTGCATAATAAAAAACAAATAAAGTTTCAAGTCTTTCTTTTTTCTTTCGATTTCCCTATTCCCCTATCACCTCCTTCAAACCATTTTCAAAAATTCTAAATAGTTTAGCAGATATATTCATTTTGGTGGAGTAATGTTCCTGCTAAGATGAGTATATTTTACGTTAAGCGCGATTATCTCGAAACCATGTTTTTCGACCTGGTAGCCATGATTGCGCCTGTTCTACTAAACCGATTTTGATCAGCCAAGTTGCAATCGAATCAGAATTGATGTGATTCTGACCCGTACCTCAATCCAGACAAAAAACATTTTTTTACAATTTTTTTTACACTACAAAAAAAACTTGAAAAATTGATTCTTTTTAAATTGCCACCAATTTTTAAAAAAACGAGAAGGCAAAGCTAACTTCGACTGTGCCGAAGTTTTAATACACTTGAAAAACTTTACTCCAACTGATTTAACCGGTAAAATATATAGAGGATATAGATATCAGATATTTTAAATTTTTAAATCATTATTAAAATTTAATACCATAAAAAAAAACTTTTCTTAGAAAAACACATTTTTCGAACGATCGTTCCTTTGGCAGCTATATGCTATAGTCATCCGATTTTGATAAGTTTTTCCAAAATTATGTGAAAGCATATAAAACTAATATATACCAAGATTGGGGATGCTACGATAGAAAACATAAAAGTTTTTCTCACTAGAAGTAGTTTTTTGACCGACTGTTTCTATGGGAGCTATATAATATAGTCATCCGATTTTGATAAATTTTTCCTGTATTATATCAAAGCATATAAAACTCACATATACCAAGATTAGTGACGCTACGATGGAAAACAAAAAAGTTTTTCTCACTAGAACTAGTTTTTTGACCGACCGTTTCTATGGCAGCTATATGCTATAGTGATCCGATTTTGATACATTTTTCCAGAATTATGTGAAATCATATAAAACTATCATATACTAAGATTAGTGACCCTACGATGGAAAACAAAAAAGTTTTTCTCACTAAAACTTATTTTCCGACCGATCGTTCCTATGGCAGCTATATGATATAGTCTTCCGATCCGGCCGGTTCCGACATATTAACTGCGTGCAGTAAAAAGAAGACTCTGTGCAAAATTTCAGCTCGATAGCTTTAAAACTGAAGGACTAGTTCGCGTAGAATCAGACAGACGGACGGACGGACAAGCGGAAATGAACTCGGCTCGTCGTCCTGATCAAGAATATATATAGTTTATGGGGTCGGAAATGAATATTTCTATGCGTTACAAACTTCTGGGCAAAATTAATATACACTTTTCAAGTGTATAAAAATATTGAAAAATATGATTGAGGTACGGGCCACAATTACATCAATTCTGAACATAACCTCATTTACCGCTTTCATTTTTGATAACCTGGAGTCCCGGAATCATGGCTACCAACTCTTCACCTTGTTTTTTGAGACCTTAATTGGCTGGACGATAACTTTTTGAACAGCCCATGAATTGAAAAATATTTTTTTTTTATTTTTGTATTTAATTAATAAATAACACAAAACAAAAAAACAAATTGAAAAAGCTCTTATGGTTTTCTGTTCCTAATTTTTTAAAAAACTCTCAGTCAACTGGCAAACAATATGCCCAAATTTTTGATAAAAATTTGAGAAAGTAGGCCTTAATACGGAATTTATCAAAACTCTTGGAGCAGATTATAGCTTTAGTTTTAAGTCCTGAAAAGTCTATGGTAATAGTTATTTAGACAAATTTTAAAAAAAATTTGGGCAAACTATTTGCCTGAGTAAAATTAGGCTTAATAAATTCGACTTCAAACTTCGCTCTCCTTTTAATTAATAATACCCTGAGACATTGCTGGTCGGACTGGTTGTCAGACTAATACCTCACCCATTTTTCCTTAATTCAAAGAGTTATCCCTTTCAGTCGCTGCTGCACTCCCTACAAAATGCCAATCGAATGCACTTATCAATTCACAATTTTCAATTTCCAATTGCAAAGCGAAAAGTTTTGCATCAACTCCAAATGCTATTATCATCAACGGCACACGCAACAAGACGTCGTCGACGTCGTCGTCGTCTTCATCTTTCAGTAATATTTCTAATTGAAAAAGGCAATTTGTATGCGGCAAGCCAATCAAGCGCAGGCAAAGGTAACCCACACAGACAGACAAAAGCACTCAATATAATTAAATTGTAGACGGACCAACACAGAGCAACAGCTATCACCTCCACCACCACTCAGAGTTACCCAGTTTAGTTTTGAAAATGCCACGATACTTCAACACGCGGAAGAATAAAATTAGCATTTGCCATCCCTTGAACTTACTTTGGCTGAGTATCCTGTGTCTAGTGGTTATACTGCACCTGCACCGAGATGCAACTATAAGGGAGATGGCAAAGGTGTCTCCTCCAGCAGCTACACCTCCACCACAGCGCATCTTCTGTATCATTTTGACTTACGAATATCGCCACCGGGTGGCCGTGCACATACAACGCACCTGGGTCAAACAGTGTGACCAATATATTTTTGTCAGCAATGATGCCCATCAGAGTTTGGAACCGGCAGTATTTCAACACACAAACGATAAATGGCAAAGCTTGAGAGCCCATTTGGAATATGTGTATAATTATCATTTCGATGAGGGCGATTGGTTTCTGTATGCCAATGATGATAAGTAAGCTGGGTGGGGGTTAAGTATGAGTGTGGAGTACTGGAAAAGCCCCGGTCCGGTTCGCTTTCTGAAATCTATATCGGGACGGTGGACAAACCAAAAAAGAACTCGATCCGATATGAATTTAAGGGAGCGGACCTATAAAACTCGAACAAAAATCTAAGCAACAACCTCACCTAACAGTGATCAACTGATTTTGTTCGCAGAAAAGCGCAAGGGCCTATATCTCATCTCCTATAAAGCACTATCTGTCACATAAACTACCAAATAACCTAGTAAAATATATGTTTATCTGACACATAGCAGCTATCTAGAAGATGAGAAATCGCCCCGTAGAGAAATATATACTTCGTTTATGCAAAAATAAAAAAAAATCATGATTTTTGCCCTTCAAAGTATGCTATGTTTATTTTATAGTAGCCTTAACACTTATTATTTTTGTATACCTTGGACTGGTCCGATAATCTACTTACTTTACAACTTACTACGACTTTAAATTATCTCGTTCAAAACATAATAATAGAATAAAATAAAGTTTGCATACTTTGAGGGGCAAAAATCATGATTAATATTATTTCTGAAATTCCCTTTCTTTGTGCAGTTTAGTATTCGTAGATAATGTAAGATATATGCTGCGTTCCTATAGTCCCGAAGAACTAATATATTTTGGTTGTAAACTAAGAAATCATCTAGGTCAGGTGAGTTTCACAATGAAGCTTTAACTTAATTCCCTAACTTGACCCATTTTTAATTTATAGGTCTACATGTTTGGGGGCTCTAGCATGGTTTTCAGTAGATCGTCTCTACAACGTTTTGTTCTAGAGGCTTTACCCAATGAAGATCTATGCAGTACTGAACCGAAAGGTAACGCATACACCGAGGAGCTAGGACGTTGTCTCAGCAATGTCAATGTCATAGCTGGCGATAGTCGGGATGAGTATGAATCTCATCGTTTTTTACCATTCGAACCGGAAGTACATTTAGCTGGTCAAATGAATGCAAGTATTGAGCTCCATAACTACTTCTTAGAACGTTCATACTATACGGTACACAATGTAAGTAGTCAATTTCAAGGAAATTTTAATTCTCGAAATTAATTTGGCATTTTTCTACAGCTACACCTGCCGGTTTCCCCATATTCCATTAGCTATCATTTAGCGGTGATAGATCATATATACAATTTTTACTACTTTTCTCAAAACGTGAACATTTTCGGTGTACCTCGAAATTAAATACGAAATTAAGTTTATATATTTATGCTCTAAGTTTGTTTGACATTTTCCCAAAATTGTTTCATTCGGCGTTCATTCACATAACCAAAATTCCATTTTTGATTCACATTATTATTATCACATGTAGCTGTTTTCAATTGTAGCACTTTTCCATCCAGTTCCAAGCATTTTCTCTGCTCTTTGCGTTGACCATAAACTAATTGTTTACTTTCTTGATCATAATACCAAAATTGATTTCCTCCTTGTTTATGACATCTAAATATCCAAATCTCATGACCATTTCGCACCTCTAAGCACTTAGAGGAGGAGCTTAGATCACGAAAGGAGCGTAAAGTCCATTGCTGTTCCATTTTTGGATACTTCAAGTCGACATCACAGTGCTGGAGTTGTGGACGCCCGGCAGGGTTTTCGCTACGTTCTATGCAAAGTTTGGGATTGCTTACACTCTGTATGCCACCAAAGGCATAATCTTGTTGATCCAATACGGGATATAGAACAAGAAAATCACTAGCCAAATGTGATAGAAACCAATTGAAGGGTTTGCAATGCAAACGTTCTTTCAAAGCCAACTGATTCTTGAGCGAACCCGCTTTGACTACGGTAAGATGAGGCATATTGGCAAATAGTTTATCCTTATAGTCACCCAGCCAGACTTCAGCCACCCGACGAAAGTTCTGAAACAGAAAGTTTTGGTTAATAAGTATCTGATACGGAAAAATCGTGAAATAAAGCGTAGGCTGGTCTTATGCAATGAATGCCAATCAACATTAAGTACTGCCGAACATGTCACATTAATGCTTTAACTGCTTTGGCGTTTCGAACCCGATAACACTTTCGACTCAGGAGTACCACAGTACTACAAAAATTTTTCATATTTACGCCTTTCTAATGGTGATACATTTTGATGTTTACCTGCGTAAGTGAGGCATATCTTTTATCGACCTCCCGTCAAAATTTCATTACAATCGGTTGAATAGAAGCCCAGTTATCGCTCACTGAGCAACACTCTGTTTGTGCTATCGGTACAAATGACACTTCAACGCTTGGTTTCAAGATAGTATTGAATATACCACGTTTAATCTCTCCACAATATCGGTTTGTAAACGCCACGGAGAAAATAAATTAAAAAGTATTTTTCCATTTTTCAAACATTCCATTCCCATTCTAAATTCTTAAGGCATTTTTCCTTTCGAATTATTTTGCTTACAAACTGAGTTAAAGTGAATCGGATGAAAAATAATTATCTTTATATAAAGTATAAATATAAAGTCTTTTTGTTCTCCAACATATTCTTAATCTTCTCAAAGAGTTCTACAAAAAATCAGGTCCACTTCCTCCATAACTGGCTTTTGTTACTCATTTCCTCGAATGACTTTTTTGATTTCAATTTGCGCTTAATAATCAAAAGAGAAAACACCTATGTCGATCCGTGCTGCCAACCTATAATTAGAGCATTTACAACCCTGCCGGTGTGACCGTACCACAATTGCACACATTACCTATACTCAAATCGTTTTTAAATTCGGAAGAAGATGTTTTCGTATTGGATTGGAATGTTAAAAGTATTTTCCATCAGTTCCCAACTAACTGGTAGCTTTTGCATTCATCTTGTATCTTTACGTAATCTAGTAGTCGACGCATTTGTGTGTAAAAAGAGTATAAAATGACAGGGCCAGACATAAGATATCACTTTAACAAGCCTTGAATGAGGCTGTGGTCGTTTATCGCTTAAAGCATGGTTCACGCACTTTAAGTGATGTTGGTAGAGCTCTCCTGTAATGGTTTTTGTTACCACTTATAAAGCATTGAAACGAATCGAAAATCTCTACCATATACTTTCAAGAGCATTTGATGACTCTCAGCTGGAGTTTTCTTCAAATGAAAACATTTATGAAATTATTTAGAACAAGATCTTAGAAAACTTCATAAAGTTAGCTTCAGCGTGTAAATCCCGACTAAGAAAACTTTATAAAGTTTGCTTCATGGTTTAAATCCCGACCAAGTCCTACTTACCACACTGACAGCTTTAGTTTCCAAGGCTTTCTCCTCTTTGGTTAATTTCTTCTTAAATTTTTCATTACGATATAAATGTCCCACCCGAGAGCAGGGTACTTCCAGTAAACGACCACCGCAAAGCCAAATTTTCAGACTTAACTCAAATTGTTCACCGCCCCAAATCCGTAATCCACCATCATAGCCACCCAGATCAAAGAACCATTGTCGTCTAATGGCAAAAAGTCCGCCATTCATTATGGGATTATTATGTGGAGCAGGCAGAGCCAGTGTCTCTTGCTTCAGCAAGGGCAGTTGTATGTAGTTAAAGTGCCAGTCAAAGAATCCTCTGGATGGTTTGCCTCTTCTATAGGCAAAATTTTCATAATCTATGGTATCAATGATGGGTGTGGTGCAGGTTTTCTCATTTTCCGTAATGGGAACAAGCAAAGGTTCCAGCCAGCCTTTGGTTACCTCAACATGAGCATCAAGAAAGACCAAAACATCGGCCAAAGCCATCTGAGCACCAGTTACACGTGCACGCATTAGGCCCACTTGTTTGTCGAGTCGTTGATGCTTGATCAGATTCAAATATTTGACTTGCAGAAAGTTAGAAAAACTATCATTTCTTGACTCACTGCCATCATCTATGAGAATGATCTCGCGCAGTAATGTGATGGGTGTTCTATTCCGTATGCTACTCAGGGTACGCAGCAGCACACTGGCCTGTTCATTGTGATAGACGATCACCACACTGATTGAGGGAAGCTTTTCCAAGGGGTACGAAAGCTTTTTACAGCTGAAATCGAAGAGTCAACTCTCTTATACACATTTATACGCTGTCTTATCACCCACTCACCTTCGATGTCGCATATCGAAGAGCAAACGCTCGGGTGATATACGCTCCGAGAGCCAAGCATTGTAACCAGTTTCGTGCTGACTACGTTTGCTCTCTTCCAACTCTTGGCTATTCCAATTGCCCCTCGCCGGTCGCCCCAATGCACCCAGATCACGAATCACTAGCGATTCAAATTGTGCCTGCAACACTCGTATCTCATATTCAAGGCGGGATGTGGTACTCGACACGGGAGTCTGATTGAATTTGTCCAACTTATGCAAATAGTAGATAATACTGCCAGCTGCGAGCATTACCAACAACAACAATATGAATTTCCGATGACTTAACAACATTTTCGAAAAGCTTTTGTTGGCTTTAAGCGCTTAACGTTTGGACCAAGACTGAGCGGCAACTGGGAGTTGCTGCAGTAGCGCAAAGATGTAAAGCTTCAAAAATTCAATCTTATACGGTGTGAAAGTTTCTTTTGTTACGCTTACCAAGGGGGCAAGAGTGGCTAAAGTATCAGGCAGACAGGTTGGAGGAATGGATAAGTCAATGAGTAGACGGTGATGAGAAAGGTACAGAGATGGATGACAGATCAGACAGAGCTTCGCTGTCTTTAAAATAAACAGGGGGATATTCCAAGTTGCGGTTTTACGATATGGAAGAAGGCGAAGTCCACAACGAAGATCAATAAATTGCATCTATTTTAGCCAGGGTCCAGGGGAAATATGTAATGAACCGCTATTTTTGAATTTTATTTTTTAAAGAGAAGGCAAAGCTAACTTCGACTGTGCCGAAATTTAAATAAACTTGCAAAAGTTCACTCCAACTAATTTATCCGGTAGATTTAAGTATATAATTTAAAGGATATATATATCAGATATTTAAGATTCAAAACGTTTCTTAGCAAAACACATTTTCCGACCGATCGGTCCTATGGCAGCTATATGCTATAGTCATCCGATTTTAATAAAACCTTCCAAAACTGTGTGAAAGCTTATGAATCTAATACGTGGTTTGCTATTTAAGTCTCTGGAATAGGTCACTTCTAGCCATTTTAGGACCAATTGGCCTTTTCCCAAAAAAAGTTTGGACCTTTATCGATAAAAGCTCCATACAACTCTTTTATGTGTGACCACGTTTGATATCGATTAACGATTAATCAAAAAACTTACCTCGGCAGAAAAATGAAATTAACTCGTGAACAATTTTCGTGCAATCATTTTTCACAACTTTCGATCTTTGTATGGCGATGAAACACCATCCTATAGCACTGTTAAAAATTGGTTTAATGAATTCAATCGCGGGCGACGCTAGCTCGAAGACGAAGGTCGTCCAAAAACAGTCGTTGTGCCAGAAAACATTGATGCCGTGCGTGAACTGATAATGCAAGATCGTCATGTGACATACCGTGAGATAGAGGACATCCTTGGGCATTTCTTCCACCAGCATACATTCGATATTGCATGAACACCTGGGCGTAAAAAAGGTTTGTTCTCGTTGGATCCCGCACAATTTGACAATCGCTCAAAAAAAGGCTCGTGTGGATTGGTGCAAAGAAATTTTGAAAAAATATAATCGCGGTATTTCAAAAGACGTTTATAAGATCGTCACAGGTGACGAATCATGGATCTATGCTTATGAGCCCGAAACAAAACAGCAATCGACCGTGTGGGTCTTCGAAGACGAGCCAAATCCAACGAAAGTCGTTCGTGGAAGAAGCTCTTCGAAGCAAACGGTTGCCTGTTTCTTCGGTAAAACTGGTCATGTGGCGACTGTTCCACTTGAGCAACGTAGGACGGTCTATGCTGAGTGGTACATCACAATTTGTTTGGCTGAAGTCTTCGGAGAAATTCGAAAAACTAACAAGAGAAGACAGATCATTGTGCACCATGACAATGCGATCATGATGATCAGCTCACACCAGCGCCTTTTTGACCGCCCAAAACGTCGAATTAATGAGTCATCCGCCGTACAGCCCTGACTTGGCACCCAATGACTTCCTTTTATTACAGCACATCAAGGGAAAAATGCGTGGTCAACGATTTTCGTCGCCAGAAGATGCTGTTGAAGTGTTCAAAAACCATGTTTTGGAGGTGTCTCAATCGGAGTGGAAAAAGTGCTTCGACAATTGGTTTTAGCGCATGCAAAAGTGTATAAATCTTGCTGAAGAATACATTGAAAAAAAAAAAAAAACATTTTTGATCATAAATATTCGCGTTTTCATTATTAGGCCAGAAATATATATAGCAACCTATGTATCGATTTTTATAATAGAAATCATGAAATCAATGAATATTTAAAAATAATTTTTTAAATAAGAATCAAAAATAATTTTTTCAATTGATTTTTAAAAATATAAAACAAAAATGAATAATTAAAATTGATTTTTATAGTTATAACTTATAATCGTTACGGTCCCTGCTTTTAACTGAATGCATTCCCTAGATGTGCCTATTTTTCCCCTTCTTGGAAAACATAGCTCAATCATTTAGCTGCCATTTTATGTCATTCACATATGAGCAACTATTTCATACGAAACTGTCTCCTTAATGTCTCACTTTACGTGCTCAAATTACCAGATGAGATTAAGCATGTGTGTGTGTGTTCTGTGTGTGTGTGTATCTAACAGGTATGAATGATGATAATAAACAAAAGAAAGGCATGAAAGTGGGGGAGGTACAGGATGTAGAAAAAAAGCGCAATATTGCATACAATTTGCCTTTTCTCTTTTGAGACATGATGCAACAATGACAACAGCAAAACGGAAGTAATTTGGCCTGCCAGACAACCAAAAGGGAGTTGAAGATACAGGAGACATAGCAGAGATTCATTGATGAACACGTATCGTGTGTGGGTTTGAGGTTTTGTCCCACATGTGAGTTATGTGAGAAAAATGTGGGTTACTTGGGGTTACAGTAATTGATACCTCACCTTGAGCGGAAACCAATATCTGACAGGCAGCTGCTTAAGGAATCTCGTTTATTTGTAGACCAAATATGTTTACCTGATATACAAAGTAATAATAGTTATACATTTCAATTGGAAAATCCAAGCGAAAACTTATGGCTCGCGGTGAAATGGGTACAGTTTTGGCCTGAAAATAAGATACTTAAAATCAATTAACATTTTATTCAAATTCTACTCACCTCTGCCACCTTATGATAGGTCATATTTTTTAACCAGAATATAAATTCATAACCGTCCAAAAACTCATGTATAATGGTTAGAGGCAAAAAGGTTTCCCTGCCTTGTTCATCACGAGTATCGACAGTCCGTACACCCACATGTCTCAGACAACGAGCTAGCTCAAGATCCTCTTTAAAGCCTTCTTGATGTTGACATTTTTCGTTACTAGAATTTTTAGCTTCCAGGGTATAACGTCTCAAGGCCTCATGACTCAGCACATAACCACTTTTGCAATAGACAAAGGGCTGTACAATTTTGGGTGTTAAATATGTAGATATATATTTTTTTTAAGCAATTTTACCAATTTTGTAATTGTATCTTCCAGTTCATAGCCAAAATAAATGGGTTCCTTGGGTGATAATTGGTTGAGTTGTATCATATAACGTAGGTTTTCCATTACAACAAAGCTGGAGAAGTATGGATAAAATTTATATGGTTAGGTAAAAGTTGCAAATCTTATGTTTGGGTTCGCAAACCGATATTTAGAAACATTGAACCCTTGGTTTTGGTTTTAACAATTTATAGACAAAGCATAAACTGTAAAATTTTAAAAATTAAGAACATTTGAATTTTATTTTAGGAGTTTTACTTTTATATTATTTCGAACTTCTTAAGAGGATGATGTATAAGTCCGCATTTACACGATGAAGTTTCCTTTAAAAAGTTCTTCATGAAGTTTTTGTTTGTGGGGAAAAGGTAAAAAGGGGAGCCGAAGCTGGCAAAGCTTCATGGCCTACCGTGGCGTGAAGCTTTTCGCTAGCTCTCCTTTGCTTTGTTCCGACTGAACTGATGTGCAGGGTTGATTTGTGTGTTATTTACTTATCGATAACACGTTTTCTCAGGCGAATTGAAATCGAACTTCATAAAGCAAACTTCATCACTTCAAATGCTCATGATGTTTTGAAGATGCTTCAAAACGAATTCGAAGAAAGCTTCATGAAGTAAACTTCATCGTGTAAACACTGACTAAGACGGGATTTACACGATGAAGCAAACTTCATGATGTTTTTGGAAAAAGCTCTTGTTTCATGAAGTTCGCTTCATCGTGTAAATCCCGACTTAGTATTTGAATAATCCACACTGACGCCTTCAGCCAAAATTCTCTTGTACGCTAACATCCTCTTTCCCGACTAAAGTAACTGTTTTTTTTTTTTTTTTTTTTTTTTTTTTGGTAAATAAGATGAAATTAATTGAGGATTTTTTAAATTTTCTCTAGCTGCGTAAGTTTTCGAATTTGTTTTTTGAATGAATTTTTTTATACTCAAAATGATGCCAAACACGTCACCAACAATCAGCTGTCAAAACAAAGCTAAGGGTGTATCGCGCTAAACATATATGGGCTATGACTTATAGCCTAAAAGGCACCATAATCTATTTTTCGAAGCAGCGCACTCTGGCGGGGTCAAGGAGTTTACCTTTTGACCCAGCAAGTGTTAGTTATTTTTGGGAGTAGCATTCATCAGCCACCCACACACACATATATCAATCATTATTCTGATTTCTTTCATTGGAAGTTTCAGTTAAAATGCTGTGAGCTTCCTGAATTCTGAATATTGTTCTTAACTCCGCCTTACTTCAACAAGTGTTGTATTTTCTACAGCGTTAAATTGCGTTTATAATGATATTGGTACATGTTCTTGTCGTTTAAAGAACTGCCGGGCATAAACTTTGCTAGCTAAGAGTTAAATCCCAAATGGTTTATATGCGTGCCCGATTTTGCGGTCAGACAAACAGGCGGACAGACTCATCTAGTCGCCCTGATCAAGAATATAAATGTTTTATATGTTCGGAAATGAATATTTCTATTCGTTGGTCATAAATACTACACACTTTGCAAGTGTATAAAAAGAGGCAGTCCGGTTCGAGTTCTTGATCGGGATGGCAATAATTTAACAGTTCGGTTAATGATCGGGTTCAATAGACTCAAAACCCGGAACCGAACTGGTTTTGCGTCTTTTCACTTAGTTTGCAGCTTTGGAATAATTAAAACAATTTATTCGGCTTATTTGCGGACTTTGTATAAATTATCACTCTAGTTTTCTTAAACTATAAACTGCACGTGTCAATTTAGAAATAATTTTTTTAAGTGTTCACTTTGAAGAGAACATTTCTCGACTAAGTTTTTTTTTATTTTGACTATTAATGGGAAATTGATTCATAGTAAGCTCAAGTACAACTACTCAGAAAAAAAAATGTGCAGATACAATCGAGTTTAAAAAAATTGATTTGATCCAGAGCTTCGGATTGAAGTTTCTAGTAAGAAAGACTTGGAACAATCTCAGAATTCTTGTGTCAATCCAAAAAGGCTTATTTTAAGTTCGGATTCTTTTAGAAAATCAAGTTCCAGATTTTCGGTTTTGGTTAATTCGTGCTCAAGTTAATCCTTTCGAACTTGGTTTGAAAAATTCAGGGATCGACCTACTTCTGACTTTGATTAGGATTGATTTTCATCAAAATATCTCGTATTGTTTTTCTGTGTATATAAAATTATTAAAGGCATTAACGACCCCCAGTTGAATCAGGCAATATTTAAAATGAGAAGTTTTAACCCACATTTTTTCGTAAATATTTTAAAGGAATTGTTCTTATTTTTTTTCAACTTGTTTAATAAAAACTTGGAAAAATGGCTGCAAATTGTATAATTATTTATAGATAAGTCAATCAGACCCGTTGCCCGTTTCTTACGCAATCCCCATTTAAAAAAAGGCGCGTGCGTTTACAGCTCAAATAATTTAAAATTCAAGCTCAACTAAAACCTTATCAAAAAACATTTCCATTTAACCTATATATGGGTCAATATTAATTGCTTAGCGCACAAATAAATATACATAGTTTTATTTGTTTTTTTCCCTCTTATCAAAATTTATGTGTGAATTTGTTTATTTTTGTTTCAAGAATTTGCGCATTTTAGCAAAATTTATGTGATATTGTAATCTCTTATGATTAATAATAAAAAAAAAATTAAGTGATTTCCCAAAAAAAACACTTTTTCTAATCTACAATGAGCTTGCTTATCGCTTTCTCTACATTTGTTTTATACATAGTGTTAAGAGTTCAATTGGGTCTTTAAATTTATGCCGTCATACATAATTGAGAATTTATTACTAATGATGTCAACACTTACATTAAAAAAAAAGATTACAATATATTTTAGAACGGGTATAAAAATTGTTAATGAACGTTTTATTTTAATGACTTTTTTAACATTTGGTTTGCAAACTTCTAAAGGAACTCAAATGGCACCTCATTGATATTTTTCTACTATTAATTTGGCTGTTTTGTTTGGCAAATAAATCATCGGCACATGTACACCAACACACACACACACACAGACATACGCACTTGAACTAACGATTTGTTGTTTTTGATTTTTTTTTTTCAGTTTTTAGTTTTTACCTAGTTTGTTTACGCCGCACATTTGCGGCTTGAACTTGGCTTTTGTTTACTTTTGCTTGTCCACAATTCAAATTCAAAAACGGATCTTGGCATCATCGTGTTGTGTTGACACGGTTTTCTTCACTTAATGGGAATTGTTTGCATTTCGCTTTAGGTTTTATTTAAATTTTTTATGTATATACAAAAAACAAAATATATATAAAAATGTTATTTATGTGTGGTTCCGTTTTGTATGCACAAGTGATCAGAGATTGAGTTTATTGATAGGCACCGAGTTTCATTTCTTTTTTTTTTTTGCGACTTGAATGAAAATTCAGAAAATTGTGAAACCAAAATAATGTTATTTAAAATATTGTAGATTGGCTCATTGTTGCAAATTATCGCGAAAATGAAATTTTGTGGGTCATGTTCCTTTGGCAGTGTCTTTCCCGATCAAAAATTCGTTTAAAACGTTGGATTTTCAAATAAAATTAATTGGTGTGCTTAGAAAACATAAAGAAAGACTGTCTGACTGACTGAAATTTGTGCTTTAAACAGATCACGCTGAGGTATAAAGTAGAATTAATTGATAAAATTGGGCTTTCTTATTAAACCACCCTCGTTTTTCACAAAAATCACAAAACATTGGTTTAGTGAATTTCAGCATATCATCGAAAATTTAAAAATGATCGTCTCTTTTTTTCCAGGTTTTTTCTTATCCATATTTCAAAATGAGGAGTTTCGGTATAATTGATCAAGCTTTAAGATTTTAAAAGAATCTCCGATCCGATACAGTTCTAAGGCGTTTAATTTTAAACCGGGTTTCATCTGAAGCATATAAATTTGTTGTTAAAGAGAACCTAACCAGATCATTTGCATGTTTCTTAAAACTAGTTAGATGTCTATAAATAGCTGACCCGACTGTCAAAGTTCAATGTTCAGGTCGGTCTAGTTCACCTTCAACTTATTGTCTAATAAATGACCTTTTCACGACTATTTCGCAGCTATTAATATTATTGAGATCGATTTTGAGATAATAAACGAGAACTTAAAGCTCGCTTCGTCTGTGCCAAAGCTTTAATACTTCTGCAAAATCTCGCTCCTACTGATCTTACATATTGGACAATAATGTCATAGATGTCAGATTTTGGTAAATTCAGGAATATTTAGAAGCTAATAAAAAATGTAAACAGTTAACGCTCGAAGACGCATTTTCCGACCGATCGATCGGTCTTATGGCAGCATGTAGTCACTCTATTTGACCAAATTTGGCAGACCTAATTTTCAATTTAATAATTTATTGAGTTTAAGATCGCCCTAATTGAAAACAAAAACGTTTTTCCATAATACCTATTGTACGAGTCCATATGGGAGCTATTAAAAAGATAACGTTTAAAACAGGGATGCAAATTGCTCGGGAATAAGGATTGTTTTGAATCAGTGGTTCAGACAGTTTTTTAGCCATCGGTTCGGTTCATAACCTAATTGTTATAGATAGCTTTACCGCGGTTTTTGGACGGTTAAATGGTTTTATTTTTCCACGGCTGCTTTCGTTTCCACACTATCTAAGATGTAACTTAAGTCTTTCCAATATATATTTGTTTAATTTTAAAACAAATTTAATCTGAGTACGGATCCAGAAACCTCCACAAGACATTTAGAGTCTCTAGCTAAAATAGTCTCTAACTGTGCTGGTGCCATTTTCTATAAGGGTCTCAGGGAACTAATCAAGAATTCGATTCAATGTTTCTGGAAACAATATTTTGATTTTAAAAGATTTATGACCTTGTATTAACAACTAAATAACATGTGTTCTCGTTTTTCACGTAAATTTTTTGTCAATTCTATAGGTTTTAGTTCGAAAGTTTAGTCCGATATTTTTGGTAAATTTAGAAAATGATGAAGTGAAAGCTAAAGACTTTTAAAGTAAATGTGCTAGCCGATATTTTACACTATAACATTTTCTGTTAAATTTCGTAAAACAGCTGAATCTAAATAACATTTGCATAACTTTACGAAATGGGGCTCCTATCTAAGAACTATGTAAGTCCTCAAAGAATATGATATTAGGACATTTTTTGAATCAAATCAATTTTCAGAAAGGGGAGAGATCTGGTTCGGTAGGTCATTCATTTATAACAGGAATGCCCTCAGCCTGCTTACGGCAAAGCAGACACCGATACATATGAAGAAAATAATTTGTGAAAGAACAACAACCACTAGAAAGAGATGGAGAGAAACCGGTCATTACGAGCGAAGCTCTTTACGAAGAAAAATCAGAATCAAAATAAGAATTTTTGCAAAAGAATATAAAGTTATTTTACTATTATAATTTTATATAAAATAGTGTTGGAAAATAGTGTTCCTTTACCAGTCCCAGATCCCTGATCCCTGATCACAGATCCCTGATCCCAGATCATTGACTCAGGTCTCTGATCCCAGATCACATCCCAGATCTCTGATCCGAGATCTCGAAGCCAAAATCCCACATTCGAGATCCCAGGTCCCAGATCCCTGATTCCAGATTCCTGATCCCAGATCCCTGATCCCAGATTCCTGACCTCAGATTCCTGATCCCAGATCGCTTATCCCAGATCCCTGTATGTGTATGTGTGTGCATGGTTGCGCTTGCTTGTGCTTATTCAATGCAAACGAATATCAGCACAAATAAAAACTAAACACCGAGACAAAGAAAATCTCACGCAAAAAAGCTGTCCCAAAGAAATCAAAGTCAAAATGTTTCTAGTTTTAGTCCCCCAGACGAACGTACGTTTAAGAGATTCGCTCTAAAAAATTGCGCTGTTAGGCTTTGGTTTCCCCAGATTTCTAAGGTTTAGTTCGTGTTTCAGTTTAAAAAAAGGAATCAACCATAATCTAACCGGTTCTTATAGTCTCGGTTTGGAACTGGTATTATTTTCATTATTTTTTCAGCAAATTCTCAAGAAAAATCAGAAAAATCGGAAAAATGTAAAATGTGTTTATTTTATTCTATAATCGTTACACAAGCTATGGTTTGTTCAATTCTTTGAATAAACAACTAATTTACAGCAATTTAAGAAAATATTAAACCGATTCAGAAAATCAATTAAAATATTTTTTTTGAAAAAAGTTTTTCTATGCTTTTTTTGCATAGATTTTGGCTTGAAGAAAACCGAATCAAAGCTGATACTGCGAGATTCGTTATCAGACCGTTTGGCGGTCTGAAACTGCTTTTATTATGGAATTTGTCTTTTGTCAAAATAGTAATGGTCACTTAAACCAAGCTAAATCAGTCCAAACGAAGCAGTTACGGCTTTAATGACATAGTATTGCAGCTACTACGAAGTAGGCCTGGGTTTAATTTCCGCTTCAGATCATCTAAAACAAAAGTTTAAGGCTTTTACGCAGCCGTCACCTTTACATCTTCGCAGTGAAATAAGTAGGTGTAGAAAGCTGACTTGACCCAGCTGAAGCCAAATTTATTCATATTTATTTTTAATCAGGCCAATCATTACCTCAAATCGATAACCAAGACCACACTCCAGACCTTTCCCCAGCTAGCCCTGGGAAAATGTTTATTTTCCAAATATTTGTACCAATTATGAAGGCCAAATCTCCCTGGAGAGCAATCATCTCAGTGCATACACTCCAACACACACACACACACAGACACAGTCGCACGGGAATAACCAACGACGACAAAAGGCTGATAAAACTTCCTTAACGAACCCAAACACAAAAGAGCACAAAGAGTAGAAAAGAACGGAACGGGAACCGTACGGAACGTAACACGCAAACACATAGCCCCAGGCGAGGCAGATAACTTTATCAATGAAAAGTCGAACGCACATAAACAAAAACAGAACGAAAGCAAGAAAATACATTCGAATATGTTTAGAATGTCATAACAATATGCAGAGAGCAATAAAGCCGGCACTTTATGGCTTGACTCTTACCTATAGTCCTCCGCTTTGAAAAACCAATCAACCTGATCTTTGTAGTATTCGTACGCATAGATCAGACCCTGTTGCACCAAAATCCAATTGTCAGTGGAATTGATGACCGGAACATACGGTTCCAGTTCATTATCCATGTCTCCGCTTACGAATACCAAAATATTGCAAAATTGACCCCAAGTACGTTTGATATACTTTGCGGCATCGGGATTCTCGTAGTTATAGGGTATCATGCATAATACTTTGATTTCATTTTGCAGAGAATTTTGCTTATATTCCACTTTGGTTATATTCAACTGACTGTAGAGATTCCAAATTAAGGCAATTACTAAAATACCGATAATGCCTACATAAACCAGATGGTAGACACGTCTATGCGAACTCATTGTTGGTAACTAAACTCCAAATGTTTATGGCATTTTGATTTAGGAAATGAACTCAACAATGCGCATATCTTTTACGAGATAAGAAATTAATCAGTCTTCATGTTACTTCAACAGAAAGACAGACTGAAGTGTTTGTGGGAAGTTTCGATTTCAAGTTTGGCATAGTGTTACCTCAGCTGTTCACTGTGGCATGAAGCCTATAGAAGAGCTTTTCAAAGTCTCACGGAAGTTTACTCGCAGGTCTTTCAACTCCACCTGCCAGATAGTAAAACTTTTATGCAATTTATATCATTGCTACAAAAATTTTATTAAAATTGTATGAATGGGTTAATTTAAATTTGCTAGCCAAATTAAATTTGATTACATTTTTGGTTAAGCACTGAATGTACATTTTTTGTAATTAATAAATGAGCGTTGATTAAATGAGTTATTCAATTATAATCCAAATGGGGTTCATTTATTTGAATTATGATGATTAAAATTGCACAATCGAGCAAGTACTTGTCTGAAAAATGGAACAGTCTGATCTTGAACCTAGATATAGGGCTTAACCATACGTCCTTGACCATTTATACTTTCCTTAAAACTTTTCAATTTGAAACCCGAAATTAATTAAATAATTTAATTAAATTCTTTCATAAATTCCCTCGAAGTGCGCTCCGTTATTTAAGTATTTTTTGATGGTTAAAATTTTTGATGACCACCGCTGCGTTAGACTATAGTTTACGCAACCTTCGGTATTTTATCCATGAAAATAAACAGTCACACTATTTTATGTTTGTTTTATAACCTGCAGTTTTTAAATCAAAGTGTGATTGACACCTTTTGAGTTAACTTTAAGAAATATTCTTTTCAAATCTGGGCCCCTGATCCCCCTGATCTATGACATAATTTTGTGGAAATTTATGTGTCCTACTTATCCTCACATTTTGATGTTCAGTTTTACTGTGACTTTTTCAAAAAGTCGATTTTAATGGAACCCATAAAAATGACAGCGGATTTTGCATATTTTCAGATTGAATTTAATCCTAGTAGGCCAGGGTGAATGTGATCGAGTTACTCCCGTGAATGCCCCTTAACGTATTGTAGTTAGGTTTAGCTAAGCCTTACCTAAGTACAGAAACTTTCTTCTTTAAAATTTATTTTTGTCTGTTATTAAAATTCATGTTTTATATTAGCAAATCGTTCTCTTCTAAAGTCTAAATAGAGGCGATTTTCAAGTCTACTTCGGGTCCCAGTTAGCTAGCTCCTCGCATTCAGTATCTTTTCTAAATTAGTCAATTCTTAGTTCTTATGTATTTAAACGGGCTAGTATTCACCATTTAAGTCGAAAAATACGTCTCACGAACTTAAGGAAAAATCCTTCATTCAATTTTATAATTCGTTTGTTGAGTTATCAAAGAACCACACTAAATAATGGTGCACAATTTTAGCCTAGAGAAGATATAGGCGCGTGCCGAGTTTGAGTGCGCACGTGCTCAGCTAACCCAGCACGAAAAAAGCAGGCCATTTTTATTTGTGCTCTAATTTACTTAAAGCATGACAAATAAAGCAGAAATATAAGATGCTCTGAATCAAAAATCTGATGAGTATATGTTGATGCCCATAAGCAAAATTAAACTATTGATAAAGTAGGTCAAATCCGATCCCCAGTATCTGCCAAAATTTCATTATAACCGATAACTCTGAAGTGTTCAAAACGAACTGTATGAAGTGCCGCCCAGCATTTGTGCGTGTCAGTGAACTGGGGATGCCGGATGTATAAAAAAATAATCCTTATGGATATTTGTTTTGATTTAAAAAAAAAATCATTTCGATATTGATATTTTCCATCGATATTTTCGATATTTTCAAAAAATATACCACTATCCATTATGGTAGTTGAGGTGCAAAAATATGTAATAATCCGCCTAAAAGCAGGCAACATACATTTTCTGTATATCCTTTCAGAATTGAAAATCATGAACATGACAGTCCTTAATCCATCAGGCCTGTTCCGAATTTTATTTAAATAATCTGGTGAACTTCTTCTAATTTCCACCCAAAAGTATGCTCCGAACTTTAATGGACCTTTAAATAGGCACTTTACTAATAAAGTTTTTTGAAGAAAGAACGTTCTCAAATCTTATCAGTGATGCTAAAGTAAGATTTATTTATCGTTTATTATACAGCCCAAAAGAATGGTCTAATTATTTTTCATTTAAGCCAAAAAAAAATGTGCATTCCGCTTGACCAAAAAAAAAAAAATATTTAGGAGAGAAAGGTGTTGAATTTTGCCAAGAGTTGATTAATCTTTATGTTTAATATGCCCAAAAATATGCTTTAAATTTTTCTGTACATTTGAATTCTGCTGAGTTTTAAGCTAGATATGGAGTTACTTGCAAAATCACAAACTGCTCATAAAAAATGATTTCGAACTGTTGTTTCAATAGTATGTCTTGACCTAAGTCGCAAAATTGGCAAATCAATGTCACAGCGTTGCCACTCGGTGCATACCGTGTCACATGATAGTTTATCGATGCGTCATTATATCAACAGTGGAAAATATATAAAAACCATATTTTTCGTTACCGTTTTGCACTTGCTACCGATGAAATTATATGGTAAGACTTCGCTCACCTTTCGTAATACATAGCCTGAAAGAGAAATATTGTGGGGTATTAGAAAATTTATGAAATATGTCAATATATCCTACATAAAATAAAACTTACTTGATTAAGGCTGAGTTCACATTGTTCGACGAATGAGACTTGATTATCTACTGATCAGTAAGCCTTCATGTTGAATTCTTTTGAATGTCAAATGACAAGCTATTCACAATGAAAATATATAAGGGCCTACTAGATTGTCATCTCTCATATTTATAGCTTAAAAATAAATGTTTCCAAATAATATTACGATTTTTTTGAAAGAAGATATAGTATTCTGAATATAAATACATGTACTTGAATTGATAAATTCTTAAATTGCCTATAAGTATGCAATGGATATTGTTAAGAATTTTGTACTCCTATAAGTGTTGCATTAAAATAAAAATAAAGGAATTTTTGCTAATTGTAACACTTGTATTTAAAATATTCGTTAATAAAAATCGCTAAATTGTTTGGGATACATTATTTTAAATCTAAAAATATTACTATACGATGATTTCCTGGAGTATTCAAACAGAAGTAAAATTTTACTATAAAACATGGATAAAAATAGTCAAAATTGTAATTTGTTACAAACTTAAGCTCGAATTACCAAAATTGTTTACGGATATCAATAACAGATTTGTGTTTCGCACACGAAAATCATCTGCAGTTACTATCACCTGTTCAATTAAGTTAAAAAAGCGATATTACGCAATTTAATTTGATTACCCCCTAAAGTATGCTTGGATTTAATTACTCACCATAAAAATGCCGCCCAACTGAACCAAATAAAGTGACATGCCCTTATGTAAGCGTATCCATTCGCACAAGTGTACTTCAACTAATCCTTTATTTGTATAAACAAACTAAACACTCCAAATAGACACCATTCAGCATCCAAAGCCAAAGAGGTTATAAAATGCAAATGACTTTTACAGCATTTCAGTTGAACAACAACCTGCTGCTGCAACTGCTGGTGCAGCTCCAAAAACAAACATTAAGTAACAAAATAAAAATCTTTGGCCCATAAAATTAAACCGCAGCAAAATACGCAGAAAGCAGGAGATGAGCTTATCACACAAACAAAACTACGTATCTGTATCTGGTGGCTGCATCTGTAACTGCGGCTGCTGCACAGATGAAATCCCCAAAAAAAAAAAAAAAAAATCCCCAACTCCGACTGCTGCGCTTTGATGTTTTGTTTTTCTTCTGCTGGTTTCTTATTTCTTTCTCAACTGAGATGCCAGCACCCAAGATAGTGGGAACAGTTGAGGCAAATGTAGTTAACTCTTTTGCTCTCCTCTTCCATTTTCCTATAGTTTTAGTTTTTTATGCGTTGGGTGCACGTTGTTGTTTTTTGTTGGATATAACTTTGACTCATATAAGTTTTATTTGCATTTTTATTTGTTTTTGGATTCTCAGAATGTTTTAAGAGGATAGAATTTAATTTTGAACAACAGCTTGGTAATCGGCCTTGGTAATGCCACAAATGTTAAAACTTGAACTTCTGATTTCTAATTGATATGCCATTCTTAACCTTGGTTTTCGAATGGCCAGTGCAAATTATTGCATATTTATTGCATTTTATAATTGTGGACAATTTGACTTTTTCAATGTTAAATTTTGTAGTTTATAACTCGTTTGGCATTTAGAACAAATGAAATAAGATATATATATATAAACATTCGTCTTCTACACCAACCAGGCTCTCAGCAATTAGCACCAAAAAGTTATATTTCCCTTACTAGAGAGGTTATCGTGTGTATTTAACAGATAACTCCTGATGTTTAAATATTTATCTAAGCGCCGCATTCTCATCTCGTGGGCCATTTAGTATATTACGAACGGGCAAACACTTCACAAATTGCAAAATCTTTGTTGAGGCTGATGCTTTTTGTTTTTTGTAGTGTTTGTTTTGCTGTTTTGTTTTTCAAACCTTTCATTCACCTTTTGCAGTCAGGTAAATAGAAGCAAGTGTCAGTTGGAAGTTGTGTTTGCTCAAGTCTAAGCGAAAAATGAAAAGATTAATAAGTAAATGTGGAAAATTTGAACTTGAGAAATGGGGAAAAATATTGAAACTGAAAAATATATACTCTTCTTAAGAGTTAATGGTATAGGCGAGCTCTAAATATATGGTTTATATTTAAGAAAAAGTAGACCACAAATCGATTGCATTAAATAAAAACACCATTATGATAAAAACAATTTTCTAAAACCGCTTCTTAGAGCTTTAATCAAGAAAATATTATATATATATATACTTTCCGTTCATTGCAAACATCTACATTAAATTATAATACCCTCTTTAAGTGTATAACACGCTCGGTAAACAAACTTTTGGCTGACGCTGTATTTATGAGCGAAAGACCAACAAAAAAGGCTAGACTAATTAAAGCATATTTAAATGAATTTATAACTCTTATAATTATTTAAATGACAAGTTAAATATTTGACTTATAAATTGCGGATTAGTTCAGTGTACCTCAAAATGTTTATATCAATATTTATATTACTTTATCTAGGTCATTAATTCGTGTTGCAGTTGTACAACAATTACAGTACAACAAAGCTAATACACTTGAGTAATTTTGGTAATTTTAAGGCATTTTATAAATTTTGTTTGGACCCTCCGATTCTTACTTTAAAACAAATGCTCCTAAATAAAAGACTGTTTGGTTTAAAATGAAGTACTTCACATAGGATTCTTAACCCCTTTCTCTCTGTCTTTACAACTCTCCATGTCCCTACCCTGTTCTATGATAGCTTGTGTTCACTCTCATTCACTCTTGAAGACAACCTCCTATCATACAGAATATTTTTGAAATATACTACTGTGAAATTGAAAAAGAAAAAGTGTGTTTATCTATTCTACATTGAGAACAGTTCTGAAAGTCCTACATTTTCATGGTCCTTCGAGCCGGATATGAATCATTTTGAATACACGTGATTAAATTCAACAAATTTTACTTATTAATTTGGTAAAATAATATCAAAAATATGCTTGTACAATACAGATGCTAAAAGCAGCAATTGAACACTTCTGGGCAATAGATAATTTTTTTAAAACATATTGTTTTGTAGAGTTTCTTGGAAACACTTATTTTAATGCTAATATAAAATTGATAATTGATAAATTAATAAAAAAAATTTATCGAAAATATTTGTTTGTTACTTTAATCTCAACTTACCAAAAACTTGACGTGATGGAGCTGTTTCATAAACAGATCTAAAATCATATGAAATCACTACCCTTCTATAAACTGAACCTAGCAGACTACTGATGATTGTCCCAACAAGTAACGCACACGCGTAACGCTCACGCCTGCTCCACAGAAACAAAGGATATTTTTTTAAATGATCAAATGAATATTAACCCTATCCATTTGAACTGGATATTACAATAATTTTTTCTTCTTACATTTTGGGTTTAAAAAAATGTTAAATTGATCTTAGTTTGGCATACAAAGAAGCTGAAAAACGACCAAGGGTTATAAAGAAGGGATATTTTAATCAGGCCTGCAAACCTCCGAATTTTGGAAGAGGTTCGGTTCGGAGGTTTGAACCAGTGAGAAATCTTTGGATTCAGTTCACGGGACCGGTTTCTGGATCCTCTGAAATCCAGGTTTTGGTTCGAACCTCGGTTCACTTATATAAAAATTATATGAAGCTTTTATTTACGATTAATTTATACGATCCAATTAGTTTGATCATATCTTATTATATAATATTATATAGGTATAGTTATTTCAAGTCCCGAACTTCGGATTAAAATTTCAAGTACGAGTTGAACCTGATTGTACTTTGGTTTCATAAAATCTGGAATTCACCTTCTCCTCACATTTATTGGAATTGATTTTAGTCCGTATAATTTTTTTCGTTTGTGTAGGCTTTATAATCATTCTTGAACTATTCATTTCTACTAAATCTTAGATTGAAAAAAAAGATTTTAGTGTTGAAAATGCTCGTACAACTAAGTTAGAAGATTATTTTTTAAAGAGCTTACGAAATTATTATATTATTTTCGATGTATGTTCTCTTGGACAATTTTCGAAGGAAACTTTAACATTATTGATAGATTTTATATTTGACATCGGTTCTTTGCTTTCTATTGTTCTTATAAACTTCCCTTTTTTACAGTCAGTCGTAGAGTCATTTAAAGTTAAATTTTAAATAAACATATCGACAATTTCTTTCGGCTGAAAATTACTTAATATTGTGAACCGAATTTTTTTGTTGGAATAAGTGGTCAATCAAGTGGGCCAATTTAAGAAACCCAAAACGAACCGGTTCTTGGGGTTTCGGTTTCGGACCAGTTTGCAGCCCTGATTTTAATGTTGCTAAAAATGAGATAATAATATCCATTCAAAATGGATCTTAATGGATTTTGTTTTGCGATGTAAGTATAAACAGAAACAAACAACCTTTGTTCAGATCAGCTCAGACTTTAAAAGTTAAGGGCATAAAGAGATAAAATATCAGAGTTTTTTCAGTGTTTAGATATGAATTATTCGAGGCCCTTAATACCTAATTAATGATATCGAAAACCATTTGATAAAAAATTATAAAGCTTAAAATAACTACTCTTAGATTTTTGGAGTTATGATCATCTGAAATTCAGGTATTAAATTTAATGGTACTTCCCCTTATTCTACAAAAAAATAGCCAACTTAAGGTCGAGTGGTGGGAGTAAGTTATATTTGTTTGAATTTAGGTAATGACGCATCGTTAGGTTGACTGTGTATTATTAATATTATTTTGCTGTCTGTTAAAGCAAACAACACAATTACTTGCCTAATGAGTTTTAGCGCATTATATGTTATGAAAACAAATTAAGGGGCACACAGTGCTCAGGCATATGCAATTTTTTTTTTTATTTCTTTCATAAAATTCGATTTGTTTTAATTTGATTGACCATAGCCATGAAAACATGTGTAGACATCCAAATATTATACAACATAAACAACATAATTAGTTTACAAGCGAATGCAAATAGGAAAGCTTAACCCCAAAAGGCAATTTATTAAAAACTCATCCATATCCAACGGACAAAGCAGATGCAACCGGGTGAAAGTTAAAGTCGTGTGGTGCCCTAAACCCTCACACCCTGAGGCCAGAAAAGCTAATGAAGCGAACAATTTATTAATAAAAAATGCACATTAGCCCACGTTTTAGGCTTTAGTTGAATGCATTTTCAATTAAGCGCCAAATTTTGTGGTGGCTGGAGAAGCTGGAAGCGGCAAACACAGACGCGAAGCCGCCTGAATTTTGGGTTGAAAGTGAAACCGGTTGGTCAACGCGTCGCGTCGCGACGTCATACGCAATGTTTGACCCACTTTTTTTTTGTTGAAAGAAACAGAAATGGCAAGCCTGTTTTTTTTTAAATTGTTTAAATATGGTCAGTAGATTTGAGCGTTTAGTTTTCTATAAATATATATATTTATTGTCAAATGTCAATATGTAAATTTAAAATATAGGCAAATTCGCAATTTCAAGCAAAACCTTTCCTTTTTATCTCAAATATTTAGTACTTGGACTGCTTAAATTGAAATTCCTCAAATAAAAATGGTCACACTTATTTTTTAGTACGATAATCATTTGAAATGAACAGACTATCACTGCTGACTTTAAATTACTTTCACGCTGATGTAACTTTTGAATGTATAAGTTATTAGTCTTGTTTTAAATAAATTTTGTAAATTATATAACCTTGAGCCGGCTAAAAACTTGCTAGTTCGCATATTTTAATATTATAAAGGTCGTTAACACAGTCACATTCGGTGATGTCCCGACAGTCTCTAGATATTTTCGTAAAAACGCTTTAATTTCCAATTAAAACTGTTTGACTTTAAATGTTAAGTGACAGAAATATGCTCAATTGGGTATGATTTAATTCTTACTGCTCTCTTTCCATGCCGAACTAATTCTTGTGTGAAAATTACAAAAAATGCTCAAAATATTTCTAATATGAGTCTGAAATTATTGCAAATTTAAACAAAATGTTCCCAAGTTGTTAAAAAAAAGGTGTGAGTGTGGTTAACACTCACGAGTCTCTGATGTGAAACATGTTAATTGAAATAGTTTATATATACCATGGGAAATGCCACGGCTGGCTTGGAAAACAGAGTTTGAAACAGTTTCCCAGATCCCTGATCCCAAATCCCTGAACCCAGACTTCTGATCACCGATCCGAAATCCTTGATACCAGATCCCCCATCCCTGGTCCCAGATCCCAAATCACTGATCCCAGATCCCTGATCCCAGATCACACATCTCTGATCCCGAATCCCAGACCCCCGATCCCTGACCTCAGATCCGTCAGCCCAGATCCCTCATCCCCTATCCCTAGTCCCAGATCAGTGAGCCCACATCCCTCATCCCTGATTCCAGATTCCTGATCTCAGATTCCCCATCCATGATCCCAGATCCCTGATGCCCCATTCCAAATCCCTGATTCCAGATCCGAGATCCCAGACCCCTGATCCCAGATCCCTCATCCTAGATTCCTGATCCCCCATCCTAAATTCCTGATCCCAGATCCCTGATCTGAGATCCCAGACCCCTGATCCGAGATCCCAGACCCCTGGTCCCCCACCCCAGATCCCTGATCCGAGATCCCAGACCCGAGATCCCTGATCCCCCATCCCAATTCTCTGATCCCAGATCCCTGATCCGAGATCCCCCATCCCTGATCCCTGCTCCCAGATCCCCCATCCCAAATCCCTCATCTCTGATCCATAATCCCGGATCTCCGATCCCTGATCCAAGATCACTGATCCCAGATCCTAGACCCCTGATCCCCGATCCCAAATCCCTCATCCCAGATCCAAGATCCTAAATCCCTGATCCGAGATACCAGATCGCTGATCCCAGATTCCTTTCCTTTCCTGATCCCTGCTCCCAGATCCCCCATCCCAAATCCCTCATCTCTGATCCCAAATCCCCGATCCCTGATCCCAGATCACTGATCCTAGACCCCTGATCCCCCATCCCAAATCCCTCTTCCCAGATCATCTAATCCCAGATCCAAGATCCTAAATCCCTGATCCGAGATCCCAGATCGCTGATCCCTGATCCCAGATTCCTTTCCTTTCCTGATCCCTGCTACCAGATCCCCCATCCCAAATCCCTCATCTCTGATCCCTAATCCCAGATCTCCGATCCCTGATCCAAGATCCCAGATCACTGATCCCAGGTCCTAGACCCCTGATCCCCCATCCCAAATCCCCCATCCCAGATCATCTAATCCCAGATCCTGAATCCCTGATCCGAGATCCCAGATCGCTGATCCCTGATCCCAGATTCCTTTCCTGTGCGAAACTGGGCAAGTAGCCACGGTTGGCCAGGCAATTGCTTGGTACCAGTGAGCAATATGCAATATGCGTTATGCTTTAGGCGTTAGGCGTTATACGTTATGCGTTATTCGTTATGCATTATGCTCTTTTTTTAAATAGAATTTTACCCCTACTAGAAAATCATCGTACCGAAATTAAATATATTTCACATCAAAAATTATTCCAAAATGTTCTCAAATTTTAAACAAATTGTTCTTAAAATGGGACCAAAAGTGATGTTAAAATGAAAACATTTTTCAATTGTTATAAAACTATCGTAATGTGTTCCCAAAATAATATTAATACATCACCGAAAAGTTTATTGACGATATATGTTCAGTAAATATTTTTATCCACTCTAAAGAACAGCAAAAACCTTTTTCGTATACAAATATTTCTCGCTTACTCAAATTCCCAAACTCCTCCATTAAGGCCAAAAACTAATTGCTCCATGTGTAAATATTACTCTAGCAACTATTTGTAAATTATTATTTTTTTTTATCTTAAATCTCCACACAACAATAAAATCGACTTTAAACAAATACACATGAAATGCATTGGCATTGCCAATGCACTTGCATTTTATTGTCTCTTTTGCATTTGTATGATTTGTTTTTTATTTCATTTTATTTTTAGATTGTCAGTTGGCAATTTCCGTGCTTATCTTGGCACACCGCATCGTTATTATTATTAAGATTTTTTTGTATGTGCAAACAAATCGAGAACAATAAATTCTCATAAAAAAAAAATAATTTATTTTATGCCACCTTTGCTCGGTGTCGTGAGACGGAGTGCAAGTTTAGTGATCGATTCGGGGGAAGAACCGTTTGCTATGCCATGCAGAGAGAGAGAAGGTGTCAACAATTCGCTGGCACAACTATTAGCATATTGGTGGGAATAATATAAATAATATTTATTAAATGCAATTACAATTTATGATCACTTCTAGTTTATTAGACAGTTTAACGACATTTCCTAGTCACTCTCTCTCTCTTATAGACACCGAAACATGAGTGGAATAAATAAAGTGGGAGGCTTTTTTTGCGTTCATCGATCGGTGGATGAGAATTTGTTATGCCAATTGGAAAACAAAGCTTAGCCAAAACATGGCTACAATTTGTAGCTACCACAAATGTGTGCAAATTGTTTCATTAACCAAAAAGCAAAAACAAAACAAAGTATGCCAAAAAAAAAAAAAAGTTCGCTATACGCGTGGCTATCTAAAAATTGACTGAAAGTCTGGAGTCCGCTCACGTAGGTAAGTCGCAAAAATACTAAACAGTCAAATCTGTTTATGGCTGTACTTTAAGTCAACCTCTTCTAACGTCATAGGATTCTTTTAAACATCGTAATTTTCAATTGGAAAATAGTGGGTAGCAACTGACATTGATAGTATTGCTTACACAAGCCATAAATAACAAAGATTTTAAGGGGTGTTAACCCAATAACAAACTTTTAGTTGTATTTTTTTTATGTAAAGTATAAAAAGCTTACCTAGGTGTTTTTATAAGCCCCCATGGTACTTGACGCGGTTGTAGTCAGCCCAAAAAATAAGTAAAGTCGTTGATAGGAGCTTGGAGTTGATCGAATGAGTCATATTTTATTCGACTTTTCCGTCCTGGAGGCTAGATTTCTCTTAATTGGACTTGCCCATTAAAAACACTATTTCAGATGGGTCATAAAGCTTACAAACGAAAATACAAATATATCGAATTTGAAATAAACTTTTAGTTTGGGCTTCCTATTTTCCGACCATTGAGGTGCTTTTTCCCAAATTGAAAAATTATTTATCATGTTGTTTGCTTTAGAGAACTTCGCAAAGGTCCGTTGAATATTACTGCTTGACCTTGAACTCTAAATTTTTCGGCATTCGAGAAGGATTTTTCTAAATTAAAAAATCATTTTTTTGGTTAATTGATCCATCGAATTTCACTTAAATAGCTTAATTTTTCCATTTTCCGACCTTGAAGGAGATTTTTACCAAATTACTAAATAATTTATTGGGTTATTTGCTCCATAGAATTTCGCGTAGATCAGCTAAAAAAATATCTGTGTGACCCTAAACTGTCAGTTTTGCAACCTTGCAGGAGGAGGATTTTACCAAACTAAAAAATTATTTTTCAAATTGTTTGCTCCATAGAATTTCTTATAGATCGGCTGAAAATAACTGATAAAGTTTAATCTCTCCATTTTTCGTCCTTCGAGAAATCCTAAATTGAAAAATCGTTTTTGAGATTATTTGATCCATAGAATTTCTGATAGATCGGCTGAATATAACAGTAATAGCTTAAACTCTCCCTTTTCCGACCTTGATGGATAATTTTCCCAATATATAAAATAATTCTTTAGGTTATTTGCCCCATAGAATATCATATAGGAGGAGGAAAATTTTACCAAATAAAAAAAATATTTTTTCATTTCACATTGATCGGCTGAAAAAAACTGATTGAGTTTATACTCTTCATTTTTCGACCTTCGAGGAGGATTTTCCCAAACTGAATAATCATTTTTCAGCTTATTTTCTCAATAGAATATTACATAGATCGGCTGAAAATTACCTTTAATTCTAAATTTTCCGACCTTAGAGGTGGGTTTTCCCAAATTTAAATTTTTTCGAATTGTTTGTATCATAGAATATTACATCTCTAAATTTTCAGATTTTCAAGGATGATTTTCCCATATTGAAAAATCATTTTTAAGTTGAGTTGCTTCATAGAATAATTCTTAGATGAAAATATCTATTTAACCTCAACACTCATTTTTCCAAAATTCGTGGTGGATTTTCGGAATCCAAAAATAATTTAATAATTTATTTCGCCCATTAAGCTCATAATCCGTGATTATACCTAAAATTAGTATACCCGTTTTACTCTAAGAGTCACGGATATATCACAAGGTATTCACTTTTCGCTTACGTCAATGAAATACGTGTGATCTAAATTGATGATCTGATTTGTCTGACAAAAAAGAAGCAACAAACTTACCTTATAATTGTTAACAAAACATCAACCAAAATAGAGGATGTTTGTTTACCAAATTTTAATTTAAAGTTAAAGACCTACCGCAATTCAAATTGTATTTTTCCTAAACATTAAAACACAGGTTATTTAGCCTGGTGACTACAACCAGCCAGCAGTCACGTCCACATTTAACATATCCAACTTATACACCAGTTTTCGAGATCATTTATTATGTCTATTGTTAAGGCAGCGCCAGCAAAATGGAAATAACAAACAAACAAAACAATTTGCATACATAGTCTCGTACTCATACCTTTAAGTAGATTTACGAGCTTATCAATAAAAAATTACAAAAATACGAGTTAGTACAAATGCATTTGCCAGAGAGACACTGAGTGACTGAAGCTGCTATCACGTTCCTAGCTCAATGTCAAATGGCTACAGAACTGTCTCAATCTGGTCTGGCAGCTGGGAAAGCCTTTGGAATGCTCACACTAAGCTGTGCGTCTTGTGCGTCAATCACATGGATTGATAGGAATTATATTGGATGTAACCCATATGAAATGGATAAAAAGGGTATTAGAAAATTTTGTGCAAAATGTGTACAGGCTGAAGGTGACAGTGGCGATTTATACATGTCCTTCGCATCGATCCCTGAAACTATAAAAGTTGCAGCCGCCAATTTTTAAAACAAGTTCGTTTCAGACTTAGAAAAAGTCGCTTTCCTCCAAAAAATTGTCAGAGCCTTGATATGTAAAATATATTTACTTAGATCTAATATCTTCTGTTTTGAAGATCTCCTTAAGATTAGCCAAAAAACGTGGAATCAAAGCACGAAATCATTACATTAACAGAGCAGCATGGTGGAGCTGGTACAGCTACGCGACGAACTAAGGCGCGTGGTTTTATGTGTGAATGCTCTTAAAGTGAATTTTTGTTTTTGTATTGAATGCCGAAAACTGTGGGACTTGGGACTATCTCATCTAGTAAATCCACCCCTATTCTCCATATCCCTTCCGCGGTTCCACGGAGCTGATATGACAGCCTCAACTATCCTATTCCTATCTAGGACTTAAAATTGGTTTACGCTGTCTTTCAGCGCGACACGGGGACTTGATTATTTCTGCTGTGAAGTTGTTCAAAGCAGACCAATTGCGAGCTACGTAGAATATGAATGTTCTTCCTATTACTAGTCTTAGCTCTTCCCGTTTAACAGAAAATTTAGAACAGAAAAATAGGACATGCTCAGCGTCTTCTAAGAACTCTGCACAGTGTGTTCAAAAAGGATTCGTCTCATTCTTTAATAGATGGGATTAAAATCATCCATATCCCATTAGTGCGTGATTCATATAAAAGTCGGTGTGACCGTTCGTCCTACCCTACATACACACACAGCCCCATATCCGGTATTCCATTGAACGATGGTAGTAGTTCTTCTTCTTTATTCCCAGAGAGCGCGGGTCTTTTCGGGCGATCAAGAGGCGGGTTGCTTTGGCAATCTTCCCTTGTGAGTAGGTCCAACTGTATCATATACTTAACTAAAACAATCTTTATTATTTCTTAATCTCTCATCTATATATGGGTCATTCCATTTGAACTCAGCCATACAATTTTTTTCTGTTTTAAGCCTAATACGGAGAACAACAAAAAATTTAATTTTTTTACAATACTTCATAGAAATATAAACAATTTCATACAGTTCATGAACATCAAAGCAAAGCCAAAGTGTTTCTATTTTTATGAAGAATTGTGAAAAAATGAATTTTTTGTTGTTCTCCGTATTAGGCTTAAAACAGAAAAAAATTGTATGGCTGAGTTCAAATGGAATGACCCATATATAGATGAGAGATTAAGAAATAATAAAGATTGTTTCATAGTATAACCCTATGTTTTGAGATCCTCACCACTAACAGATCGCAAGATCAACCACAAAGAAAATAAAACTTTCAAAAATTATTGCATCACAACGGTGCATCCAAATTAAGCGAACCAAATTGTGAAGTTCTTATTATCACGTCTTCTATCCGAGAAAAAATAAGAGGTTCAAAAAAATTAGTTCTTCAGTAGGGTTCTGGCAATTTTTAATGTTTTTTTTTTGTCTGTTTTTCAAAGTGGGCCAGACGATATTTTCATGAAATATTTTTTTTCTGGTTAAGGATATCCGTGAAATAATGTTTTTCGAATATAAATTTTTTTTTAGATAAAAATAATTTATTGTAAAAAATGTCTAAAATAAAAAATTTAAAATGTTGCTTTAAAATTATTTCCTCGATTTGACATAATTAAAATTAGGTGTCCAAAAAATATTTTAAAAAATTTTATAAAAAAAAATATTTTTCCTCGCGTATTAATTGATTGTCCCATCGTGAGATTTTTTCCCTTACCAGAAACAAATTATTTCAGAAAAAAATCCCTTAAATTTCGCTTAAATCCTATTTAAGCATAGACTATTTTGAACCCTTTATTTTTACTCGGATAGAAGACATGAAAATATTAGAATCACAATTTAAGTCGCTTAAATTGGATGCACCGTTACGATGCTATAATATTTTTAAGTTTCATGTTCCTTGTCGTTTATCTCGCGAAAATTTGATTTCATTCTCGATGTGTAGAACTTTGAACCGCTAATAGTGATTTTTTTTTTAAACAATACAAAATTTTGGTCGCTGAGTTCACATGGAATGACCCATATGTATATCCAATTGGAAGGATCAATTGAATCTAGAATTTGAATTCTGATTAAAAACTTGTTCTATCCTTGATTCCGATTAAGAATGACTCCCATGGACTCTTAGCGTCAGTTGTCTTTAAATTAAAATAAAAAAGCCGAATAGAAATCTGAGATTTTTACGCACATAACTTATGATGCAAACGAAATATTACAAATTGTATTGATAAGAAATTGTGGCCAGATGCTTCAGTTATTTAGTTTACCAGAAATAGTTTTGTAAACAGCGAGTTTCCAGGAATTCACCCAATAACAAAAGAATAACCATCAAAAATTTAGTTTAGTTTGTGTAAATAATTTATTAAAATGTAGTTGGTCTACTTAAAATCTAATAACAATTTGTATTATATTATATATTTAATTTCTTCTCTCTCTCTTTCTGATATGATAACTTTATTAAGTACAATTGAGAGATTTTAAGTAGTGGCTTAATCACAGCTCTTAGTTTAAACTTATCCACACTTCAGCCAACATTTCGAAAATATCACAGGGCTCAGTTAGTTGAGGTAGGCAGATTTAGATAGATAACTTTCAACATTTATTTAACATTGTTTGATCTTTTGATTTAGATTTCTTTTTCTCATCAATGGTTTTGTAGCTGCTACCAAATACCTCCGCATAACTGGGCACAATTGGCATCATCACAAAGTTGGGCTTATTAACAGCTGAGCTTGGTGTGTTGGATGTTGGAGCTGGAACTGGTGGGGGTGTGGGTAGAAGCGGCATTGTGGCCTCACTCTGAGTGGGTGTTTGTGGCATGGTCGCTGCTGTTGATGCTTCAATTGCAACGCTTGTGCATTGTTGCTGTTGACTTGAAGTGGCTGTTGATTCTGCTTGAATTCGTTCTTTGTTATTGAATAAATTAAACACACTGGGATAAACAATCAGACATTGTGATTGAGGTGTTTTCTGCAACAGCTCCAGTGCAGCCTCATACGAGGGTAAACCAGAGACTAGAGTATATTCCGGCACAGGATCTTCCGAATTGGGCTGCAATTTCAAGGCTTCTATATCCACAATGGTGCATTGAGTGGAGCCATTAGTATTTTGGTGATCTGAAAGAAAGGATAGGAGAAATAGAAATTAGTATTATTTTTAAAATTTAACACACTTAGCCCCAATTTCATGCCTGACTTGGCTGTTAAAATATTTATTTTCCTCATTTGTTTGCTTTTACTTCCCATATATTGATTTTTACTCTGACATTTTTCATTGTTGTTGTTTTTTTATTAAGTATTTTAATTGCCTTGGCTTTGTGGTTGAATTTCAATTTTTATTTTATGTTTTCAGCCAATTCAGCAATTGACGTTGGGAACTGTGTTATGTGCAAATTTCAAGGTTACTCAAATAGTAAAAAAGAATTCGCCAGAAAGACCCACAAAATGTTAAGGTAAGTAAATATAAACTTGACAAAACCTTCTTGGCAAACATTTGTGTAAAAAACTACAGAAATATCAAGGGAATTTATATAATTAAAGAAAGTTTTGGTATTTGAGATGTGTTTTAATTGGTTGGAAGAATTATCTTGCAGTTAATTTGTTAACTTCCTAATAGAATATATTCATATTTTGAATACCAGATTTTCTTTTATTTATAAGAATATTTTGAAACGAACCTAAACTGGAGCAGATTTATTTTTCTATCCAAATCTGAACCGGAGTTAAAAAAATAGCAAAATGTTTGTTTAAAAAATGAAAACTAGCTTTAAATAAAGGTACGCTAAGTACTCTTCATTTCGGCTCAGCGCTGAATCAAATGAGAAACAGACCTGATTTGAAAGGGCTGATAAGGTATGCGAAATAGCTCAAATTATAAAGCTTATAATCTTCTGCCATAGCTTTTCTAATAGTTTTATTAATTTTTGTTTTTTCTTAATTTCGTATGAGACACTTTATATGCTTCCAAAAACAATATTGAGCCCAAGACTTAAATGGGTGCTGTTAATTTAATTAAAAAGTTCTTATGACTCGCATTCCAGAACGATATAATTGAGCTTACATTATAAATTTCTAGCATCGAACACCTGCATGCTTGCGTTTATTTAAAAGAGATATTTGGTCTTAAATTTAAGCCTATAAAAGAAGTGAGTTTTGACTTACAGTCAGTGGATTTATGTTTTAAATCAACTTTAATTTAAAAATAATGTCTTAAAGCCGTTCGAAAAAAGTGCAAGCAAACATATCACCATATCTCGAAATGGGGATGTCTTTACAAAATATTTCTGTCAAATTAAAGAAAACCAAAGTGGAGCCCAAATTTGCCACGAACTGGCTGTCCAAGTACCGAAGCGTCGACTGCAACAAATTTTTCGAGCCGATCAATTCGTTTCATTTGGATAAAGGGGACGTCAAATGTTTTTTAGGCTGCATTTGGCTTTGCTGAAAAGGGTTCAATATGCTTTGTAACACATAAAATGAACTCCTTAGAATATGTGAAACTATAGGACAAAGTTCTCAATAATTTTGAAGACGAATATATCATTAAAACAGGACAACCCTGCATCCACTTTTCAAAATACACAAAACCATATTCAGAAGAACAAAAAATATAGGTTTGATCTGACCCGCAAAATGTTCAGTTCTTAATCCTATAGAAAGCCTTTGAGCCATCTTACTTATAAAAAAAAGACTAGCCTTAAAAAAAGATTCTTTTATGCCAAATTTATCAGTTCCCATTTTTCGTTATCAAAAATATTTATTTAATTTTAAGAACAATGTATTATGATTCTTAAATTTTCTAGGCTTCGATTGGAATTGTTATTCTGTTAACATTAACGAAAAAATACAATTATGCGAAAATATTTCAAACTTTACAATAAATCAAGGAACATATGTTTGTAAGGTGACTTATTTTGCATACCTTACAGAAATGATAGCTAATCTTACTTAGTCTTCAGCCACCTAATCCTAGCTGTTTAAATCTTTTAGTCATGGATTTTTTGTACCGAACTCATAGATGAGTTTAATGGGAAGTACAGAAAGAGGTAGTGGAATGAGTCATGACTTGAATCAATTCTTAAGGTTTAGGCCCGAATTAGGCACTAATTAATTATGTACTGAGTCATTGAACTAAAATTGAACAAGAAACGATAAAAACTTAAAGCATAAAAACTTTTGCGGGCTCAAACTTATCAAGAGAATTAAGACTGGATTTACACGATGAAGCAAACTACATGAAGTTTCTCAAAAAGCTTTTGTTTGTGGGAAAGAGGTATGGTGCGGTGTCTTGCCCCTCTACACCTCTTTCCTACAAACAAGAGCTTTTTCAAAAACTTCATAAAGTTTGCTTCATCGTGTAAATCCCGTCTTAGAAGAAATTAGGAAGGTTTTGTACTTTGTGTATTTCAAGAATACGTTCTCGGCAAAGTTTAAAAATTCAAACAATTTCCAAATTCGAATTTGTAAATAATTTTGAGTTTGAAAAGTGTCTAATTTGTATATCACATATTTTCAATTGGAATAAAGCCAAAATAACACATGAAAAAGTTAACAAAATAGACGAGTATTCAAGGCGGCATTCAATTTGTGGCATAAATATTACTAAAGCTGTTTGAAATTTGATAAATAATCAAATTATTTTAAATATATTCACGGTATTAAATTAAATTTTAATTCGTTTACTTGTTTAGCTGCCCTAGTAACAAAATATTGGAAATTAAAAACCAAGCGGTTTTACCTCCTCTTCACCAAGTCCCATACTTAGATGAGAAAAAAAATGTTAGTATTAATAGAAACACGTTCAAATAGCTTTGAAAGCTGAATGCTCTTGAATAGCTTTCATATTTATGTGAAATATTGTGCCGAACTAAATTTTAAACTCATCTGAGCTTAGGCCTAAATATATAAAGAAAATCAAAACTTATTTCAAGTTTTTTTTTTTAGTTTAAATTTTCTATTTAAACTTCTCTTAAAGATAGGTTTATTAAATAGAAAATTCTCAAATTCACTGGCTTTCACTTTTGCCTAGATCTTGCGGATTCTGAATTGATAAATGTGGTTTTATTTCAAAAACAATTTGAAAAATAAATTTTTTTGCTGTGGTCAATTATGTAAATCGTTTTTTTTTTTTGATAAGAGAACACCTATAAAACCCCTTTCTAAATATGTTTTATAATCAACACTTTCAATCAATATTGCTTGGCAATTAATTCAAAATTCATATAACCCTTTAAAATTTTGTGCTATTTTTTTACTACGTAGACCGTTCAGCTAATCAATTATATTGTTTCACATTTGACTGGCTAATCGAAAAACACACTTAATAATTCATTTATAGATTGTAATCTCAATTCATTTTGAGGTTTCATACTCACAATTGCGCTTCCAGGTTCTAAACTGATGATACAGAAAGCACGAACAAATGCAGAATACCATCGAGATCAAGATCAGGGTAAAAACTATGCCAATCCACACTTCGTTCATGAATTTGTCATACTCCAATTGCTGTTGCAATTGATCCACACTGCTGCTATCCAGGACCACATGATTATGGCTGGGAAAATCGAAATCCATAGTGGAATCACTTTTGTTATCGTTCAATAGATGATGATTCTTTAGTTGTATGGAATTTAAAATAGTTGCACCAATTTTCTTTAGAAAATCTGTATTGGCCCAGGCATCTAGGGTAGTTATGGTGGGGGTGGAGGCTTCTGCACCGCTATCTAAAATTTGTTGCGCTGCCGCATCGAAATGCAAATCAGGCGACAGTTCGTAGTTTAATGCGCGTGGTAGACCCTCCATCTTGGGTTTTTATTTAGGAAAAAAAGTAACACAGAATCTTCTTTAATGCGGCACACTTTCACTGAAGACGTACGTTTATAGTATCTTCTGTAGACTTGTTCTTTTTCTTTTTTTTTGTAATATTAACCGCACACACGTCCGGCGTGTTTTAAGTCTACAAACAAACTGATTTTAAAGTGAACGAAATGAAAACGAAACGTTGTACGATCTTCACCAGCTAACGCGACAAACTTCACTCAAGAGAGAGCGGGAGTGAAAGAGAGCGCTATGCTCGGCTACCTGTCGGAAGAAGCGCTCAAACTCAGCATGCAGCGACGACTTCGGCTTATTTTGCTCATTTGCCGCTTGGTTACGCATCAGAGAACGTTTTCTTTCGTGTAATTCTTTTGCTCCGACTCAGACAATGCCTTCGAATTATGGTACCATAATTGGCGTTACAAAAGCGCAGGGCGCGCAGGCAGCGAGAACTGTTATGGAGCATCGATCTTCATTTTTTCTACTTCTTTTCAGCCAGGGCCAAATGACATATCTTTTTCCACAAAAGAAATTATTTGGCTGTAGGGATACAATGTTTGGGTTTGTGTGTGTGTATGTAGGCAGGTTTGTCGTGGGCTTGGAGATGCTTTACTGGTTCGTCTTCTTCTTGGTTTTTTTTTGTGTTTGGTGGAGTTTTAAATTACAGCTACGTGCAGATATCTTATTTCGGTGCAGAGCAATTTTGGTTGTTGTTTGATGATGGGTTCGTCGTGGGCACGGCAGGTAGGATTGAGTATGGGGCATGCAAAGAGTTGACCATTTATGGTACACAAGATGAATGTAATTAAAAGATTTTGCTGGAGTTTGAAAGATTAAATTGAAAAGGGTACAAGATCATCTCGAGAGAGTCTTTTGATTTAGGTTTCCAGATATGACATAATCTTTAGGTTGGATTTTGAAAATGGTATTAGAATTATGAGCAGGAATTTACAGCCGATTTGAAGTTGTTAAAAAGGAAGTCCTAAGCACTGTGAAACATAGTCTCCGACCCTATAAACTATATATATTATTGATCAGCATCAACAGCCGAGTCGATATGGCCATGTCCGTCTGTCCGTCCGTCTGTCCGTATGAACGAAGAGATCTCAGAGATGGTAAGAGCTAAGAGATGGTAAAACCAACGACAACAACAACACCGCTGCGATTGGTAGAACTTACGAGAAAGAGAGAGCGCTAACTTTCTGCTACAACTCACAAATTTAATCAAATTATTAGGCCTGTTCCGAGTTCCAAATACCAGTAAAATTTTCGTAAATCGTGTTGATTGCTGTTCCGAATTCTCATAATTGACAGTATTTGCCTCTTTCAAAAGTTGTGCTGTACACTTTTCGTAAAATAAATATTTATTACCCTAAAATAAGTAATAAAATAATTTTAAACCATTTTAAAATCAATTTACGGCTTTATTTTAACTTTTTAAAGCTGAAGTAAAATATTGCATATAAAACTTACCTCTGCTGTTCTCATTTTCATTTAATTTTTCTTTATCGATATATCTATGTATCTTTGCTTATATGAATAATTAAGTTCGGACAAAGCTGTTTTTATATAAATTAGCGTAACTTAGAATTATTTGATATGTCATTTAAAAAAAAAAAGATTTAACAACTGCAATAAATTAAATAAACGTATTTAAAATGCAAATAAAAGTTCGTACCAGTAACGTAGCATTTATATTTTCCATTTGCCTAGATTTTCATTTCTATTACAAAGTATAAATTTAATCTGTTAATTGTAAGACATTTGGCAAGACTTTACAGCCGTCCACCACTTCTTCATCCATACATCTTGCTAAGGAAAACAAAAGACAATAATTTATTCGTAACGTGTAGCCAAAGAAAAAGCGCTCCGATTACACCGAGCTTCCTGCTGTAATAGGATACCTCAATATCAAGTAGAATAGCGCCGGAAATGTGTCTTTCTCTTCCATCCAGAACTTAACGAGAAGGCAAAGCTAACTTCGACTGTGCTTATATAATATAATTTAAAATGTTTTATATCATTTAAAATCCATACAAAAAATTTTTTTTAAACACACTTTTCCCCCGCCCGGTGGGTTGTGGGGGATATATGCTATTGTCATCCGATTTTGATAATTTTTTTCGAAATTATGTGAAAGCATATAAAACTAATATATACCAAGATTGGGCGACCTCCCGATAAAAAGGCAAAAAGTTTTTCTCACTAGAAGTAGTTTTTTGACCGACCGTTTATATGGCAGCTATATGCTATAGTCATCCGATTTTGATAAATTTTATCAGAATTGTGTGGAAACATATAAAACAAATATATACTACGTTTATAGACGCTACGATGGAAATCAAAAAAGTTTTTCTCACAAAGACTTATTTTTCGACCGATCGTTCCTATGGCAGCTATATGCTATAGTGATCCGATTTTAATACATTTTTTATGGAAGCATATTAAACTAACATATACCAAGATTAGTGACGCTACGATGGAAAACAAAAAAAGTTTTTCTAACTAGAACTAGTTCTTAGACCGATCGTTCCTATGGCAGCTATATGATATAGTCATCCGATCCGGCCGGTTCCGACATATTAGTTGCGTGCAGTAAAAAGAAGACTCTATGCAAAATTTCAGCTCGATAGCTTTAAAACTGAGAGACTAGTTCGCGTAGAAACAGACAGACAGACGGACAGACAGACGGACGGACGGACAAGCGGAAATGAACTCAGCTCGTCGTCCTGATCAAGAATATATATAGTTTATGGGGTCGGAAATGAATATTTCTATGCGTTACAAACATCTTGGGCAAAATTAATATACACTTTTCAAGGAGTATAAAAAATATCGTCGAAAAATGTACATAAAAATAGAAGGCTAAATCGGCCACGCCGTTGTTTTTAAATACCCTTGCAGTTTTCGAAAAAAAATTTGTGTTTTAGACGAAAACGCCCGTTTGAAAATTTTTTTTAAAAACCCCCAAAAAAAAAAAGATTAAAAATTGAAGGAGGAGATAGATATAGAAACAGACGGACCAGACGGACGACGCAGAGAGATATAAAAACCCCAGCTCGGCATGCTGATCAAGAATTTGCGTTACAAACATCGTGACAATTTTAATATACCCTCTGCAAGGGTATAAAAACGGGTTTAATAGTATTTTTTTTTTTGTTCTTTCCTAAGCGACGCAATTGCCTGCGCGACAAGTTGGCGGCACTTGACAAAAGAATAACTCGAAGCTTTGAAATCAGTTGGGACCAAGGGCTTGCCCAGCGCTGATATAAAATATGATAAATTGGCTTTAAATGTTGTATTATTATTTCTATTTAGAAATTTGGAGAATTTGCAGAGGTCCTCCCAAAAATATCAAAATTGGAAGCCATAACTTTTCTTAATGAAGAAATGCATCGTTTCCTCCAATAAAACTCGGCTTTTAAATATTTTTGATGAAATTAAATTAATAATTTTAGAAAAAAAAAAAATTGGAATATGAACTTTGTTATACTAAATAACGTACCTAAAAATAGCTACAAATTTGTTTTCCCCTTCCCACTCCTACTACTTCTCCTTAGCTATTCTGGTGCTAAATGATCTGGAACCTCTCAAAAATATTCTGTGTTTACAATCAAGTTTCCCCCTTTCACAACATTTTCACCTTGGCCACATAACAATTATCTAGAAAACTATATGACAATCCCCCGGCACCCGCACCCTCAGCCAAGCACAAAGCCAGTTAGAAGCTTGTCTAGAAATGTCTAAAGAAATTTATGCTTGAGTGCTAATAATGTTCAATCAATTGTTGTAGCATTTATAGGAAACCTTTGAAGCGATAAACCAACAAACCAAAAAACAAACTTTGACGACGACAATAAAATGAAATAACATCATAAGTACTAGACAACGACGAGTGTATGGCGCAGATAGATTGGGTCTAGGAAGTGCCACCAAGTGGGGGAGGCCTGGCCAAGCGCAACGAACTTGAAGCTGAAAAAAAAACGCTGAAAAAACGCGCCCAAGATAATCAGACACAGTAAAAGCCATAAACAAATAAAGTAAAGTCGTGGACAACTTGGAGTGCCGGGAGTGTGGAATGATGGGCATATAAACATTGCAGCTTGCGGTTCATTGACATTGAATGGGTTGGGTGTCTAACTGCGTTTCATAAAGCACTTGTTCCACACAGACACACAGACAGACAGAAGGAGACATCAACAAGCTACTTTGACAGGATTCGTAATTTCTACGAATTCATAAAAAAAAATAAGAAACAAAAGCGGGAACCTTGAGGGTTGCATGACCTATATCAGAGATTAGGAGAAGAAGGCAGGCAAGCAGTCACACAACTTTCCCATGGCAGCGGGCACGTCTGCCTCTCCGTTTCGGTCCTATGACAAATGTTTCACATCACTGCCCCCCAACAACTGCAGCAATTACCTGGCTGGGCCCTGGGATGCAGTTTTACTGTCGCTCCTCTTGCCTTTTGTTCCTTCTTCCCGGCGTCACAGCTCAGTTGGTTGTCATCTTGCATCTTGCTGAGCTTCAACAACAAAATGCGCCCCCGGGTGGACTCTATGGAACAAGTGCTTCTAGTTCAACTTAGCAGGATGTCATGACTTTATGGCTCACATGTCCACGGGTGGGTACGCCCGGTTGAGTTAGCATTTCGTGGAAGGGTCTCTCTGAGCCACTGATGCTCAAACTGATGATTACTCAATTAGAGGAATGTGAGAAAATGCATTTTATATGGAAATCTGAAGCAAATGCGAAATTTTACGGGGTTGATTTTAACAAATCAATTAGATGAAAGGGATGTAGTAGGCGTAACGCAGAACTTAAAAGGAAGTGAACTATATACGCTCAAACCATATCCAGCTGAGATGCTAAGTGATATTTAATATACAATCAAAATTATTTTTATACTCTAAAGAGTATATTGAGTTTGTGCAAATGTATGTAACAGGCAAAGGGAAGCATCTCCGACCCTATAAACTATTTGTATTCTTGATCAGCATCAACAGCCGAGTCGATATAGCCATGTCCGTCTGTCCGTATGAACGCTGATATCTCAGAGATGGTAAAAGATAGAGCTTTGAAGTGTATGGAACATATATTTCGTATACTTGCAGGCAGATCAAGTTTAGTTTTAATTTTTGCCACGCCCCCTGCCGCCCCCGCAATTTGAAAAAATCCTCATATCTTCCACAACTTTGGAGTTAGGTTGTTCAGACCTTCTAGACATATATTCTACTCATCATTATTTATCGAGCTCCCATACATCGTTTTCCAAACAGATGAACGATAGTAGAGTTGCCACCCCCACAATTTGAAAAACTCCTCAAAACTCCCACAATTTTGGAGATAGATTGTTCGAACCTTCTAGACATATATTCTACTCATCAAAACTCATTAAGCTCTCATACATCGTTTTCCAATCAGATGAACAATAGCAGAGTTGCCCCACAATTTAAAAAAAACGTCATATCTCCTATAATTTTAAAGATAGATTGTTCAAATCATTTAGGCATACATTTTAATCGTCATTTCACATCGATCCACTATACACCATTTCCAGATCAGATGAACGATAGTCGAGTTATAAGCAAATCAAATAATTACGATGGGCAGCACTGACCGCACGGGGCAGCACTTACACAGTTTGTGTGACCCCACACCTAAAAGTTTTCATTTACGTACAATCTTTGACAGGTGCACAGTATATTACTATATTACTCGGGCTTGACCGACTTTCTTACTTGTTTTTACAGTATTTGTCTATATTTGTTCTGCTTTTTTGTAATTTTAAAATTTTAGAATAATTCCAGCTTCATTTTAGAAATAAAAAACCCATTCAAAACATTTTCTCAGACTCTTACCAATGGATCTTTCAACGGATAAAATCATCTTCATTTCAACAATAAATTTTTAAAAAAATTTACCAAATCATTCAACTTTTTGCTGCTCTAGTTTTGTGTCTCCTTTTACCTTTTACCCAAACGGATATCAAAAAAACTTTCATTGACAAACACCTAGACACCTTCTCTGCTGCCCCATTTACCCCAATTTCTGACATATCACTTTCAAAAACCGAACAACAAAAAAATCGAATGTATTCCGCGCCAAACAATGCAATGAGACTGAGACTGACACTTCCAAGAATTGCCAAGCCGAAATCAAACCAAAACCAAAAATCAAATGCTTCGTAATGCTACTGTCGCCAGTCCACCCCCACCTCCACTTCATTCTCCTGCTGCTGCTGCTGATACTCTTGTTTGCATGCAACGTTGACGAGGCAGAAAAAATAAAATTGAAAGAAAAAGAAATGTCAACATACAACAACAACAAAAAAAAATTGAAACTTTTTGGGGACAGGGAAAATACATTCAAAGGCAACACACTCGAAAACTAATGCGCTTATCAGTGGAAATTGATCGAAATGAATGCAGGTGATTGTTGTTGTTTGTATGGGGCAATAATTAACATGTACTTTCGATTTCGTGAGGCGCAAAAGAAATGCAACCAACTTTGACTACAATCAATAACATTTGTAATGTCAATAATTGACAAGAGAGCCCCTGGGTATAGCCCCTCGAAATTGAAAGTTTAGGGCCCCGGCATTTTGATGAATTGCCCAACCGGCACCACCACCTTGCACATCACTGATAAGACTTACCTCCTAAGACTGCGATAAGAAATGACTGATTTCCCGCTGTTTGAATTCACATTTTCTATTTAATTCTGTAAACACACATTTGATCGATTTGATGTGTTGGAATTGATGAGGCCGCCGCCACAACTGCGACGCGTCGTCATCAATTGAGGTCATTGAAAATCGAAGAAAATCTTGTTTTAGTTTAGGCGCCTCTGGCCAAATTAAGGTTAATTGACCGGGTGGAGAATGCGCTTAGAATCTAACTCTTTTATAACAAACAATTTTTCTGTTTTAATAATTAACGTTTTTGCTCGTAAAAGTTCAGTGACTGGCAAGAATAATGCGGATATTACAAAATCAAACTTGTGCAAATTGCTTAGGTAATTTTGATTTGTTTTACGTAATACATTATATAATTAGTTACTGGTTTTGAGCACATTTTCATTAAGCCTAAAGGCCCTTACTAAGATGAGATAAAAATTTTGTTCCTCACAATACTTTATATAAATAAAAACACTTTCTAACAGTTTTCAAAGCTGAATTCTTTTGAATAGCTTCCTTATTTTTATGTGGTACTGTGTAAAAATTTATTTTTATTTCATCTGAGTACAGGCCTTGAAGAGAGAACAGTTTGTCTGTAAAGAAATTACAAAAGCCTGAAGTTAAAGCGAAGTCTGCTCATGCCTGAAAATGCTATACAGATAACCTATTTTCTTCTTTGTGAATTTTCATGTCATGATTTAAGACCTTAAGAAAAACACTTCCAAATATACAAAGAGTGGGCTGCCGATAAATGTGCTTTATAGGCGATCACTCGAATAGACTCAGAGAAAGCAACTGTAGTTTTTGATTACAAAATATTAAATTATTTTAATATATAAAATAAATAGTTATACGTGGGTTGCTATTTAAGTTTCTGGCCTAGGTCACTTCTAGCCATTTTCGGACCAATTGACCTTTTCCCAAAAAAAGTTTGGACTTTTATCGATAAAAGCTCCATACAACTCTTTCATGTGTGACCACGTTTGATATCGATTAACGATTAATCAAAAACTTATCTCGGCAGAAAAATGGAATTAACTCGTGAAAATTTTCGTGCAATCATTTTTCACAACTTTCGACGTGGATTATCACGACAAGAGTGCAACGATGAACTTAAATCTTTGTATGTCGATGACGCGACGCTCGCTCGAAGACGAAGGTCGAGAAGGTCGTCCAAAAACATTCGTTTTGCCAGAAAACATTGATGCCGTGCGAGAACTGATAATGCAAGATCGTCATGTGACATACCGTGAGATAGAGGCATCCATGCGCATTTCTTCCACCAGCATACATTCGATATTGCATGAACACCTGGGCTTTAAAAAAGTTTGTTCTTGTTGGATCCCGCACAATTTGACAATCGCTCAAAAAAAGGCTCGTGTGGATTGGTGCAAAGAAATTTTGAAAAAAATTTAATTGCGGTGTTTCAGAAGACGTTTATAAGATCGTCACAGGTGACGAATCATGGATCTATGCTTATGAGCCCGAAACAAAACAGCAATCGACCGTGTGGGTCTTCGAAGACAAGCCAAATCCAACGAAAGTCGTTCGTAGAAGAAGCACTTCGAAGCAAATGGTCGCCTGTTTCTTCGGTAATCGTAGCGATCCGCTTGAGCAACGTAGGACGGTCAATTCTGAATGGTACACCACAATTTGTTTGCCAGAAGTCTTTGGAAAAATTCGAAAAACGAACAAGAGAAGACAGATCATTGTGCACCATGACAATGCGAGCTCTCACACATCAGCTCACACCAGCGCCTTTTTGACCGCCCAAAACGTCGAATTGATGAGTCATCCGCCGTACAGCCCTGACTTGGCACCCAATGACTTCCTTTTATTCCCGCACATCAAGGGAAAAATGCGTGGTCAACGATTTTCGTCGCCAGAAGATGCTGTTGAAGAATTCAAAAACCATGTTTTGGAGGTTTCTCAATCGGAGTGGAAAAGTGCTTCGACAATTGGTTTGACCGCAAGCAAAAGTGTATAAATCTTGCTGGAGAATACTTTGAAAAACAATAAAACCATTTTTGATCATAAATATTCGCGCTTTCATTATTAAGCCAGAAATATATATAGCAACCTATGTAGACAACGACTTGTTGTATGAGCCCTGTTATAATTTAATTTTTTTCTCTGCTTTCAATAATTAATAAAACATTAGGCCTGTAATTTAAAATAGTTCCCTTTTGCCTTAGGTCACAATTAGAATCTAGAAATAAAGTAAACAAACAAACTAGGAAATGTAAATATATGTAATTCTGTTTTTCATACTTGAAGCAAGGTTGTTAATTTAATAAAAAGTAATTATTAACATATTTTCAAGCCAATAAGAAATCTACTACGTCAATTTCTTAATAGCTTAATAAATGTTTTTTTTATTGTAAAATTGAATTAAGAATAAGAGCAGGTGAGTGCTGGTTTTTTTCAGGTTTCTCATATGGAAAATAATGTTGACGGGGGGTAGGAGAGCCGACAAAGCTAGTATCTTAACAAGAAACTAGTAGCTTGTCAATGCAATTGCCTCATAAATCAGAGCAGAGAATTATTATATTGCAAACTTTTCTTATGTACGTTGAATTCAAATCAGTTGTTAAATTTCTAACTGATTCTCTTATTCCAATCAAAATTTGGAGAAACGCTGACAATGAAAACCAACCTTCTTATGATGGAGAGTAAGACGGGATTTACACGATGAAGCAAACTTCATGAAGTTTTCTAAGAAGACGAGAGACTTAAATGTACTTCTATACTTTTCGTTTAATAGGTCTAAATGAATTCCCCTCAATTTTACGCCTACTTAGAAAACTTCATGAAGTTTGCTTCATCGTGTAAATCCCGACTAAGTGTGTTAGTGCTTTAAACATAACTGGTGTAGCGAACTAACTTACCTTACTTAGTAGTAAGACATTTGCAATGGGGAAACAAAATAAGTAGTAATTATTTCACTTCATCTATTAATTCCACCATTAGCACATATTTTTCCGCTCACCGCGTAAAGCAAGCTCATTTAAATGAATTACTATTAGTTAGCTAAGTAAATAACCAAGTTGTTCCCCCATATAATTAAGCCTGAACTTAGTTACCTCCCAGCCAGCTGACACAAGTTCACCTCATCAATAAAAAAAAGGTCTCTGATTCCTTTACTCAAGATCAAATTTAAGCCGATTTATAAATGTCAGTTTTGAAAAATTCATAAACTATGTAAAAATGTTGGTCTGTTGCATTATGCAAAGCAGAAGAAACCGAGTGAAAAATTAAGCCGCTTTATCGGCCTCAAAGCATCACCCGCATCCCAAAGTCTTAGCAGAGACTCTGAGACTGACCGTGGACTCATTAATTTGTTGTTGTTGTTGCATGCACACAGTAGTCGGCATTGAGCGGAGACACACAAAAGCCCCCAGAATGCCTAAATGGCTCATTAGGGTCTTAAATTAAAAGCTAAACAAGTCGGTCAACTAAAAGAATGAAAGAACGAAAGAATTGAAGGCACGCAGAGGCTACGCTACTGGTCTACACCCAGTTAAGAACCCGGCTTAATTAGATGGCCTTTGTTTTGTTCTCTCACGGTCTTTGTGTGACAGACGGGAAAAATTATTGCAAAACTACGAAATGCATACCTGGAAATGTGTCTACCCATATGGGTTAACCACTGAAACCTAAATGAATGGAAAGAAAAAAACGTCATCAGTTTTGCCAAACTCATACCCTGCTGATTCATTTCCTCTTAACAGATCAGACAGAGATCTTGATAAGGTAGAATGTTCATTTTGTGTGATGAGCTCATCATCTAACCCAACCCCACGCCCTTCCTTTGTTCTAAAACCCTTTGCAAATTGCACTGAAAATTTATCTTAGAAGTTTGCTGTCTTGTTGAAAAGCAATTTCTTTCGTTTTTATGCCTTGATCTTATCCTGAATGTTTTGAGTAATGGAAAATGGCAATTCATTGTTAATGAACGGGGCATGACATAGAGGGGATAGTTAGTTTTTTTTTTTTTGAATTGATTTATGGTCTTGTGATGAACTAGAAATACATAAAGTATAAGTTGTGTCTAGCCAGGAGATAATATCGAATTGGGAACTTAATGATGACATATGGGTAAAAAAATGCCAACTAGATAGAGATTTTATTTGTATTCTATTTCATAAACTTGACTAATTTTCAGCTCCGTAAATGTTGACCAAATGAATCACTTACTTTTCTCTAAGTTATTTAACTTTACCTTATCTTTAATTTTAATCTCATTAACTGAATCATTTATCTAGGCATTCCAAAACAAAAATTTCGTCATTATAGACAATCTTTCCTTATCTCAACTGAGTCATTTGTTGCCATGAGAGGAATCCCCATGGAGCCTGGTGAACTCATAAAAAAACACAAAGTACAACTTCCTCTTTATATACATATACTTAGCCTGCAATTGTCCTCTTTCGAAAAAGTGTATGTAATCCATACCCAAATGCACTTAACTACTCTTCACTCACACACACACACACATGCATATATATCCTCTTGTAATTCGAGCAATTTGTTTTCATAAAAGATCTCCTGGGCAACCTTCTTATACAACATGAGCAAATAGTATCTTGTATCTGCTTCTTTTCATAGGAATTACGCTAAAAAAAAAAAAAAGAATTTGTTAAGTATGTTCAAGCATGTGTGGATTTACAACAACAACAAATACAACAATCCTTGCCCTCTCTTGCTGCTGCGGTTGAGGCGTGAAGTGTTTTTAGTAGGAGACAGACAAGAGTCTAACAGTTGGTTGGTAGGTAATGGTTTTTAATAACAATTTGCCGGCAGTTCTTGTTTTTTTTTATAAATTTTTATATGTAAACATAATTTCTTTAATTGGATTTTGTCGTCGTCGTTGCTCTTGCCTCACTGCCTGCTTGCCGGGTGCCTGTACAAACATTAAATGCGCCGTTTGCTGGCGAAGGTGAGGGCGGCCACGGTGTGAAAATAGGAAGCCTGTCGCCAAACAACAACAACAACAGCAACAGAAAAACCAGACATTAAGCCAAAACCTAGCCAGCTGGTTAAACCCGTTAAAATAGCGACAAAATAAAAGACTGAAGTGGAGTTATAGTTTGCGGTCTTATGAACTACACAAGGCGCTACAACCACCAGAAAAAAAATGCGAAAGATACATCAACAAATCGCTTAGTTTTTCGTACAACTGCCCATTCTTAATGTAAATCTGGCCCCAAAGGGCCAAGCAAAGCTTCTCTTAATCTCTTGGCTCATGTGTTTTATAATATTAGCTCAAGAGAAAGGGAGCTACAGTTTAACCACCGAATCCGAACGGGAAAGTTTTTTAAACGTGAAGTTTTAAAGAAAAAACTTTTAATTAGAAGTCGGAAGATTTGATTCATGCGCTACCCACTGAGCCCCACAAGGCTACATCTGCCCATTACTGATCCCAATTTGTAACCGATTAAAGTCCCATTGTCCGGTTAGTCAAACTAACCCGAGTTTTTCTGAAATGTATTTTGAAGGAGACAGTAAAACGAATTAAAAATGCGAGAGAGTACAGGAAGAATATCTTTTTTATTTTCTAAAAAAGCTGAATGCGTACAACGATTCAGGAGGCTTCCCTTTTCAGTTGCGAGTTCTATTCGGAATCCTTTTTAATTTTCAAGGACGATGAACTCACTTGAACAGCTTGAGCGGCAAACTATGCCAAGCCTCGGTCTTTTGCTTCCAAGTTCATTGATTTTATTATCCACAATATTTTTATTTCACTCAACAAGGTTCACATTTAAAAGTAAAACCCCGCCACAAACGAATTCAATAACACAAACAGCTGATTCGGAGGACAGGTATGACAATATCTGGTCACACCATTGCAGCGATAGGCATTGATCGACATTGTGTGCAGCTGACATTGAGAAAGCCAAAGTTCTTTAGCTCCAGTTAACTCAAGCAATACATTTTTTCCGGAGTTAAACTAACCTAAAGTTTAACCGTACTTTGAGAAATTTAACCTAAGAGCAGCACGGGTTAAAAAGAATTTGTTTTCATTACAGAGGATTCAATTCTAATGGATCCAGTACAAACGCAAATCACACACATTTAGAAAAAAAAAACGCCTGTCTTGTCCGATTACAATGAAAATCATACCGTTCTGTTCTTGATTCCTAAAATTGATTATTAAAAAAAAATTAAGTATGAATCGATCATTAACCAAAAACAACCTTTTATATTACTAAAAATGCGTAACAAAAATCTTGAAATTAGAATTATACATAATTAACATTTGAAAAAGTATTTGAATAAACGGGTTAATTCTTAAAGTACACAATTAATAGCATTTCCACGACAATAAAAAATGTAAGGAAAAAGGCGAATATTTCTTACACAAATCTGACCATACAGTTCTCACTTTGCTTATGAAGTGATGTTAGAGTTCTACATTCTTGTCCTTTGGTTATGAAATGCAGCTACGTTCTCAATTCCTCTTTCACATAGCCCCAAGAACTTCACTTCGTGCAGTTTGTCAAAATTGGAAATTTTAATGAGAAATGTTTCCTATAGTTTAAGATCTTATCCATATGGCTAATCTACTTTCATACCCTCAGCTGGTCTCTTATTACTTAAGACTCACCCTCCCCCCCTTCCAACTTAAGCCACTTTCAGAGCTTTGAGCTGCCTCTGTGTTATTGTGTCCATCACCGCAGGGTATACGGATGGCTGGCTGGAAAAAACAAATGCCAGTGACAGGCAGGCGACAGCGCGACACGCTGTCTAACAATTTTAATTTTCAATTTTAACTGCAGCAAAACGACGTCACACGGTTTCACAGAGTTCTCCGTCGCGAAGTTGGAGTCCAGTTGGGCTCTAAACTGGGTCACTGGCGTCAATCGTTTGGCTTGCTGTTGTTGTCAACTTAATTATGTCGCAATTGCTTTGAAGTCGACTTTTCGCAAATGTAAACCAAGCACCAAGCACCAGGCACCGGGCAAAGGCAAGGCACGGCAAGACCCGGCCCAGACAGCAGGTGGCAGCGAAACATGACCACATTGCTCCATGGAATTTAAGCTTTATTCAATTTTTATTGCCCCCCCTTTCAGCCGCTCACACGTTTGCCCTTTTTTAGTGTCGTTGTCACTAGTTTAATTGGATTTGGACGCCCGCTTTTAGCCGCTTTGTCTTCGCCAGCAACAGCATCATCATCATCGCCTCCTCCTCCTCCTTCTACTGCTTAGCTTAAAAAGCTGCAGCGCATTACAAATTGGTTTTGTTATTGGCTTAATTGAATTGTAACTAGATGGGACTTTAAATAGCGCCGACTTTCTGCTCGACCAAGTTTCTGCCTCAGGCAATCTTTCGCACACAATTTTCATAAGGTATGAAAATAGTAGCATGCAATTAATTGTGGGACAACTTGGTAGGGAGAGAGTGGAAGAGAGTGAGTGGAAAATAAAGGGGAATGTAATTAGAGCAGTGAAAAGTGGATAGTTGGTTGGCAGCAGCAGAAGAGGAAAAGACGTAGCTAGTGTAGAGTAAACCTCATTAGTAATGCAAATAACTACGAGAAGGTAAGTAAATGTTAAGTTAGCTGTGAAAATAGAGCTCTGGAGTAGTATTTATCATTTTATTAAATATTTTACTGTGTGTTGCCATCAATCACGGGTGGAAGAGTCGTTATCATCTGTTGGAAGTTATAACAAATAAAAGTTGAGTTCCCGACTACAAAATACTCTTAACCCTTGATTTTGTGTGTTATCATACGCATTTTTTTAAATCTGGTATACACCTACATCTATACTGAAATGAGTGACTATATCTTTTAAAGAGGTCTTCTACCTTTAAAAATTTTTTTTTCGTTATTTTTGTTTTGCATTTTTATTATAGCTTAGCGATTCCCCTTTCATCTACTTTAAACCATTTTACAAAATTCTAAAAAGTTTAGCAGATATTGCCATATTAGTGGAGCAATGTTCTTGCAAAAGTGAGTATTTTTTACGTCGCTCAAAACTTTAAGCGCGTTTTTGTCGAATCCACGGAACCGATTTTGATCAGCCATGTTGCAATCGACGCATAATTGATGTAATTCTAGCCCGTACCTCAATCAAGAGGAAAAACATTTTTTACTATTTTTATACACGTATATATGAGTTTGTAAGCAGAAAATTCGACCATAAACTCGACGGACACAGCGGTGGGGGCGGCGGGGGGGGCCGGGGGGGCGGGCGGGGGGGGGAGCGGGAGGGTCGAGTAGAGAACTGTTACGGCGTCCAATCGGTGTTAGTTTTAATGTTCCACATTCTGGAAAGTAGACGGACTAGCTGCGTGACGACGGTCGGTCGGTGGTTTGGTCACGAGGCTCACGTGGTATATGTTTTATGTTCCACTTCTGAAAAAACAAAGGATGATAGCGCTCTTCGTCAGTCGAATAGTGAGAAATTTTGTTTTTATCGTAGCGCCCCACGGTTGTATAGTTTATTGTCATTTGAAAAAAATACAAACGGATGACTTGCTGGGGGGTAGTTTAGAAGTTTTTTTGGTTATTTTTTTAAAGTTCATAATTTTAATACTGATATAAGTGGTTATCTCTTCTGTCGAAAGAGTATATTGAATTTGTGCAAATGTATGTAACAGGCAGAAGGAAGCATCTCCGACCCTATAAACTATTTGTATTCTTGATCAGCATCAACAGCCGAGTCGATATAGCCATGTCCGTCTGTCCGTATGAACGCTGATATCTCAGAGATGGTAAGAGCTAGAGGTTTGAAGTGTATGGAACATAAGCTTCTTATACTTGCAGGCAGATCAAGTTTAGTTATAATTTTTGCCACGCCCCCTGCCGCCCCCGCAAATTGAAAAAAACCCTCATATCTTCCACAATTTGGGAGTTTGGTTGTTCGAACCTTCTAGACATATATTCTACTCATCATTATTAATCGAGCCCCTATACGTCGTTTTCCGATCAGATGAACAATAGTAGAGTTGCCACCCCACATTTGAAAAACCCTCAATAACCGCTTGGGTGGTTGTTCGACCTCCTCCTCTTCTGTCGTTTCCGATCAGATGAACAATAGTAGAGTTGCCACCCCCACAAATTTAGAAAATCCTCTAAACTCCCACATTTTAAGAGATAGATCGTTCGAACCTTCCAGACATATATTCTACTCATCAAAACTCATTAAGCCCTCATACTTTGTTTTCCGATCAGATGAACTATAGTAGAGTTGCCACCCCCCCACAATTTAAAAAAAAACCCCATATCTCCTATAATTTTAAAGATAGATTGTTCAAACCATTTGGGCATATATTTTAATCGTCATTTCATATCGATCCACCATACACCATTTCCAGATCAGATGAACGATAGCCGAGTTATAAGCAAATCAAATAATTACGATATCATTTTGGGCAGCACTTACACAGTTTGTGTGACCCCACACCTAAAAGTTTTCATTTATGTACAATCTTTGACAGGTAACTGAGTATATTACAGTCGGACTTGAACGACTTTCTTACTTGTTTTATACTAAACTACAAAACAAAAACTTGAAAAATCTATATTTTTTTTTGGCAGACAATTTTTTAAAAAAAATATTGAAAAATATGATTGAGGTACGGGCCAGAATTACATCAATTCTGATCATAACCTCATTTACCGTTTTCAATTCCGATAACCTGGGTACCGGAATAGTTAAGACCTTTATTGGCAGGCCGATAACTTTTTGAGCAGCCCTCGAACTTAAAACATTTTTTTTAATTTTTTTATTTAATCAATAAATAACACAAAAAAAAAAACCAAATTGAAAAAGCTCTTATGGTTTTCTCTCCAGAATTTAAAAAAAAAAACACTCAAAAACCCTGTCCAAAGGTAGAAGACCCCCTTAAAGGGGTTTCAGGAAACGGTCCGACAATTGCACCCATCGATTCTTCACGATTCCCCTGAATCGAACCTGTCCGAATTTGCCTCCCTGAAAACAAATACATTGTGAACCATATTTCGTTTTAATTGCCATAATGTGACCAGTTATTAGCCAAAGTTAAATAGATCTTTCTTTCAATTTTCAATTTACCTTTTTTTTTAAGGTATCCACATAAATTGTATCTCTTAATTACACTCTACCCCAACGCTCTGACCCAGCAGCATTTAGAAATGTTTACTGCCCAAATTCTAAAGAAAAATCTCCAACCAAAAAAAAGACATAAATCCAATTTGGTCCTTTTATGATGCCAAAATGGCGATGATGATGATGATGCGCTTCAAAATCCATTTACACACCTGAGCATAGAAAATAAAAAAACAGCGGGCCAAGTTAAAAGCCAACAATAAAACGCTGCGAAAATGTTTACAACGCGAGGCTGAAAATAATTTTATGATGCTTTTAAACTAATTTTTGGGAAACAAACAACCTGGAAAAAGGGACGCGTGTGGGCACGTAAAAAATTTTGTGTTAAAAGGAAACGCGTGGCAGCTAAAGTCCTGGGAATATAGTAGTATACCTAGGTCACGAACTAGTCGTAAAATTAAAGTAAAGGACTTAAAGACAGTTTCCTTCTAACTGGAAGTCATCAATCTAAATTACAATATTTTGTACTGTCTAAGGACAAATTGATTTATTTCAAGGTTTATGAATTGACTTATCCAATGCCAAATATAAACAAAATCCCAGCTGGAGTTGAAAATTGACATGTTCTGCTCCATAATGAAGCTATCCTGCTGTCTGCCTGCTGCCTATTCATACGCACACACACATACATTTTGTCAGCACATTGTGAAGGACGCAAAAAGGACAACAGGTATTGTCTTTGACATCTCGTTGCCTGCTCTTTTTTTTTGGCAGAGTGTTTGCTTTTGCAATTGACAGACAGACAGCCTCTAAGCGTGAGCATAATTATGGTTTTCAAATGTATTCCCAGAATTGTGCAAAAGGCATCTTCTACACACACCAGGAAGTATTAGGAAGTGTGTATCCTGGAGGGATTTTACTTAGAATTGTGCTTGCCAGAATTTCGTAATTGAAAGTGTCATAAATTAGTTAAAGAAGTTGGCAAACTCAAGTAGATTGGGCTGCTGCTCCCGTAGGGAACCATTTACAGCCATTCAGGTACATTTTCCCCAATTCATTCTCTTTACAAATGTTAAAAAAAATAAATAATTTCCTTTTTATTTACTCCATATCCTGCCTACTGACAACAAACCATAAAATAGTAAAATTGAAACATCATGTCCTACGAAAACTCATTCATAAATCAACCGGCTACAAGTATTGTTAATTTGTTCAAACATTTATTTTGTTTCGCCTTCACTAGGAAACCTTTCAAGTGTTTTTGTAAAAAAAAAAGAAATCTGCTTCCTCATGGTTTATTTTTACGTTTTGACAAAATATGTATATTTGGGGGAAATATGATAGCCTATAATTTGGTTACAGAGACAGCTGATAAATGTTATGTTTTCTTTTAGTTACACTTTTTTTTATAGCCAGGGAGATGTTTTATCTAAAATGTGAAATGTTTTTGATTGAAAAAATTGGGAAAGGTTTTTCAATACCTCATGCAGTTATGCATCGATTTTTTGTCCAAAATGCGTGCGTTCTGTTTGACCAACAATGTAACTATTTGGTTTATATACAGATTGATAAGCTAAGACGATTTTCCTATTTGTCGTTCTGTTTCTACGTGGTACAATTTCGGAAAAATTAGACTTAAAGGTAGCAAGAAAAAACTTCATCTTATACAGATAGAATACACATATATCAGACAGTAAGGAATGCTTAAAGCTGTCATAGGATTATTCGGTTAGAGAAAGAGAGGAGTAAAATCTGTTTAGATTTCCGCATTTTAGCAGCAGTAAATATCAAAACTTTCTATGTGATTCCTACAAGTCTGATCGAAGCTGGATGACTATATCAAATAGCTGGCAAGGATCGATCTTAAGAGACTTTTTTTGATTGCATGCTGCTAATATTTGGAAACCACCTGGATTGGATATCTTTATAACAGCGGTAGGCAAGCACTAGCTTTCCACGACTCCCATAGCTCCGATATTTATTTATATAATTGCGTTGCTTTGAAGAGAATTCCAAAAACAAAAGGCACGAAGTAATGGTGCCTCATCACAACCAACAGACGGCAGAAAAAAACAAAGTAATCGCAGTGTGTGCGGTCGAGAGTTAGACAAACTCTGCTCGACTCGAGGCTCGCTTAAATCGGATTTTTTTCTGTTGTTGTTGGACTGCTCCCGAGTATATTTTAAAATTCTCAAATCTTCCACAATTTGTAGGAAGATTATTCTGTCCTTGTCGATAGTCGAGTTAAAAGCGGGAAATAAAACAGAAACCAGAACCTGAACCGTATATCTAAAGGAACTAGAAGCGGTATTCAAAATTTTGCAGTTTTTGAGAACTGTAACCGAACCGAACAGACCAAAAAGAACCGAAACATGCTTTAATCAAGATTTTTCTCAGACTAAAAAGATGATAATCGATTAAGTTCCCCGAATAACGCATAGTGTATTTGATATTCCATTAAGAATCAAAAACAACCTTGATGTTTTCGTAGGCTTAAAACTAGAGTTGGCCGCTGGACGAATCATGTTCCGAATTTAATGGAATTAATGAAATTTAATATAAAATAACATAAAATTACTTTAATGTCGAAATTATCAAATCATCTGTTGACGTATCGAGGATTTCAAAATATTTTCCGTCAAGTTTTTTTTCCCGGGGTAAAGTCTTGTATTTTAAAGCAATTTCAAATTTTATCGGTACATAGAATATGTAACCGAAAAAAACTAGATCCCAAAAAGAAACATTTACCGAAACATTACTTTCGATACTTACCAGAACCGAAATGCGTACCGAATACGAAAAATGAAGTAAACCATCAAATTCTTAGCATTTATGAATTTGGTCAAAATCTTACATCTATATCCAAAAGGATATATAAGTTGGAAAAAGCATAAAAAGGAGACTGCAAATTTTCAGCAAGTGCACATAGAACACGATCAGGAGCACGAAAAAACTAACAAGAGTTCGGTTTTAAAATATTATTTTAAATTCCTTAGACGTGCTGTTTAAAGATCAGATTTTCATTTAAATGTTAGCTCCGAGGCAAGAGTTTGAATTAACATAGGAACTGGATCCAGACATATTATGTTTTCTTTTAAATTTTTGCAACAACTATCGGTGCTATGGAAGCAGTTGGAAGCTAGGGCTTGCCCACCGCTGCTTTAGGCATAGTGTTCAGCTATTTCGCTATCGATGAATACTAGGCAAAAGGTAGTAAGGGCACAAGTTCTCCTCACCCAATTGGTAAATTTGAATAAAAATCGAATCCCATTTTAAAAAAATGAAATAAAAATATATGTTGAAAAATCGTGTTGATAAGGTGTCTTAGGAGCCGATTTTTCATCCACTATAAACTTAACTAATAATTTACTTTAATGTTTTTTAGTTTATGTGACAGATAGAACCATGTTCTAAATTTAAGAATGTTTTGGTACAACTAAATATTCCAAATCAAAAACAAGTATAAGGCTGAGTTCACACTGTCTGCATGAGACTCTATAGGCCCTATTTGGTTTGTTTTCATTTGAATAGTGTCATTTATTTATATCAATACAACATGAGGCTTAAAATTGTCTCATGTATGTGAAGAATAATTTTGAAACAAAATATTACCCTGAGGTCCTCGAACCTGAACCTAGGATTACAGACTTTTTTAATTCACTTTCCAAACCTAATCCAAGAAAGTCCCAAAATAAAACTGCAGAATTTTAAAAGGATTGCGACCCTTAATTAAGTTTCTGCACAGACCAAGTAAGCTTTGCCTTTCTGCTTTCTGTTTGTAATTATTTTTCCGAGTGCTCAGCTGATCTTAGCGTCTCGTTGCTATTCTTTTGTCATTTCTTCTGATACCACATTCTTATTATTCCTTTCGAACGGCTTCACAATCAATTAATAATATATATTTGATGAAAAAACAGAATCTATAATATATTTTCTAAAAATAATTGACCCACTAAATCCGGGATTTTGATAATAAATGTACAAGGGTTAGCTTTTACAGATTAATCGTGTACACAGATAACTACCAGTATGTTTATAAAGGGTTAGGCTTATCTAGATTAACAATTGTACACAGAAACAATGCTTGTTTTTTTCCCCTATCAAAGTGGGTCGTCGAGAACCTAATCTATGAACAAATTGTATATGTACACTTACTACCTAAAACTTAGGTCAGGGTGAGTTTACCCAGAGCTAATCATATGCCGACTTCCTCTGATGACAAATAACAGAAAAAGAGAAAGAGCCCACCCCAGAGTTGACACAGCAGCACACTTCGTAGATAAGGACCACACCAAGACTAGCGATAAAGTCCAGAAAAACTTGTAGATAAAATACGGTTCAAAGCGCCGCGAAACTGGTGTCGTCACATCATCATCATCTTTGTCAACATTCCAACAAATTAGAGGCTGTTACTACCTACCCACAAAAGGGGAAGGGGTTTATACCATTTCCACTTGCGTCATCAAATTTGTAGCAGGTTGATAAGACTTATGGGGATAAACTGTGCGGCATATTTTGGTGTTTGTGAGTCATCCCTAAGAGGGAACGTGACCTGGCACTTTAGTTGACATTCCATAATCACTTTTTTTCTCCTTTAGTCTTTATCAATTTTACGACTTCCTTTTGGACCACCGGTGCAACGGCCGGAGCTGCAATTAGTTTTATTTCCCAAACTGACAGAGAATGTTAGAGAATGTTAGAGACGGTGGCTTTTGCTTTCGTTATCTGGGCTAATTGATATTTATGGCTTAAACACGTTTGCCCAGTTTCATTCTATGGTGGCTTTTTACGCTGGAAATGTGAAAATATATATTTTCAATTTTGTGGAGGGAAATGCACTTAAGAGTTTGTTTTAATAAAGAGATTCTAAAGAAAAATCAATAAATTGTTGACACATAGCCTCAGTTTTGAAGCAAAGGCGAAGGTGGTAGATGCAAAGATTTTCCAGAAATTAAATACTAGGCAAAAGTCGTAGCTAGAGTTGAAAGTGGGAAAGAAAATGTTGAATTCAATCTCCTCCCGATTTCCATCAAAATTTTGGACTCAATTCAGTCTCAATCCCGATTTAATATTTTAAAGTTAATTGCCCCCAAATTCTCATTTTTTTAAATTTAAGGCTTGAATTATTTAGATTTTTTTAATGAAAACTATTTTTAAAATTTTTTATATATTTTTAATCAAATCCGGTCAAAAATTTACCCAAACTAGTTGAGAATTTCAAGACCTTTTCAGAACATTATCCCCCCGAGTATGCTACACTTTTTATTTAAATTTCAAAAAGTCTTCTTCCCGGTTGAATCTTTCTATTTACAAATCGATGGCTGCTCCACTTAACCTCCATCACTTCACACACAGCTGCGACCTGGCCCAAAGAGAGACAAATATTGCATCTGGAAAATGTCAACAAAAAGCAAACAGCAATTCACAGCCAGACCCAGACAGAGGCAGTCAAGCGGCTGCTGCTAATGCATAAAATCAACAGAAAATTAACTTGAATTCAGGTTCAGGTGGGGAAAATGTAGAGCTTGTTAGCAAAAAAGAAAAAAAAGAAAGAGAAGAATATGCTCAAGTGTTCAAAAAGTCAAATAAATAGCAAACAAAATGACTAATGAGCAAAATGCAAGACAAACTGACGCACTAAAACACAATTTGCATACAACGACCGAAAGGAATAAAAATCATTTAGCGACACATTTGGCATATCAACAATTCTTGGCTTCTGCTGGCGTGTGGCATTCCAAATCAGCTGAGAACTGAGACTCCTATCTGACTAGCATGCAAAATTAATTACCAGCGAACATTTATTTACGACACACACACACACGTTGGCTTGGTCTCTCGCGCTCTGCGGCAGCCATAAAAGTTTTACGTTTTAGCCGAATTTAGAGACAAGTCTGCAGTTCTCCTCCTTTTTAACCCTATACCATAAAACTTTAGACAGCAGCCAAACAGGCAGCAGGCAGCAGGCGATGACGTTTTTGCAGCTGCATTGCAGTAGATGTCGCTTTTGGTTGCGGTTCTCTTGTCGCAGATTTTACGAGCACTACCCGTGGTGGTGGGGTCAGAATCACGGCCCTTAAGTACGCGTAATGAAATTTTAAACAGCATTCCCACAGCATGTTTATGATTTTAGCAGTAAAATGTATGGACTTTACAGCCAAACCTCTCTAATTCAATTTGTTTGCTGGCGAATGTAACGGTGGCGACATTTTTCAAGCACCACAAGTTAGTACTACAAAGTGCTCACTTACTTCGGTGGCATAAGGAGGGGGAGGAGGTCGTTTCGTAAGTTTTTAAGTTCTTTTCGATATACCTAATAATGTAGGAGTTATATAAGACATTTTGATTGGATAAACTTTTTGGTATTATTTTTATTCGATTTTTTAACAACATCTGATTGAGGGTTGCCCCAGCTCAATGCGCTGACTGCACATTTGGTTAAGCAATGCAAGCAGGCATCGGAACTAAACGGTTATAATTCTTCTCTTTTGTATGGTTGTTGTTGTCTGACAAATTATTTTCTTCTTATATAATATTTTAGTGTCTGCATGGTCAAAAGGCACATTTGGGCAACCCTGATCTCAGGGAACTGATTTTTAATGGAATATCTTCCACAATTTTAGAATTAGATGTGTAAACCTTCTACAGTTTATTCTACTCATCATTATTTATCGATCCACCATTCATTTTTTCCCGATCGGAGGAATAATAACAAAGTTGACGCCTCCGTTATTTGAAAAAATCGCCATATCTCCCACAATTTAGAAGATAGATTGCTCGAACCTTTAAGATATATATTTTAATCATCCTTACTTATCGATCCACAATACATTATTTTCCGATCAGATGAATAATAACAGAGTTGCCGCCTTCGAAATTTGAAAAAAAAAATCCCCATATCTCCCACAATTTTGACGATAGATTGCTCGATCTTTTTAGACATATATTTAAGACATCATTACTTGTCAATCCAACAAAAATTATTTCCCGATCAGATGAATAATAGCAGAGTAGCCGGAGGCGGCTTTTGAAAAAAATCCCAATATCTTCCACTATTTAGAAGATAGATTACTCGAACCTTTTAGACATATAGTTTAGATATCATTACTTATCAATCCACCAAGCATTATTATCCGATCAGATGAATAATAACAGAGTTGCCGCCTTCGAACTTTTCAAAAATCCCCATATCTGCTACATTTATGAAGAGAGATTGCTCGAACCTTTAAAATATATATTTTAATCATCCTTACTTATCGATCCACCATACATTATTTTCCGATCAAATGAATAATAGCCTCCGTAATTTAAAGAAATCCCCATATCTCTCACAATTTTTAAGATATATTGCTCGAACCTTTAAGACATATATTTTAACCATCCTTACTTATCGATCCACCATACATTATTTCCCGATCAGATGAATAAGAACAGAGTTGCCGTCTTCGAAATTTGAAAAAATCCCCATATCTTCCACAATTTTAAAGATAGATTGCTCGAACTTTTAGACATATATTTTAGACATTTACTTATTAATCCACCAAAGATTATTTTCTGATCAGAGCAACGATAGTTGAGTTATAAGCAAAACAAATAATTACGTTAGGCAGCACTGGCCGCAATCATGATGGGCAGCACTTACACAATTTAAGTGAGTCCACACTTAAAAGTTATTAGTTATACACAAACTTTGATTGGAACGGAGTATATTACAGTCAGGCTTGACCGTTCAAGTTCGTTTAAACTTAATTTTAGTCTGACTTTTTCCATCTTTTCTAACCTAGTCCAATATTTTACAATAATGAAAAATATTTATTCTCTTAAATGACAAGATAATTTGAATTCTTGGTCTGAAATTTGATACGCATTATAAAAGCGTAGTTACGATTTTACTACTTTTCAATCATTTTAGAACTTAAGGTAAAACTTCCATAATACCAAAACTGAAGCAAAATATTTGTACAGTCTCTAACGTTTTGCATTTATATGACCAAGTTTATTCAGAATATAGTTTCTCACTTGAATACTTTTGGGCCAAAGACCTTGCTTCTCTCGCTTGTGATTTATATAACGCTCAAAGCTTTCGAGACCTGAAAACATTGTCCTCAGTCCAGGCGTTTCTTCCACTTCACTAGATTTAGCATCATCGCTAGGCGATTCTTCCACTTCACTAGACTTAGCATCATCGCTAGGCGATTCTTCCAATTCACTCGATTTAGCTTCATCGCTAGGCGATTCTCCCACTTCACTAGATTTAGCATCATCGCTAGGCGATTCGCCATCCCCACTTGAAGATGGATTTGTGCTGCTTGGAGTTACGGTATCTTCGTCCGATGATGCATCATCCGTGCCCTCTGAAAAAGTTTCTTCTTTTAGTATACAATCTATGCTGAAAATATAAGTCAGCTCACCGTAACTATCGTCTAACTCTGCTTCGGTCGTATCTTCTACGGTCAAAAATTCAGTGGAAGTTCCCTTTGTTGTCCCACTACTGTACGTTATGCCAAGTACTTCATTGGGTGTGAAGTAGGCAAACTTACTTTGCCAATAGAAGGTCAGGGCATACATTACTAAGAACTCATGAAAGAGTATAAGTGAGGCCAGCAAATGATCATTTAAATTCATCTGAGCATATTGATCACCCTTGATAGACTGAGCATGGAAAATCAGCAGCTGTTTAGGAAAATTTCTTTTCTAACTTAGGCAAATTTGTTATAAATTAGAGACCCACCAATAATAAAATAATGGTAATGGATAGCTCTAATCCTGCAAAGGTATAGTTCGAACTGCCATCAAGCTGCACATGGCATATGGCAAAATATACCGAAATCATCATTAGAATAAAGCAGGCTAATAACATGGCCGCCACTCTGCGAGTCAGGTCACACTATATTAACCAATGAATTATAAAAGAGTACGTTTTTATCAAAGTAACTTACTCACCTGATCTGTACAACTGCAACCTATGATCAGGCATATGCTAAAAAAATACTGCAAAACAAAAAATACACCAACATATCTGGCCACCAGCTACGCGCAACTAAAACAAATAGCGATACTATTTGCAGTTCCACCTAAAATATATGACAAATATTTTTAGCAGCAATATTTATAAACCACCCTCACTTACAATTATTAGGCATACCACTGAATTGATAACCCTCACATAGCGCAATTTCGGAACCCATAGAAACAGCATAAAAATCAGAATCGCTGCCACAAAGGTTCCAGTGCAGATAAGTTCAGCTTTACGAAAAATTTGTCGTGCATCTTCCCTGCAGGAGAAATCTTTTAAATATTGACAGAGATATTTGCTTTCGAAGTAACTCACACCATACACACCAACAGCCATTGGATTAGGGCCAAGACTAGATAGAATAGAAAACATAAATAGGTTCTTCTTGCAAACTGTGAACGTATTCCTCCTTGCCAGCTGTTCATAATGTTAGGTAGTGGCCATTGAGCCAACAACAAGTCGTAAGCCAAAGAGTCTAAGTGGGTATTCTTAGGGAATACCATAAGCTAAAGCTATAACGTAACATCTAAAAGATCAACTTAATGTTGAATTAAAAAAAAATTGTTTTTAAAGATGAAACAAAGCTAAATTGATTTAAAATTTGTTTTTTTTTTCAGCTATTTGAAATTTGTGTGAATTTTGAATTGGTTCTTTTACGCATGAATTTAATTGACATATAGTTAAGTGAAAACCAAAAAAATTAATTGGATATCTTTTTTGATTTATAACCATACCAAAAGCAAGTGAAAACTTGGTGCGTGTTGAAGTTATTGATAATTATTGAATTCGCTGCTCGCATCAGCTCCATACAAAGGTCCACTGTGGCCATGAAACCCAAGATGGAATATAGGTCTCTCCACGCATTAAAATTGTTTGATTGCTTGATCACCATGCAAAAATGGGGGTGGGTTTTTGTGCAGCGCTCCGCCACACCAGCAATAATTTTATCATAATAAAACCTGCATGAAATACGGTCCGCTTTCTGCAGATTTCATGGCCACCATAATAAGAACTACAAAATAGTAAGGTGTACAGCGTTATTTTGAATCTATTTGATAAACTAGTATGGGCACACTTAAAATAAATGCAGCTAACGATTGCAGCAAATCTGCTTTCGACATAAATTATGTATGACAGACAAAAAAAAAAGGAATTAAACTAAACCTTTTAAATGGAAATTAAATATATAAAATGGCGTTAACAAAAAAATACTCAATTGTTTAAAATAATGGCGAGACCACAAATTCTTCGTTGGCAAGGCACAGGAGGGTTGTTGTGACATCCATGGTGGAATTATACATGGTGTGGCGGTGACATAAATTTGTGAGTTCCGAACTTATGCGACATGCGCGAGAGTGAGATAGACTGACAAAAGTTAAGGTATGAAGTGAAAGCTTTGAGTAACCGCCACACCAGTAAAAATACCATCATACCATAATACCATGACACCGGTGCATTCAACAAGGAGCAAAAGAAGTCAGACTTATACAAACACAATTAAACAAGCTCACAATTTAAAAGTTGCCCGAAAAACTTATTTGACGTTAAGTGCCCACTTAAGGCCTATTCTTAGATGATTTTAAAGCTCTACAAAAGCGTTTCTATTCATATGAAGCATTGTGAAAAATTTTTTTTGTCATTTGGGAATAGGACTTTAATGTAAAATATTTTTATATTTTAAGGAAATTGTATTTGAAAAATCAACTACACGAATAGCCTACGCTTTAAATCTTCTCTTTTCTTAAAATTACTTTATTGAGACTTTCGAAGAAATTTATGCATCTATTGAGGGTGCTCACGCCTCCGTCATAATGTAGTTTTCTTAAATACCAGAACAGAACATGAAATACCTTTATATATTGTTTATAAAAAAGATGGGCTTGGGTTTTGAAAATTTTGTTTTTAGAAAAAGTATACCCAAATTTTTTTTGATTTTCGTGTAACATCAACCCCACCCTGGAGAAGGTGTTCACCAAATTCCCATAAATTCACCCCGATTTAAGTATTTCTCCCAAATAAACACTTACCTCTTTATTATCCATGGACTGCCATGAGGTCGTCATACTCTCTGCGTACCTATCGCAAGGCGCGTCGGAAATTTGCTTTAAAAACCTACTTACTTCTTCTATTGTGGTTACTATTGGCCCTTATACAGTGGATAGTGGTATGTATGATGTAAGTTTTGTTAATCCATATATGTATGTGTAAAATGCTCTAAATGAATGTCTCAAACAGCGAAGATGCGCGTATATTATTTCGAAAATTATACATAATAAGCTTGGTGCTATTTTTCTTGGCTGTCTTGCTATTCGCTCTCTTTGTTTTTATTGAAAAGATGCGTTTTGTCAAGGTGTTGAACTTCCTCATCAGTCTGGTCATAGTGAGTAAAGGCATTGGTATACTTCCAGTTAATGAATCCTGTTGTGTTATAGGTGGAACTGCAGATCATTTCGCTATTTGCTTTGATAGCCCGAACCTGGTGGCCGGATATGTTAACCTTTTTTGTGGTATGTGCTTTGCTGGTATTTCTATTTTTGATTATAGGCGCCATACTGCCCAGGAAAGTAAGTAGTTGTTGTGAGATGCTTGCGCCTCATTTAAACTATAATATGTATAACTTTTAGGCAGATCTAACCCTGGATGTGGCTGTGTTATTTATATGTGCATTTCTGTTTCTATTGGTTGCGGTCTTTTTTCTAATGATTCATTTGATTATAATGGAAATGCTGCCTTATGGTTTTGTATTGGTGCACTTGGCCATTACATTTATTGTGCTTTTCGTAAGATTTGTGTAATTAATGGTGCGACTTTTTATACTATTTTTAATTCACTTGCTCAGTTTGTGATGTATCATGCCCAGACGATACATGGAAATCGTTTTGCTGAAATGCGTTTAGATGACTTTTATTTGGCTTCCTTGATACTTTTTCATGATTTTTTGATCATCTATTGGTTGACCTTCTATTGGCAAGTTCATTATAGACTTTTAACGCCGGATTCGCTTATTGAAACATCTACAAATCATTGGACGAATGCTACTACTCATGCGAATTATACGACTTCCACACGGGACGACAGTAAGAGGCTGGAATAGTTTGTAAGAAGTTTTGAAACGACTAAAGTTGTTTTGTTTACAGGCATATGGTCAAGCAGCACAAATGAGCCCAAGATTGGGGATAGTGAGTGGGATGAAGAAGTAGCTGAAAATAGCACGACTATGAAAGGTGTTGGCAGTCGAACCAAAGGAGGGGATGGTAAGCTTAGTGGAGAAGTGGATCGGCCGCCTGAAGAGGATAAAGCCGCTAGACGTTCCGGTTACTTTCCCAATAATCGTGATAGAGATAGAGATGACAGAGACTGGGCTGTTGAAAGAGCAGGTCATCGGGGAAGAGACCGAGATAGAGACTTTCGAACAGGCTATACTCTAAGACATAGAAATCGTGACCGAGATGAAGACTATCCTCACAGGGATTGGTCTTTTTATAGAAATCGGGAACGAGCTCGTACACATCAAGATCAAAATGAAAATATAGATTTTCAGGACGGACACACAAGTGACCCAGGCGAATATGGGTCTCGACATCATTTAGAAGGTAATTGGAAGCCTTTCAAAAGAGTAAAAAATAAAGGTCCTGACGGAAATGATCAAAATGGAAATATAAAAAATGTTATTTATCGCGAAGAGACAATAGATCCAACCGAATATGCATCTAGAGAACAAAAGCAGCCTTTCAAGGAAATACGAAATGAAGATGACGATCATTTGTTCCTGATCATGTTGTTCCAAGAGAGCATACCAAAGTAAAGCCTAGAAAACAGGAAGATGTTGTTGACCTTAATAATCCCAGAGGTGAAGATACAAATGAAAATAAGTTCCTTTACCCTTCAAGTGCGGAACCTCAGATTGCTTCTCTTGAAAGAGCTAGAGACTTAAATCAAGATTCGCCGAGTAATCAAATAGAAGTAAGGCCCAGAAATCAGGTTCAACCTTTTGAAGACTTAGCAAGTACGGATAAAGAGCATTTAGAATCTAGAATACAAGCTGCAAATAAAGTTGATCCTGACGGAAAAAGTGATGTTCCTCGTGAAAGTATAATTAATACATACGAATATGTAACCAGAAATCAAAGAGAAGACAATAGTGAGCCTTTCAAAAAAGAAAGAAATGGAGATTTTAATAAAACAATAAAAGATGTTCTCGACTTTCCACCAAGTGAGGTAAATAAAATCAAGCAGAGCGATCTAGACCAAGATATGGACTAAACTCCACATAGAAGATGCAAATAAAAAACAGGATTCTAAAGTTGAGGATCTTATTTTAAGGCCAAGTGAAGTAAAAAGTATGGCAATACTTTTTACTCCCAATACGGAAATGGGCCTTCGAAACACTTCCCTCACGAGGCGAGCCTTAGAAGAGAGTTGGAATAAAGCTACAAAAGAAGATTCTCCACATAAAGAGGTGAAAAAGGAAATTCCTCTGGAACCTACGAAACATTACGATACTCTTACAAGTGCTCAAAATTATGCTACCCCTCCTTTGGAAGAAATTGAAGATCAACAATCTGATGTACTTACCTTTTGGTGACCCATAATTACCCTCCAGCGAATAAGATTTCAGCTCTGCAATCCATATTCCACACACCTCACATCGACGAAGAATTTCTAAATGAAAACGAAATGCATGCCGAGGCACTTTTACCGGCGACCCCAACATCAACAGCTGATAACAGCAAAGAAGATGAAAAATTAATCAAGGGCACACGAAAATTGGACTTATAAATCAAAACTCATAAACATTTCCACTCCCTCCACTGTCATCATTAACCATTTAATTATGCTCATCAAATGCTACATTTTCTCCTCTCTCTTCTGTGTTTTTTTTTTTTTGGCCCTTCGGCGACAGGTGATGTACAATTTAATGTGACCAAGATTTATGAGCCACCCACCGAACGGAATGAAATGAAGTCGAAATGTCAAACCAAAAAACAACCTGTTCAATGAACTCGAAACAAAAACAAAACAAAAATAAGAAAAACCGTTTAACAAATTACGGCCAACACACGTGCAGCCACCATAAAAACGTACCTACATATTTCGTTGTTGTTGTTGTTGTTGTACGTACATCAGTAGTAGAACATCACACATAACACACTTTTCTGTATGAACGAATGCCAACCGCATAACGCTTATCTACAAAACACAAATTTCCAGCAAACCATTGTATGTGGTGCAGCTTTAACCTTGGTAAGGGTATAAATACTTTCCCAAAGCATTTGTGACGACTACAGAAAGAAAGGATTTTTGCGAAAAGTTTCTAGTTCAAAAAATACCCTTAGATCAAATGGAAACTGAAACCAATATAATTTTTTGGTATCAAGATAGAACTAGATAATTTAAAGTAGATATTTTTCAAGTCATTTCATTATTATTTTAATGATAAATAATTTCAGTTTGAATTTTTTCTCTGTTAATTTGATAATCAAAAGTTTCAGTTTGAAAGCATAAAAATATTAATTTAATACTTTAACGGCCGATATCTAATCTCCTACATAGAACTATATTAGCTCGTTTATACACACACAATTTATCATGATAAATGCTCTTCAAAGTATGCTATGTTCATACAGCGAAATAATTAAGGAAAATGATTCGTTTATAAATATTTACCTTAACACTAATTTAGTTTGTATAACTATATCTGCTCCGACAATATGAACAAATACGCGTTGTAATACATAGTTTACCGACTCGATCAAATAGATTATTAAAATAGCAAATAAAGTTTGCATACTTTCAAGGGCATTTATCATGATACATTTTTTATGTATAAACGTAGTATATGTCACATAAACTAACAAATAACAGAGTAAAGTTTAATAATCTGACACATAGCAGCTATCTAGATGATGTGAAATCGGCCCTAAGTATTACTGATAATTAAAAGTTTAAAATTGATAACTAAATAATTTACTTTTTTTTTAATGCTGGCTTAAAAGAATTTTCCTAATTTATTTACTTTTTTGGTCTTGTTTTCAAATTTAAAAGAATTAAGGTTAACTTTAATTTCAGCAGAAATTTTATATCCTTGAAAATGCTAATCACGGTTCCATTTTTAGTCGAACTACTCTATTACGAACATCCGTACAACGAAGTTTTTATTTTAACGAATTTATTTCCCAAACAGCAATTTCGTTCAATTTTAAAACAATTATATACCATATATTTTCTATATAACGAAGTTTTCTTTTGGGCTCCTTGAGATTCCCTAAATGGAAGCTCAACCTAAGCTACTAAATTCACATACGATTCATCGAAAAATTTTTGTTGCTGGGGTTTCTGACACTTTTTTTTTGAATTGATCGATAATAATGAAAAGGGCAATATGGGTTCTTTTTTATTTTTTTTGCCAGAAAAACATGCAAACAAATAAAAGCTTTGTCTGAATCTTTGTTCTTCTATGACATCCGTGAAAAAATGGTATAACGAGTATAAACGTTGTTCTACGTCCGAGGACGCCCAGAAGATGATGTCTTCCAGAAATTCGTCAAAAATTCCTTGATATTATATCACTTGCTGATTGGGAAATAAAAGTATTCGCAGATGTTGAACACGTGTCGATCTTATCGACTAAAAATTGATAAATATATATATATATTTTTTATATAAATTTTTAAATTATTTTGCAGTAAAAAATAATTCTATAGTTGTGTTCTATGCATTGTCTACACAGACAATGATGGGGTAATGGATATTTCCGTTATCAATTTCCACTGGATATTATAATATATATTATATTATTTTTATTTTATATATATTTTTTTTATCAATTCGATATTAATTTATATAAAATTAATCATTAATTTGTATGACTTAGAAACCTGATTAGCTGAAAATCGGCTAAAAGATATTTTAATATTCATTCCAAATAGTTCTTAATAGACATTTTGTCTCTGTGTAGTGTATATGTGTTTTTGAAAATCATATCCAAACTCGGAATATTACAACGTCAAGGACGTAAAAAAAGCAAAAGTGCAGTTGAAAAATGTCAATACAAATCTTGTCACTTTTGGAGGGGTTCTTTAAATAACAATAATGATGAATGCGGATCGTTCAACTATTGATTGACATATCAAATAGTTTGGTAACACCGAATCAATTTGTTTCAAACGAAATTTATCGAAAATTATGGCAAAAATGATTTAACGATCCAAGAAGCTATGAATCAAGGTTCTAACCAAAACCTCAGGTTTGATTAGTTAAAGAACCGATGCGGGAACCGAAACTTAGATTTTACGACTAGTTCGAACTTCCGGACCGAACTAACTGCTTAACTTTAGAGGTTTGCAGCCTTGATAATAACACATGTGTTTTCTCGACTTTGGAAAATCAAAATTTAAATGCAAATCAAAAATTTAGTAGCAAAAACAAAATTTTTTTTTATTTTAACTTAGCTTTTGGTAAATTTGAGCCTTGGACTTTTCTTAGAAGTTTGTCTTAGAATCTAATTGTTGTTGTTAAAGATTATAATTGTTTCACTAAAGTCAACTCAAGAAGGCATCAATTTATATACTCTTGCTAACACATAAGTGCATATCGTCTTCGGCTTGTCTTCCAAATTGAAGCTTTGCTTTGTTTTGGTTATTCTTTTTTTTTGTGCAATTCAGCAAATCATGGCAAGAACACCAGGCACGACCACGACACAAAACCCAGGCAACCTTTGGCGCTGCTTCTGCTGCTGCTGCTGGTGTTGGTGTTGATGTCAGTCCCAGTTCCATTTTCAGTCTCTTCACCACTCCCACTCTTCATCCACCGACAGTCACTCATGACTGCGACGACCTGAACCAGATACACGATGCACGATAATATAATTTATGGCCTCTGGTTTGGTGTTTGTCCTCTCCAGCCGCCCCTCCTCCTGCTGCGGCGTTATGGAATGTTTGATGTGGTGGCTCCGTCTGACGTCCGTTCCAACGACGACTCATCAACAAATCGTACATTTGAATACAAATTGCAGCATTAAAAAAGCACACGCAGAAGCTTCAACACAAAAGTGTCAAATTTGACATGAAATTATTTATGCTCGCACGAGAAACTTTAACTGGTTGTTGTACATGCCCCAAACACCGTCTGCCCCATTGGGTACGGTTGATAAATTAACCAAAAAGAGAGAAAGATTTTCTTTGAAATTTTCTTTTGTTATATTTGCATAGTTAATTTTCATGCGTTTTAGACAATATTTTTATTAGGGTTTTCCTTTAAATTTTAGTCTAGTTAAGGTTCCTATAAACTTATTTATATATATATATATATTTACTGGTCGTAAGTAGTAACTGGCAACATTAAGAAACTTACATTAGATGTGTTGTCTGTGTGTGTGTGAGTGTTGTTTGTGGTTAGTGCTTCATCAAGAGGTGCCGTTTTTCTAATGGTTTATTGCTGGGGAAAAATAGTGTAAAGTGTTTAACAATTAAATAATCTAATAAAACTTAAAGGGAAATATAAAACATAATTTTACAAAGATATTTGAAACCTCTGCTCAACATCTGCATTTTGATTCGCCTTGCCTGCGTTGTAATCAAGGGAATCCCAAATCCTTTGGGCCATGCACGTTTCTCGCTTTCCATCCACAGCTGTGCAATGCATTTGTTGTTGACCTAATCTGGCTAGGACAAGTCAAAGTCACGTACGCAATTTGAAAAAGCAAAACAACAAATTCAAGTTGTGGAAAACTCAAGGCAAGCGCTGGCAATCATCAGACTTTAGGAACATATGGAATATTATGGAAATGCGTCTGAAATCTCTGCCAAGTTTTAGATTTTCTGATTCTGATTTTGTTCATTTTCACCACCAAACAATAAGCATCAATAATGCAGAAGAAGCTAATAATATTCACACTTGGAGAAAATCTTGAATATTTCGCACTTGGATCTAGTTAAAGCTGTGTTGATGGTTCGGTAAGTTCTAAATTACTTAATCCAACTATGAAGTTTTTATTTCAAGTACGATATTTTCTTTTTCAACTACTTGATATAGCTTTTTTAGGGAGATATAAAGAACATTTGAACATCGGTTATCGACTCTCTATAAATCCTGAACCCAACCCCTTTGAGCTTAGGTCATTTCGGTCTTGAACCGGTTCATGAACAGTTCCTTTTTATTTAATGACTTCTTGAATGTGAGCTGGACCTCTTCTTTTTAAAAAAGGGTTTCCTTAAAAAAATGATCATAAATCATCTTCTTCTGGAACATTTTTTTTAAATCAAAAATTTCAACTTAAAAATAGTTGTAAATTATTGAATCTTTGCATTATTAGGTAATATTTAGTATTTCGACTTGGAGAAGGGTTGAATTCCAGCAAAGGAAGTTAAGTGCAAAAAGTCTTAACAATCCCCTATTGGTGGATAACCTGAATTTGATCGAAAAAAGCGGAGATGTTTTTCTACTTCCAATAAAATATGAACCAAGATTCAATCCAAAACCTTTGGATCGATGATTTAAGGAATCTATACGCAAACCATTCTTTAAGTTTGACGACGTGTTCGAACCTTCAGACTGAAACTTTTACAAAATTCCAGAGGTTTGCAGTTTTGAATCTCCGATTAATAACCTTGAAATTCTGAAATCAAACACAATTTTTTTTTTTTTTTTAAACCTTTAACTAAGCCAAAGACCTAGGGAAGGGATCGGTAAGTTAAGTTGGACCAGAATTCTGACATCTTCATTTGAGAGGAAAAAGACATGTAAGAAAGTCGGTCAAGCCTGGCAACCTGCCAACGTTTGTATATAACTGACTACTTTTAAATATGGCGACGCTCAAACTGTGTGAAGTGCTGCCCAGCAAAATTGTGTGTGAGTTGTTGCTCTGAATAGTAGTTCCTAAGGCCTCATTCATATAAATAAGACAGATTTTAAAAAGCATTCAGCTTTAAGAGCTTTCCAAAAGTGATTCTATTCACATGAAGTATTGTAACGAAATAAATTTGTTTGTCATCTGAGAAAAGGCCTTTAAGTTCCACTAATGTTCACCTGATTCGAAAAGCATTATTGGTCAATCGAAAGATAAGGATGACTATTTATGAATATAAGGGCTAACAATCCTTGTGGCTGTTACATAAATTTGCACAAACTCAATATACACTTTTATTATTTTTGGTATAGACTATAACAAGAACTATTGCTAATTTTTCGAAACCTATTCCACTCTACGAATGAAGGGTATAATCATAAATCAAGCCTCGCATCTTAACTTTGGGCTCAAAGCTCTTAGAAAAGGCAGAAAAAAATTTGCTTGTGTTGGTGAGCATTTCAGCTGCACGGAAAAGCAACAGAGAAGCGATGGGACGTTTTTTTCGGCAATTTATTCGTTAATTTTGATCTTCCAAAACTGCATCTAATTCTAATAGGGCTCAAAGTTCTACTTAAAAATTACTCATACGCCTCGTAAGTTTTTCACACAAAATATGTTGAGAGCACGCTCCATATTATTAAAAACATTTCTCGCAGTGCAGTCAGAATATCAAGCGGCGTCGGTCTTGCTTGCATAAAAGTCAAGAGCCGACTCATTTGGTTATCTGTGCTCACCGATTTACACAGTCATGACTTCGGCTCGCGTTTGTGCAAGTGAATTCTAAATTTAAAAAACCTTTTCCATTCATTTCAGATGTATACAAATCACAGCGGACAAACACAGTGTGACCGTTTGAAGTTTGGCCATACTGAGCTTTTAAAGGGACACGCTGGAAATTACGATAGCCGCAATCGTATTTAGTAGAAGTGAGTACCTAGCTTTAAGCTTTAAGAATTTTTTTCAAGTTTTGGTTTGTACTTGAATTAGCTTAATGAGCAGATTGTTAAAGAGTAGATGATCCAGAAAGTTTGCTTGAGTGTCTTCCTCTTACTTCTTTCAATGTGGCATTTGGTGATCATTCTTGAGTCACCAATTTCGTTTTATTTCCAATCCTAGAGCTTGTGGTACAAAGCTAAGAACAAGTTCTACTTGCTTGCTAAAATGTTCCATTTTCTCAAATCTCAAACTAAAAATCTTAAAAAGGAACTTTGGTTATCAAAATCAAAATAAAATCTAAAAAACTCAAATAAAAAACACAAAAAAATCATTTTAAAATTTGTTTTCATATTTTTGTGATTGTTTCAATTTAATATTTTTTCTTAACATTTAGGACATATGTTTTTAGGTTACTTTCTTCTCTTACAAATACTTTAATAAATAATACTCAGTCTTGGCATAATACAATAATTACATAACAAATAACTGAAAAATTAAAAACGAGCAAATGTTGGGTTGGGAAGCGAGATTTAGGCTACAAACTATTTACAAGTGACTAAGCGGCAGCAGCATCTTCCTTTCCCCCATCCAAATCCAAGCCAACTCTTTAGTGGCTGGGCAATCACGCCGAAACAACAACAACCAATGAAGCGCAATCATCGTCAGCAGCAGCCGCTGGCTGTAAACTTGCAGTCGCCTCCTGTTTGGGCCCAGTCGGCATGTTAATGCAAATGGCAGGCGGCAGTGAGGCAGAGGCGGAGACTGAGACTTTGTCCTCCTCCATCGCTGTGGCTGCCGCTGACAGTTTGCACTTTTGCAGCTTATGCTGCTGCAGTTCGTCCTTTTCCCAATTGGATATGCGGGCATGTGCCTGAGCCTGCTGATGATGATGATGATGATGATGTACAGCAGCCAGACTGGGATATACAAACTTCATGCCGTAGGCAAAATGACGCGGCTGATGATGCAGCGCCTCATCATAGCTGGGTAAGCCAGTGGCAATTGTATAGCAAGGTGGGGATTCAATTTGATAAAAGGCCGCCTCCAACTCATTGTTGTTCTGGGCCGAGGACAGATGTGGTTGTTGCTGTTGCTGCTGGAGCAGACGACTGGCATCACAGCTGATCAGATGATGACTGACTCCATGCGAGGAATAGGAATCATTTGAGGCGTGAATTTGGGCTCTAATGTCCTTGTCTGCAAAAGATAAACAGAGAGAGAGAGGGAAATGGTTAGACAAAATTTCGGTTGAGTTAGGTGTGAGTTTAGGTCTCTGATAACAAAGTGCAAACAAGACTGTGTTGGTGGAAGCTACGAGATATCCATGTATCTTAATCTTCTTTCTGTCTATGTTTATTTGACTTTTATGAGTTTCCCCGTTTTCCAGAGACAAATTTTGTCAATCAATTAAGATTTCTACTATGTCTAAGAGCTTTAGCCCTTTAAAGGCAAGAAATGTATGTATAAAATTAGTTTGTAAGCAAATTTATTTGTTTGCAAATAAATTTGTTCAACTTTTTACCTTACAAATTGTTTTGCAAATTAATTTGTTTGCAAATAAGTTTGTTCAACTTTTTACCTTACAAATTGTTTTGCAAATTAATTTGTTTGCAAATAAGTTTGTTCAACTTTTTACCTTACAAATTTGTTAACAAAAGTGAAAAGTTTGAAAATTGCGTTGTTAATTAGCTAGCAAAATGTTAAATTTGACTTGCTACGTCGCCATTAGTATCGAAATAGGTTAAATTTCAAGTCTATGGAATATGACAAATTTTTTAAAAATAGTTTAAGAATTTATTTCAGAGAGTCAACCGGTAATCGCTTACAATGACATTTTATTTATTCCCTTGTATCTTATAACTATCAAAGGAATATATAAAAAAATTTACAACCTTATTTTCCAAAACCAGAAATCAGAAATTTTTATATATATTTATAGAATTATTTTTTTATTTTATATTACATGTTCGTATATTCTTAAATCTTGCGTTGAAAGTTTCTTGGGGTACAAATGTACCCCAAAGACCTTATTTCGCATACTAAGCTTATAATTCGAAATTTTAATCTATCGGCTGATTAAATATTTTTTCCCATACAAACTTCTCCGGACACTTTCCCTTCTTAAGTGGGAAATTTTTCTCAATCTCGCCCATTTTCAACTCTTTCCAAGTTTTAGCCTTCTTGCTTTTACCGTTTAGACTGTGCGTAGATTGTCAACCACTCAGTCCGAGTGAATAGAGCGAAAAACTGATACTTATGTTTTGTGAGCAAATAAGTTTGTCCAACAAGTTTGCCTTCTCTTTTGCCTCGCTTCATGAAAAGGCAAAGAATAGCTTACACATTAAATTCAATTTGGCGTAAAGAGCGAAACAAAACTTTTGTTGCTGACCGGAAATGCCGTCAGACTGACTGACTGCCTGTGAGTCTGACAAGCAATAATATGCCGGAAATGCGCGCGTGGCAAAATGAAATAAAAAAGAATATACTGCAATGAAATAAAACTGGACAATGGACGCCGGAAAGTATGCAACAGTAAAGGCATTTCATTTTCATACAGCAGCTGGTGTTCCCATGTGTGGGGACAATTTCATTTCATTGCAAAATTAAACTAAATTAAATTAACATAGAAAATTTGCTGCCAGAACAATCAAAATTTAATTTCAAATATTTTCTGCAAATTGTTACAAATTTCTCACAGAAATAAAATCAAAATAGCTACAAATTTGAGAAAGAACTTGGCTTAATAAAATTTTAATATGACCAACATTTGGCATTTTGTTTAAATGTAATTTAATTTGGTTTATTCATATGTGCAAAAGTTGAATTTTTTCTATCTGGTTATTAAATGCAATTTAAACTGCATTTAAATCAATGAAAAACAGGACTCACATTTATTTTTATTATATATTTTTTTCAGTTAAAGCTGGATGGAGCGGGGGGCGCAGGGGTTAAGCCTGTTGAAAAATTTGCGCATTACAATATTAAAAAGCAGCAGCAGTAACAGTAGCTGGCAGCAGTTGTTGATTTATTGTTATAACTGTGGCTCACACACACTCTCGCATACATATATTTCTTTTTTGGGCAACCGTCCAGCAGGGCTACAGGACTCCCATTTTTTGACTTTCGTTTCATTTCTTTTTTGATAGACAGAAGGCAAACACACACACACACCGCTGCAGGCTTCATATTTTATGCAAGTGTTGAGCAAAAAGGACCAACAGAGAGCAGAAGAGAAAAAAATTAGCACGCCATTTGCTGTTTCTGTTGCCGTTGCCTTTTTTTTGCCCCGAAATGTATGCAACAATTTAAATTCATTGCAATAAGCTGACGATGCTGACGAAACTCAATCCATTTGTTTGGTTTTTATTTATTTTGTTGCCTCAATATTTTTACCATAAATGTCTGTTAATTTTTTAACGCCGAATTGTTGAGGTTAGAGGCAGGTGTGTGGTTTTTTTTTTGTATTTTTGTTCTGTTGCGTTTTGCCTGGCAATTTAAGCTGCTTTCAAGTGTTATTAAACGCTTTTGTGCTGGGCCATTTATGTGAAAGGCTGCTGGGGCTATGAATATTTAATGAAATTTTATGTCATATCAATATTATCCTGCGTATCCCTAGGTATTATAGATTTGTTTGATTGGATTTGGTTGGTTTCCCTCTATTGGGAAACAGCATTAAGCTAGCTCAACTCGCGTTAAACATGGTTTACTATTCAGGTAAAGCTTTGCTAGCTTATCCGGTCTCTTTTACAAGTTTTGGTTTAAAAGTTGTAGTTAGAAGATGGAAAGGAAATCCGAACTTTGTTGTTTATAAATTTAGTATTATTTAGTATTAAGTAAGACATTTTCCAGACTTCTATATCTTTAAATTTTTATTTTGACAGAATTCATATATATCCAGATTTATCCATATCTCCACATAATTCATGTGCTGTTTAAAAATGAGTTCAATAAATGAAAAATAATAAATTACAAGCATATTTGACATTATCCATTTGTTATCCGAACTTATGTTAAAAATGGTTTTAAATAAATAAAATAAATTGCAAGCATATTTGACATTATCCTTTTGTTATCCGAATTTATGTTAAAAATGGTTTAAATAAAACCAAAATAATAAATGGCAAGCGGATTTGACATTATCAGATTTTATTCGAATTTATCCAAGTCTATCCGAAAAAGTCTTAAATGTTTTTTAATAATAGGAATATAAATATAAAACCAAAATAATAAATTGCAAACTTGTTGTCATTATCCGATTTTATCCGTTTTTATCCGAATCATTCCGAAGAGAAATTTTAATGATTTTTAAATTTTTTAATAAAAATAATAAGATTATGATCCAAAAAACTTTAACTGCAACTTATCCAAAATTAACAAATAACTTTTTTTAAGATTTTTATAAAATATAGTTTTTATAAAACCAAAATATAATCGTATCCGATTTTTATCCGAATTTATCCAAGTCTATCCAAAAAGAGATTTTTATGTTTTTGAAACTTTTAAATCTAATTTAAAAGATTAGGATCTAAAAAACAATAACTTCAATTAATTCAAAATTCCCAAAACACAATTATCAGATTAATTTAAACATTATCTGCACAGTCCGTTCAATATTGCCCTAATGATATAAAAAGACTTATTTCTTATTGAATGGTTAAGTTTTTGACACATTTGTTGTTCCCTTTTCCCAATAAACCCATAAATTTCTTATCAAAGATTTCTGCCAAGTCCGCCTAATACCACTCACCCACTGACACACACTCACACAAATAAATTCCCGTCAAACCTGTTGCACACAAAAACTGTTTGTAAATCCCTAAAAATAAATCATATGCTTAGGCACTTTACACATAATTACGGCAGCAAACACACACACACACACATCCCAAACCAAAGTACAACCAACAGCAAACCCAAACTACAAGCACAAGTCTGCAACTCAAGTGTCAAACTTTTTGCAGACCAATTTAGCCAAATGATTTATTTAGGCCAACAACAAAAATGTGAAGAGCAAAAAGTTGAGAGTCCAGGTCCTAGTTCGGTTCGGGTCGTTTGTCCTAAGCATTAAAGTATGGCCAACTCACCAACTCAACTGTCAAACTGTCAATTTTGTGCTAACGAGCCTTAAAAAACTTTTACCCACGATTACGACACGCGACTAAGACCAGCGGGCGGAGTAAAATATCAATTTGAGCGATATGTTGTGTTGCCAGCTTTTGGGCGTCTAATTAGTTTCGTTAGTTGTGCGTCTTTTTTTGCCCCACATAGATAGGTAGGAAGGACACACTGAGTGAGTGACTGACTAGGTAGGTTAGGTACGAACTACGTAGTTACGGATAGGGATAGTACGTGTGTCATTTATAATTAAGCAACTTGGCTTAAGTTTCGTAGCCTGCTTTTGTGCGTTTAATGCTCGCTACGTGTCGTCTCCGCTGTGTATAAGTGTGTGTGTGTGTGTGTTTACCTTATAAATACTTAACGAGGCCTGTAGACTTGGCCCAGTTGCCAGTTTGGCAGTCTCAGTTTATTTATTAAACTGTCGTACAAAAATACCAGCAAACTTTTGGGCTTGTTATCAATTAGTGCAGCGCGTACAACTGAATTTATTAACAGCAGACAACCGGCCAAGACCAGAGCTCCTCTGTTTATCATGTTGTATAGGTTCTGCATAATTTACTTGCGTAAAAATGTAATTAAGCGTAGCATATTTTCGGCAGCCCACGACCGAGCGAGAGCGAGAGAGAGAGACAGAAAAAATAGCAGAAAGCAGTCGAAACTTGCTGCTAGCTTTTTAAATTTTTAATGGCTTTTACGGAGTGGTCAAACAAAAAAAAAAAAAAACAGAAATAAAAACTAGTCTATATGTAGTTTGTTTTCTTTCAGTTTGTGCAAACTCAAATTGAGTGTTGTAATTAACCAAATTGTTTGGTTAGAGGTTTTTTGGGGAGCTGCCAGCAGGGTTACTAAATTTTCATGTTTCAATTTTTCCAGCTAAAGTTTTAATGGACATTACTCATCTAAGAGGAACACAGATTTCTGCCATGACCAGCAACTAAGTTTAAATCAGTGTTTATAAAACTACGGATAAGACCAATTTTTTCTTTAAAATGCTTGCACCCAGAAAATGATTTCATTCTAAATTTAAGTATGTCCATGATTGAATTTAGACCGTTTTGTTCTTAAAACTTAAAGATTTTAATTATTTTTTCCTGCGAAAAAAAAGGATATTTTTTCATGGTTAATATGATAAAAACATTTTTTCATTACTTTTAACATTTGGAATATATGTCCAATATCGATTTGGTTATCATCCAAATTCAAGAGTCAGGTTTTAGATCGTTAGCCTGCTTGAGTTTTTTTTCGAATGGAGCGAAAAATAATAAAAATGTGAAAATGGAGCTGAAAAATATCCACAAAAGATATGTAAATTTGAAAAGGATATGCATTTCAGTAGTATAAAAGGATAATGTTATGTGCATCCAAATTGACTTTTTTTCATGTGTAGCTCTTTCTTCTCTGCCTGGGAAAAAGAGATGCTTTTAAAAGCTGTCTGCTTGTTTTTTGTATAAGTATGCCAATATTTTCTCAGTTGCCAGTGGCAAGTTCCCTCACATTGCCTACCCCTGCTTTAAAACCTTGTTACCTTTTATTAATATTAGCCAAAAACTCTTAACAAGTTAAAGAATAATTTTAGAGGACTAAGATATTTTTTTTCTTTTTGTGCAAAATTTATTCATTTTCCTGTTATCTTTATATCATAACATTAACGATTTTAAAAATAAGAAGCCATACAATATTTTCGGATAAATTCATAGATTGAATATTCTCAAACATGTTTTTATTAATTATTTAGCTCAATAATATTTTTTATAGTTCATTAGTTTTAGTTACTATAATATTCTAGATAAATTTATGTATAGTTCTAGATGACAGATAGATAAAACTATGTATAGAAGATGAGAAATCGGCCCTTAGTGACCTATTTTATACATGTCAATATTAAATGGTTTGTGTCTAATCAACTCATGGTTTAAATTAATTAATATTCAATTATTTTTTACTAATGTATACTCACAAAATCAATGTGAGTTAAGCCGTTTTTTTTTCTGACTCATTAAGGTTCCCAAATAACAAAAAAGTTTTTCGAGTATAGAATTATTTTTTTAAAATTTTGAAATTTATAAATTGTTACCCTTTGAACATTTAGAAATAGTAGAGCCCTAAAGCTTGAATTAAGCATTCAAATGGCCTGGGATGACCTTTTCAATATTAATAATTTTAATTTTCACATTTATGATAGAACCTTATTCATAGAGTTCATATACTATGGCCCGATTTCTCATCTTCTCATTTAACTGTCTGTCTCATAAACTTACAAATAGCATTGTAAATTCTAAGTTTATCTGACATCTGAGAAATCGGCCCTTAATGTTTCAAGCTATAAAACAAGACTTTATCCATAATCTCGGGATTAGGCTAGGTTAGGTTGCGTTGGTAGAATTGGGATGAAATACCAGTTCTTCACTTAGGCCAATAAAGGCCCTTTGTTTTACCATATAACCCTTTCTTACGCCATGACCGTAGAGGGAGCATCTTTCCTAAGTGATCTTTCCAAAGATTCCAAAGATGTAAAGTCAACCCAAATTCAGTCATTTTTATGAGAAATCTGCTCTTGCCATTATTTAAACAAATTAGTCGCCGAATCTTGTCGTGCTGTGAGTTAGCCAAGCTTTTGAAATTTAATTTCAATTTAATTTTGTAAAATTTTTGTTTGAGGATTAAAAATGGAAAGTTGTGAATTTGCTTAGAGTGAAGTAACGAAAAATTTATCTTTTCCGAAGTTTTTTTTTCGGAATTATTAGCTTACTAAATCTTAAGAATCTGAACAGAATTATTTTTCCGAATATAAGTACATTTACTTGAATATGTTTATCACTGATCAAACTCAAATTTAAAATTCAAGAACCTTTATAGATATGTAAACTAAACTGGAGAGGAAGTAAGATTGCCTCTATTTTTGTTTTGAATTGTTTCTGTTGCTCTGTGATCTTTTTATGTAATTTGACATAAGACACTCAAAAGGAGTTACGTTCTGGATTGCCACTTGGGAAAGAGAAAAGAAATGCGCGGAGTATTCAAATTTACACAAACTTAAATGTGTGTTGAAGTCAGACTTAAATCGACTTCGAAATATTCCGTAAGTTTGCTTAGTAAGTTTTAAGGCTCGCAAGTACTATATCCTAGTATAGATAATTTAAACTCAAAATATAAAGATTTTCTAAACCTCCATCGACATTAAATAATATGTACTGTAATAAGTACTGGGTTAGAAAATATTAAACTTCTCCATCTTAGCAAATTATCTACCAAAAAAAAAGCATTTGTTACATTTCCTACAGCAAACGACAGCCAGATTCACATTTCCTTAGTTAATGTGGTTTATTCATACTCAACTTCTTATCACTTCTATTAAATTTTTCTCATCATACATATGTTTCGTTCCTTCTTTTTTTTATCACTGACCCATTCACATCCACTGCCCATTTTCACGCCTTTTGCCTCAGCAAGGCGCAACAACAAATTTTTTGTTTACAGATCCTCCCTTTGTGCTATTACACATTATCGCTCACATAAAAAGGGGGTGGTGGCCGCCGTGGCAGAGAGTCAATTTAATATTATAAATATGCGGCACATATATTTTGTGGCATAATAAACTTGTGTATCTAAAATTACAGCATCAGCCCCAAACAAACCGGCTGACAATTTCGTAGAGCGCGCCAAAAATTTATGAGGGCCATAACAGAGTTTCTGCATTTTATATTGTTTGGGCATTTAGATTAAAGTCTCGTGTGCGTGTTGTATACTTACTGCATTTTTTCCATGAACGAAATTTCCGATAGAAATAGCAGCTAAAGATGATGAACACCAGCGAGAGAATGACCAATGAGCTGACCACACCAATCCACAAATAGTTGATAATGACATGCATATCAGCTTCACCGAAAATTTCCGCCCACCAAGCGGATGCATCGCCATTCGAATCGTTTTGCTCACGCAGATCAGCGAGGTCTAAGACCACAGATTTGGATAGCTGTTCGGTGCTGATGCTGCCCTCATTTGGTGGCACCGGCTCATAGGAATTGCCCATTCTCTGGAGCAGCGAATTGAAGGAATTCAAAGCATCAATGTGACGTAAATCATGAGCCGTGGGTATCTCAAAGGTGATTTGATTTTGTTGCATATGTTCGGCTATGGCCGCAGGGCTCATACTGCTCGCTGGAGCGGCAATATATTCGGCATAAATTTCCTTTGTCGTGGGCAGAGCTGTGGTCTCCATTGAGGGATAATCCAAGGTGCTGGACATGTCTTAAAAATTTGATTTCTCTAATACACAGTATTCCTTTTTGTTTTTTTTTGTTTTGTTTATTCACTCGCACTCGCGTAAACAACTCGTATTCGTTGTGGGCTATATTTAGTCATAAATTCGATTTTGATTTTCGTGTCAATTTTTCATCCGCTAAGAGCGTCCGTTCTCTATGACCGCTCGTTGTTGACTGACTGACTCTCTGTCGTTGAAACTACCCACTTGGATTCTTTACATTGCGAGCTGGAAGTTGGGATATTTGTTTCGACTCACTCGCAACTCACTCAACAACACTCACTCGACAATTGAGTGTGACTCACACTGACAAGTCTTAGTCCTTAGTTAAAGCAGCATGAAATTTTTTTGGTATTTTTAAATGTTTTACTTATGTTTTTCTTGGTGTTCCTTCGTTTTGGCTCGATGACCCACTTTTGACCCAAAGAAAACTTCAACTCGGTCACGTTCATTTAGAGCTATGCATTGCTTAAAGTTGTCTTTTTTTTTTTTACCAAATTTTCATCTTCAAGTAAAGTTTACTTTTATAATGAACAGTGGGTTTAGTGCGGGGAAGGAAGCATTTGATAAGCTTGAGCTTGAATTTGGTTTGGCCTGATTTATGTGTACAATAAATTCAGATAACGTTATTCCAGGACCAGGTTGTGGGTGTCAGACTAAGTTTTGGCAAAATTTTAGTATTGATTGAAGTGTCAATCAAACATAAATTTAAAAATGTTCCAGAATCTATTTCTCTAAACATTATTTAAATAAACATTATTCTTTGCTTAAATTCTTATACAACTTTCTTAGTTTTTCATTAACATATTATTACCTTTTAATGTCAAAGAAGACACAGCCATGATATCCTTTAAAATTTACGATGGAATGAAATTAAGGCAGGTTTGAAATTTATCTTGTTTTGTTTTTTACAGTTTTCTTTAATAATACCTCTAATTTTTCTGGTACTACTTTCAATTGTTATCCAAGTCATATTTTTAACATAATACAGCAATTTTTAAATTTTAGGAAACATTCATTGAGAGACAGCCGAGTTACTTGAGGTCGGAAATCTTTTAGATAGTGTATAAATGCTTATAATTTTATTTAATCACACTCATAAAGAATTTAAAAAAGATTACGTTGGCGTTGGAATAGAGTTACGAGTTTTCTTAGTTTTCTTCCAAGTTAATTTCTTCCATTAAAACTTGCTTTAATATGTAATTACCAAAAATCTTTGCATTAATCATAATTTTAACTCTTTCTACATCTCCTCTGTTGTTTTTAAAAACATTCATGGAGGGACAGTAGAGTTACTGTTGTTTTAAACTACATACAAAAATCTATCCTTCCTTCAGGCTATCCTTTTGAACTATGTCCAATGTTTTAAAATCGTGATAAGTGAACTTAAATGTAAATTGAATTACAGAAAACGGAAAAGATATACAAAATCCTTCTTAACTCAGCTATTTGCAGTACTATTCGCATTCAAAAGACGAATCTATTTGACAGTTTGGTACTGATCCTGGTCAGCCAGGTTATGGGCTATTTCAGTTTTAGAGGCCTGGTAACTTAAATATTTTCAGGAAAATCCATGATTTGGTTATGCCATCCATTGTTAATTTTCAAGAATTATCTGCTGTTTTATTTTTCCAAAAAAGTCCCTATATTTCGCCTATTTGCAGAATAATCCAGGATTTGGTGATGCCATTGAATTTAAATTCAATTAGGACAATTTAAGTGACCAAACACCTTGCACAAATTTATATTGTTTTTTTTTTATTTATATATTTTCAGATTCTTGGCATATTTCTTGGGAGGAGGAGCGGACACTGCATTATCTAGATCTTCTTGGGGAGTAATCTCGACTGTTGGCAAAGAATATGTGGCTCATCTAGGATCCGGCATTGCGAATGTCCTTAAGTTAATTCTATTCTTATGCTTACCACAAAACGATTGTTTATTTCCCAAAAACAAAATGCAAAACAAAGATCTTTGTTGAAATAATATAATTTTTATTGAAATAAGTAAGAAAGAATCGAAAATCTGTTTAAATATTAACAAATAATGTATATTTATTGTGTGAATAAAATGCTGGTTTTGACAAAAAACTTAAAAATAACTTAATTAAATGGAATGAGGACAATTATAATCGATTGGCATCCCCCCAGGATGAGGGGGGACGTCATTTTGAAACCAGGGGCTGGTAATCGCTAGAAATGGTTAAAAAAAAAAAGCACAAAATCATTAATATCTCGTCTATTCGCAGTTCTATTTTGGGATATGGGAGTTATGGTCTGTTTTAGTTTTTAAAAAAAGGCCCTGAAACTCGACTGTTTGCAGGATAATCCAGGATTTAGTTATAAGACATTTTAAGAACTAGATTGTTAGGGACTTTTGGACATATATTGGTCCACCATTCATCGGTTTTCCAATCAGTTGAACAATAGTCGGGTTATAACCAATAACCGTAATGGGCATCACTTTCACAGAAGTATCTTTCACTTAAGTATTATAAGTACCGCAGGGAATTAACAAATATGAAGCTAAATTATGGCTTCATTCAGCCGAAGTATTATTTAGTTTCAATGAATCAACAAATTTGGTACTCAAGCTTCCATACAATCCCTTGAAAAATCCCTCTAAAACTAACTTACCCAACTTACATGACTTTTTGACATCGTTAACAAGCTTAAATTTCTTGCAACTTCACCCAATCTTATTTAGGCAAAGACCAACGAAAAAACCCGCTTTAAATGCCTCTCCCCCCTGCCAAGAAAAAAAACCAAAAAATATCTCCTCTAACTACAACAACTACAACTCAAAAAAAAATCTCAACCATGATGTGTCCCTGGAGCGCAAGGATGCCGCAATGCTGCCTGCAGGCAAGCTAACCGACCAGGTCCCTGCCAGCAGCACGCTTCAAAAAGAAAAGGAAAAAAAAAACTCCAGCTTGACCATAAGTCCGAAAGCAGGCAAAAACTCAATGCACAAAAGGTTGACTGTCGACAGAAACGTGCCAAAAACTAGAACGAAATGCAGTTTCCATCCCCCTGGCCCAGCAAAGGAAAAACTCACTCAAAACAGGTTTAGAGTCTCAATTTCTCTCTTTCTCTCACTTGAGGGAAATTTGGAGAACTGCGCACTGTCTCACTTGAAACAAAATTTCCCTTGTCTCGCTCTCTCTCCTCTCTCTCTCTGTATGTCAGCATTCCTCCATTCAGTTGCCTTTGAACTGTCTGCGATGAAAGGTCAGCAGGCTGTATGTGTGTGGGCACAGTTCGACTGAAAATACGTTAAAGCAACTAGTTTTTTTTTTTTAGTAATTGCTGCAGGAAATTGAAATAGATGCCCGATAATAGGCACTTAGTTGCAGATCCAAAAGTCTGTTCGAGTTATTCGATAAATGCATTAAAAGTTTTTGGAGAACTTTGTGAGAACTTGCAGGCGCGCCTTTAGGCAACGCAAAACGAACCACTTGCTCCGCTTATCGTTAATTAGCTTTCGACTAATTTTCGAACTTAAACACAAGTTTTCGATGCAACTTGGATTTATGTGTGCAGGGTTAGCAGAGTGTGTGAGGGGTTGGGAGGCGGGCGCAAATGCATTAGATAAGCTCAGCGAAGTCGTACAAATTTTAAGACCTTAATTTGGCTAGTTAAACTATAGGGATTATGCGAGGGCAAAGTTGGCCAACTGAAATTGATAGTATGCTAGTATCAAAATGGTTGACTAGAAACTTTGATAGGAAATGAAAAGATGAAATATTTTTGAAATGAATTTGACAGAAATAAACTCGTTTAACTTTCATCTTGTAGTGTGAAAGACTACAACTTAAAGGGACAGAGAAAAATATACTGAAAAAAAAAAAAAAATACAAAATTAAAAAATTTCTAAATTTTTTTAAAATATTAAAATTGTTTATAATAAATCCTAGGTAGCTTGAGGCCTTCGGCTCTACAATAATTTTAAAACAGTACCTAAACACAAACAGGAAATAAAGCCAAACCGAATCGCTTTCTTGTATTTGTGAACCGAACCGTTGGACTTTCAAGAAAGACAAACCAAAACCCCTTAGATTGCATCAATTCCGATCAAAATATTTGTATTATATTAAATTTTGGGACTTGTTTTATGACACTCAAGAGTCTTAGCCATTATTCTCAAAAAAACCAGCATCCTACATTTTACCTAAATAATAATAATATAATAATAAATAAATGATTAGAGAAATTAAGTATAAAGAAAAGATTAGTCGCAAAGTGCATGTAACTAGCGTCACGAAAAATTTGTTGGGAAAGTTTATATGAGATTAACATTATTATTCTCAACGAGAAACTTTACTCATTTTGGTTACTTCACTGTTTCTGCAAATTTTACTTCCAGACGTAAATATTGAGGGCTTAAAAATATTTATACAATTTAAAATTTAATTAGGTACATTTATTCTAAGTGACTTTCAATATGGGGAACATATTCGAGGAACCAAAAACTTGGTCTAAATATAGAAATAAAATGATTCCTTGGGGCACTTTTAATGAAAAACGAAAAACACAATATGTAAAAACAAAAAACAGTGACCGTGAATCTAACTGGTGCAGTTTTAGAGAATTTTTTTATTTTTTTTTGTAAAGAATTAAGAAGATCTTTTTAACATTTCTTTAAACCTACTTCAAGAGTATACAGATATACATTTACCTAAAAATTTTCAGTAGAACCAAAGTTATAGTGGTCTGAAGACACCGGACTCGAAAAAATGGTAGCCCACTTCTTCCATGACAAAATTCGACTTCTGCTGAAATCGTAATTAGCTTTTTCAAGAAAACAATTTTTTTTTACAATTTTAAAAATTTAGAAAAAAATACATGGGAAATCGGGGATCATTCTTTCGTGTCCCGTTAATTTAAACAATCTTTATCGAGTGATTAGTTTCTTTTCCTGGTATTTTCGCGCGCGTTATCCAAAGGAAATACGTGAATTATGCCTCGACTTTTGGTTTTTAATCAAGTTTTCACAAAAGTTTTGCCTACTTTGTAGGGCATAGAGCATACGCCACATATTCACAAATACATTGCCTACTTTGTGGGGCACAAATTGCTCATACGCCACATTTTCACATATGTGTTGATAACTTTGTGGGTAATTGTTTTTATCGTCAAAGTCCATCTTATTGCAATATTTAAGTGTCTACCAGTCGGATCAGGCAACTCCGAATTTAAGTCCGAAATATAAAAAACTCTCACATTTCAGGAATACCGACAATCGGTGTCAGCATTGGTTTTAATGCTAGTTAAATTTAAAAATAAATATAACAATACTTGACAAGTTTCTCTGAGATTACTTTGTTTTATGTACTACAATGCAATAGAAACATTTTGCTTTAAGATGTTGGATGTTGCTCAGTGTTATTAGCTAATAAAGGAACATTAGGTAAACAGAGAAAAATTGGACGGACCAGATGATGTGAAAAACACTAGAAAATCTTATCAGAAACTGTTCCGCCTTCGCTGCAACCCGATAGCCTACCTAGAAAAACTCTTCAGATTATGCTGACGTTAGCCAAGCGTGTACAGAATGTTATGGCGGTTATATGCATGAGACCGCCCTTAAAGACAGTCACCCACCATAAACGAACCTAACCAAAAACTTGATAATACTTATTTGAAAGAAGAAGTGTTTGTTTCACCGAATAAACTAAAGCGATACGATATAGTTCGTTGAGTTGATTTTTCAGATCTTATTTTGAAAACTTACATATTTTTTAACCTGAAGTTAGGCGCTATAGGTCTTCAAATATGTCGATGAAATAAACCCCACCGATTGTTTTTACGGTTTTCGGTTAGGTTCAGCGTTTTTAGAGAAATACTGGTTCGATTCGCGGTTTGGTTTACGAGCACGAAATAGTGGTTCGGTTTGGTTTGCTTCGGTTCGGTTAAAAACCGTTTTGCATCCCTGAAGAAAGGCCTAAAAGTCGACAATGGTTCTTTTTTTGGTGAGCTGTAAACTCTGTTCCTCACTGTAAAGTCGGTTTTCAATCATGCTAAAAACGTGATCGTTTTCTGCAAAACAATAACCGCAAAATAAAAACATAAACAAAAAAACTATAGAACATAAATATAATATTTCTTAAAATTATTTAGTTAATTTGTTTCACATCCACGTATTTTTAGGTCAAAACACACTGACACGTACTTTTTTTTCCCAATTTCAACCAAGACGCTCTTAACAATCCAAGTTCGAATTGCAAAGATTTTTTTTTAATTTTGAGAATTTGAATGAATTTTGAATTTTTCATCTTAAGAGGAGGCTAATTATTTCGGCAAATATTTATAAAGCAATCTAGTAAGAAAAGCTTATTTCTAATTCAATTCAGTTTTAGGTCAATTACCATTTGCAACAACTTTTCTAAGAATTCCACAATTGCCATACCACATATCAATTCAAATTTATATATTTGTGAAATTCTCAACTCAATTTCTATTCATTGAAATACCTTAAATAATTCTTTTTTTATTTCGTTGTGAGAAGCCTAATGTATTCAATAAAAAAATAAAGCAAAATTTCTTTTCCCTACGCATTCAATACTTTGTTCCTTTTCTCCTTCTCTAACACATTTTTGTAATCCAATTTCAAATGGCAAAATGCAAATTAAATTCACTTCACTTGACTTGTCACATTCAATTTTCTTTCATTCCAAACCACAGCCCCAACTTCATTCTATGACAACTTTTGTTTATCTTCTCCCCGGCATCTTTATCTTTTGTCCAGAGTTAACTTTCATAAACAAATTTACACCTTTTGCCTTGGTTTTGCTGTTTTAATATATATATTTTCTGAGAATACTTAGATGAACGTATATGCATATCCTTTCATACCTGCCCATGCATGCCATGTATGAGAGAGTGACTAGAAAAAACTAAAAGTAAATTCATTAAAAATTCCATCATAAAAAAATACCTTGACAGCAGACGTTGCTTTTGCTTTGGCTTTTGCTTAACTAACTAAAAAGTAAACCATAAAATCCAGAAGGCAGAAGACAAGAAGGGCACAAAAAGGAGTCGTCGTCGTCGTCTGGCAGGGCTTCTGCATTCATCTAAGGTATCTTTTTCTTGCAGCTTCCATCACACTTCACTTACACGCTCTTTAACATGTCAACATGTCAGAGCTCTGTGAATGTGTGTAGGTGTTGGTGTGTGGTGTGAGTGGGTGACATAGTGACATAATAAAATGTTAGTTTAGTTAGTAGTTTAGACGTGGCAAAAAAACTACGCCTGAAATATGCTACTGCTAAATAGTTCAACTCTCGGCGTGATAGAAGTTGCAAACCAAAAGGAAACTTTTCTGTAGACATTTTTGCAGAAAATATAAATAGTTGAGAGAAATCTGTGGCGTAACTTTTGCCCGCAATCCTACGAAAGTTATGTTTTCCATTGCCAGTCTGTTGAGCATTACTTCTGTCAATCGGTTTTCGTTTTTTCCTATTTAAAAAGAAATTACTTCAAAATTTTGGATTCCCTTTAGGTTTCTACTAATGAATGAGCGAATTTAAAACAATTTAGCGAGTAGAAATAAATTCTGATTTTAGAGTGAACTGTGATATTTTGCCTTTCTGCTGGCTGTTTTACTTTATCACCAGCGACGTCTTTGCTCGATTTGCATAAACTTAGAAAACAACAAAAAACAGTGCATATTTCACTAGGCAAATCCTTTTATACCGGCTTTTGATACAGTGCCTTTTGTTTTCGTGTGCCTTCATGATGAAGCTAGTGCCAGGACCTGGACCAGTATACACACACAATGTACAACATATATATATATATATATATTTGTTTTTTCTCCTACAAAATAAAAATAACACACTGAAAATATGCAACTCGACAAAAATGTGCACTTGTTTGTTTGGGTTGTGTCAACAAAAGTCCTGTTGGCAGTCCTTTTTGTGGTCCTGTGCTGCATGCCTGCATATGTTGTCAGCGCTAATCAAGCGCACATATGATAAACATACAAACATACAACTGCAGCACTACAGGCTCAAAACTTATGCAATTGTAGTATTTGTTTGCCCAGGCAGCGACTTAGGCTGAGGTCCTTTGCGTCTGGTTTGCTGCATTGTTTGCATTTCTTTTTCCTTACAGCCTCAGCTCCCTTTGTCCACCATTCTCTGGCCAAATTTCACAGGCATTTTATCCCTATGCTGCTCTTTGATTGATTTATGTTAATCTTGGGCAATTATGCCAACCATGCAGAACATTCCGCAGGCAGAACGCAATACAACAAAAGCGGATAAGATGTTAATTGTGTGTGCATTTGCAATTAAATTTCAATGCATAAACGGTTATTAATGGTGATACAATTTGGCATGAAAAATTACCTTTTGTATCAAAGGAAAATTTGCAAAGAAAATTGCAAATAGGATTAAATGAGAAATTAATTTAAAAAGAAAAAGACAGACGGGAAATTATTTCTTAATCGGCTCTGTTCAATTAAGTTAATAAATTTATAGGTAAGTGACAAGCCAATCTGTGGAATGGCAATGTAGCAATCGGTTTAAATTGCTTAAACGAACCCGCGTTTACTCAAACCTGATCTAGTATGCATATGAAGATATGCTCGTCACATATGTAACGATATTAAATTTGTTAAATTGAGTAATCCCGTAAAGCTAACAAACCTAATTTTACATACAAAACAACTCGGCTGAAAAACATGTTTTGAACCATCCACTTTTCGACCTTCAGGGTAGATTTTCCCAAATTAGAATTTGACATACCAAATTTTCACAACACCATTTTCCAACCTTGATTTGTGTATTTTTCGAAATCGGATAATCAATTGTCAAATTAATATTTTTACTTTTCTTACAAGTTGAAAAAAAAAATGTTCTCCATACCCTCTTTTCCGAATTTGTTTTCCTCCCCAGCTCTAGGTACAACTTTTAGAAAGAAGCGTGTCTGACCCCATAAAGTAATATACAATATTCTTGATCAGCTTGAAGAGCTGAGTTGATATAGCCATGTCTGTATTTCAGCTGTTTCTATGCTTTCTCTTAGAGAGTAGACCTGGGTCTCTAAATAACATCTACTTTCTTTCAATAATTTTCTCTCTCTCTCTTTTCATACTATCGTAAATCAGTCGACTCAACCGCCACAACAACTACACTATTTACCAACACTGTATTCTACATTTGTTTGTAACACTGTTTTCAACACTATTTTTTAACATTGTTTACCATCACTGTACTCCAACTCTGTTTACTAAAACAGTTTTCCAACATTGTTTCAAACACTATTTTTTAACATTGTTTTCCAACACTGTTTTCTGACAATCTTGTTCCACATTGTTTTCAACACTATTTTCCAAAAACAGTTTTCAAAGTATTAGATACTATTTTTTGTTTTCGCCAATACTGTTACATTGTTTTCAACACTGTCTTCAACTCTATTTTTCAACATTTTTCCAGCACTGTACTACAACACTGTTAAAAAAAGTTTCAACATTGTTTCAAACACTATTTTTAAATATTGTTTTCCAACACTGTTTTCTGAAAATCTTTTTCCACATTGTTTTCAACACTATTTTCCAAAATAGTATTTGATTTATGTTTTCCAATACTCTTCCCAATTAACCTGTTTCACATCAAATCCTCGTGAGTGTTAACCACACTCACAGTAACTACACAGAGAAAAAAAATGGTGAGCTATCTTCAAGTTTATAAAAATTTATTTGATTTAATTTCGGATTGAAGTTTCAAGTATGAAAGACTTGGATCAATCCCAGAATTCATGTGACCATCCGAAAAGGTTCATTTCAAGTTCAGATCCTACTTGAGAATCAAGTCTAAGAATTTGTGGATTGGTAGATTCGTACTCAAGACAATCCTTTCGTACTTGGTTTGAGAATTTCAGGGATCGACCTACTTCTGACATCGATTAGGATTGATTTTCATCAAAATATCTCGGATTTTTGTTCTGTGTAGACACACTTTTAGACTTATCAGAACTGATATAATGGAAACAAATTTTTCAATCTATTTATTCCATAAAAATAACAAACTAAACAACGTTTTACTTCAAAACCCCTCGCGTTGATACACCAGAGAAAAAAATCGTAAAAATAATACCTAGTTAATTACATGCTGTTTTCAAATATAAAACGTATTAAGTCAATAGAAAGCGCTTTGATTTAACTGAAAACATAAATAAAAGTAAAATAAGGGAAAAAAAATAAATTTGTGTATTCAGATTAAGTAAAATCATATTTATCAAATATAAATAAAATTTTAAAAAATAAAACTTGTGTTTTAATAAATAATTAATGCAACAACTATATTTAAATTTATTTTTTTTTAATTTAATAATTTGGTCTTTTTATATTTAATATGAAAACTTAAATTTGCTATTTTCATATTTATTTCGATTTAAAAGTGTAAGCACTTCAGATTTACGAATTCCATATTTAACGCAAAATCAATGGCAAAAATATTTAAGTCAAAGTGAAAATATTAAAATTTCTGAGTGTAAAAAATGCTTTGACCTTGAACCCCCCAAAGTTTCCGTCTCCTGGGGTAGATTTTCCCAAATTGGAAAATAATTTGTTTATTTATTTGTGCCGTACCCCAAATTTCCGACCTTGGTATAATTTATTATTATTCTCTTACAACATTTTCCGGAACAAACCGAGTCGATTGGATAACCAAAAAGTTTTACCCATTATAAAAAGACCCGAAAAACACGTGTCTTATTATTTCGCATACTTGCCGCAGTGCAAGTAAAAAGTTTTTTCCATGCAAACTTTTTCGGTAATTTTCTTCCCCTTGAGGGTGGTGTTTTCTAAAATGCTCACATTTACCACAAATGGAAACTAATGTTCATGTTTTAACTTTCTGGCTTTAACCGTTTATGCTTTGCGTAGCTTGAATAAAAGAATGAGGTCAAACTATTTTATATAAAGAGATTTTGGAATATTGGTTTTGTGATTGACCTAATTCGTAGCGGGCCTTTTTTTTGATCCAGATATCTAACCAAACCATAAAAGGACGAAGCCTAAAATAGACCCGGGTTTGATGTTCAATGTGCAAAAAAAAACCAAAATTTGCGCCGAAATCCGATGAGTTATTTCTATCGGAAGAAGTTTAGTATGAATCAAACAGAGTTTTTTTTGGAATTTTCTTTCTCGGTTGTAAAGTTTTGGAACTTTCCACGTACATAGCAGTATTTTTGAAATATCAAAAATTCTTTCCAAAGTTCCCACAATTCTTTTCCACTTCCCGGTATCTTTGTTTTTCCCTAGTTCTCACGCTTTATGTCATTTTCCGTACTTCATTGCTTCATAAAGTATCACTTCATAACTTTATCCGGCACATACACACTTATTAAACAATCCAATCTATATCAAAAGCAAATAAACACGTGCCTCTTGAAAACTCCTGCCCTTTTCCGGCTGTACCTCACCTCCTGTCCCAACGACAATTGCAACATTCCCCGGGTTGACTTGGGTTGCCCTGTCTGACCCAATTCAAGTTGGCTTGTCTCTACTGCTTGGAACATACTTGTATATAAATGTAACCAACTAACCGGGGTAAGTATCCCCCGAACTACCCCTTCCCGCCCACCATTCATCTTGTCAGGTCTTAATGAAGCAACGCACGTAAACAATAAGCAAACTTTGAAGCGAAAATTTTGCGCAAATAACGTTGGGTTTTATTTTGTTTGCCTTTTCTTTCTTTTTTTTTTTGTGCGCGCGAGAAGATACACGGATACGGATATGGCACGAAGGTCGAGGCAAAACTTTTGCCGCTGCCTGTAACAAGTTGTTGGGAATTAGTTGCGAAAAGTGTGGCAACTCTATGGAGGCTGAGGCTGCCAGCTCATTAATTTTAAGGCACAAAACGGAAGCGTGCAGCCAGCTTCCGGACAGCCTCTACGGCCATGTCACAAGTAGGAAACGGGCGTCTGCCTTTCCGTATTTGTTTGCCACATTTAAATTATGGCAAAACGAATAAAAAAAAAAAAAAACGAAAATTCCTTTGGCCTTTTTGTTTTTGTGCGCTCTTAATAAGCAGCGCCAAAAACTTTTGTGGATGGGGGAGGGGAGGCGGTTTGGCTGAGGCAACAGCTGATGCTTGGAACAATGAATACAAAATTAATGTAGGTCGAAATGGTAAAGCATGCTCTTGAAATAGATTAATTAGTTAATTGGGTTGGAAAAGTAACTCAGCGAGAGAGAGAGCACAAATTTAGAGGGAGAAAGTGGGGGGAACTATGCAAAGTTTTGGTAAAGGAATAATTTTCCCTTTAAATTCGTTTACTTAATATGTTAAATATGGCAAAACGGATGGGGCATAATAAATGAAGCTTGGTCAAATAAACAGATTCGGAATCAGGACAATCCAAAAAATATAGAGAAAAAGAAAACATTCCTGGAGGTAAAAAAAGGGTGGATTTCGATAGTACGCCTTCTAAAGTTTCAAACCGAGTTTTAAGTCAATCGGATAAGAAATAATTATATACATTCAAAATTGTCCGCTCATTTTCCATGTGGCTGGATTTTTAAAAATCATTTTTAAGTCGTTTAGATGAAAAGAATATATTTCCCTTACAAAATTTCCCTCCTTTGGGGTGGAATTTTCCAAAACTTACTTACTTTCACCATAAGTGGAAACTACTTTCTAAGCTTTCTAGCAGGGTTCGTAAAATCCACAAAAATTATTCTTACGCCATGATAAATAACATCAATGTAAAGAATAATTATTTTCAGACATGAAAATAATAAAATTTTCATATGGAAAAAATTATTTTTTTAATGTAACTAACACGATCATTTTTGACACAATTATTATTTACAGGCATGTAGAAATTTGGACTACCTTCTTTACACCTGTAAAGAACAGTTGTGTCAAAAATGCTCGTGTTAGTATTATCATGAAAAAATATTTTTTTCATATGTAAATAGACATAAAATAAAAAAATTTACATATGGAAAAAATAATTTTTTATCATGTAACTAACACGATCATTTTTGACACAATTATTTTTTACAGGCATGTCAAAAATTTGGGCTACCTGCTTTACACCTGTAAAAATTTGTCAAAAATGCTCGTGTTAGTATTAACATGAAAAAAATAATTTTTTACATATGTAAGAATAATTATTTTTAGACATGAAAATAAAAAAAAGTTACATATGGAAAAAATAATTTTTTTCATGTAACTAACACGATAATTTTTGACACAATTATTTTTTACAGGCATGTCAAAAATTTGGGCTTCCTGCTTTACACCTGTAAAAAACAGTCGTGTCAAAAAAGCTGTAGTATAACAGAAAAATAATTTTTACATATGTAACGAAAATAAAAAAATTACAGGAAAAAATATTTTTTCATGTAACTAACACGATATTTTGACACAATTATTTTTACAGGCAGCAAAAATTTGGGCTACCTGATTTACACCTGTAAAAAACAGTCGTGTCAAAAATGCTCGTGTTAGTATTAACATGAAAAAAATAATTTTTTTCATATGTAAAATATTTTATTTTCATGTCTAAAAATTATTATTTTTTACAGCTTGTTTATTTTACTTTGTGTAAATATCTGGCGGTTAAAGAAAAATGTGTTATTTTACGAACCCTGCTTTCTAGCTCTAGCCGTTTAGGCTGTGCGTTGATTACCAATCAGTAAGGCAAACCCTTATTATAAATAGAGAACCAGAAACCCGTCCCGCGCCCATCTCTATTAGAGACTAATTATTTTAGTAATGTTAGAAATGGGTAAAAGGGTATCATGAAATTATAATGAATCAATGTAAAAAACAGAACAAAACATTTCCGACACTTAAAAGTATATATATTCTTGATCACCGTCAACAGAGAGTCAATTTAGCCATTTGAGGAATTTTAAAAGAAATATCAAGTTTTTTCTATATATGGAAATATTTTTCCTCCATCCCCTTCCCCACAAATTGCAAAAAACTGACAGATCCGCAAATTTAAAATAAGAATCTAGTGACTTAGAAAAACTTAACTTAGGCCATTCTTTTCTAAAACGTCTAATAAGATCGGATAAACAACACAGAAGTTATGCATTAAACAATTTTGCAATATCAGCAGTGTCAAGGTTACAGGCTATTTCGTAGTCGAGGTCCTCTATTGCATTCCATAACTTTCCTTAGATTTCCCCTCTTCTTCACTCACTCAAAAATTGCTTTCGCGTGCCTCAATTAAATTCACACCACGCTCCAAAATCTAAAATTCCATTCGTTTCATTGTTCTTACGCATTATTTCACGTCAAATTCAGACAGTTGTAAAGTGAAAATTTTTGGCATAACTTTTATGGCCCTGTGGCGCCGCCTTTTGTATTGTCACCAGTCCAACAGCAGCTGGTGTGCTGATGAGCCGGTGGATTGCCCCTGCGGCACTTGGCTGTCTTCGTTGTCGTCAATGGCAATGGCCAACTCGCACTTAAAGTAATTAAGCGAATTACTTCAAAAGTCGCCAAGTTTTCTAATTATATCGAATAAATTTGTTTAATAGTATTTCGTTCGAAGAAAAGTTCACCCAGCTTGAATATCTTTTTTACCACCCGAAAACCAATTTGCACAGCATTCACAATTTCTGTGTGTTTTTTTGTGCTGTGATTTTGGCGCCCCCCTTCCAAATCGACTTTGATTGTTTACTCTAGTGGAAATGTTAATTTCTGGACTTTTTACTAAAAGAGCGAGAGAGAGGCGCAGGCGGATGTTCTGGTCCGCCGTTGATTTTTCACAGATTTGAATGATTTTCTGGCTGTGCTTTGAATGGCAGGCGTCAGTTTTCAGTTTTCGCTTTTATTTGGGTTTTTTTTTGTTGTTTCTTTTTTGCTTTCTTTGAGCGCTTTTGTTTCTTTTGATTATTTGCCTCACTTGCTTATTCAATTTCCGCTTTTTTTATATTTTCTGTTGATTGGCTTGCTCATTTGGAAATTGAACTGCTCATTTCAAGTTTGTAAAAAAAACAAAATAATAATTATTTTTCTCCAGCTTAATCACTTTTTTAAGCTCTCGATTAATACCTCTAAGCAACCACAACTTAAAATTATGATGTTATCTAATAAGTGAGATCAATTAGGTTCAACGACATGTAAGTAATGTTTCTCTCGCAAATTAAACATTAGAAAGGTCGTTAAAAAAAGGGAGGCCACGCAGATATAGTTGTTAGCCTAGCAAAAATAGTTTCGCTAGAAATGCCAAAAAGTCCTTTTTTTAATGTAGACATTTTTTTTTATCTATTGGCTGCTATTTTGTCCTCCCACTTCTACATAAAACTGCATGTTTGAGCGGAACGCTAACACATACAATGTCGATTTTACACTGTTTCTAGCTTGAAGCTCCGATGTGGTAGTAGCAGGAAAGGGTAGCTGCTAACATAGAGATGAGAGCAAAGTTTACTGGAGATAAAACAGGGAGTTTATTAATACGGCTGTATAGACACCTGCTTACAATGGGTGTTTGGTGCCTTGTTATGTATTACTTATGCATAACATAAGTCACATGATGTCGAATGTAATGTAATTTGTTAACTTTAATCAGTTAATATGAGCCTGCTGATGAGACGAAATAAAAGCTATAACTAGCCTTGAATTTAAACGGCTAGAAAAACCCACATTAATACATATCCGAGACCTGAGTTGACAAGCTGCTCATCCTTGCTAAAAATACGATAGGAGCAAGCTTAACGATCAAAAACTTAGAGCTCTTTTAAGTCTAGAGACTAAGCGAACATCGAATAAGCAAACTTATATGAGAGTATGTGTGCAATTGGCGGGCTCGTTTTCTGCAAAGGCTGGTTTTGCTCGTAGCACGTAGTGAACGAGTCGCTACGAGCGCTTGTTGAGAAGAAACAACCGGCTCGGCTTGCACCGTTTATGTGCCGGCCCCGCTGTGCATCTGTGTAATCTCTGTGAAGGGGTCTTCTACCTTTGAACATGGTTTTTTGAGTGTTTTTAAAAAAAATCTGCGGAGAAACGATGATTTTTTCCAATTTGTTTTTTTCTTATGTGTTATTTATTTACTAAATAAAAAAAAATAAAAAAAAAATTTTGAAATTCGAGGGTTGTTCCAACAAGTTATCGGCCTGCCAATTAAGTTTCAAAAAAAAGGGAAAGAGGTGGAAGCATGATTCCGGGACTTCAGGTATCGGAAATGAAAACGGTAAATGAGGTTATGATCAGAATTGATGTAATTCTGGCCCGTACCTCAATCATATTTTTCAATATTTTTTTTAAAAATTGGCGGCAATTTAAAAAATAAATCGATTTTTGAAGTTTTTTTTTTGTAGTTTAGTGTAAAAAAATAGTAAAAAAAATGTTTTTTCTCTTGATTGAGGTACGGGCCAGAATTACATCAATTCTGCGTCGATTTCAATATGGCTGATCAAAATTGGTTCAGTGGAACAGGCCCAAAAACGCGCTTTAGGCTATATCTCCTTTACTATTTCGAATTTTTGAGAATGGTTTGAAGGGGATGAGAGGAGAATGTCCAAGCTATAATAATAATGGAAAACAAAAAAAAAAAAATTTTTTCAAAGGTAGAAGACCCCCTTAAGGCAGTCGATCGACTTTCACTCTTCTCAGTTGGAATATCTTTAGTGTGTAGCTGAAACTTAATGTAAAAAGTGGTTTCCTCGCTTCTACTTCATTCTTCTCGTATTGTCAGTCTCTCCCACTCTCGCACACACTCTTGTGCCTACTCTCGCGCATAAGGCAAAAGCTTTGAATTCATACATTTTCGTCCTGCCTCACCATGTATAATTCCACCATGATTACACCATTAACTAAATCGCTCATACATGGTGGAATGAAACCAGGTATGGCGGTGACTGAAATGTGTTAAGTTAAGAGCATTTGCTAAATGCACATTAATGAGGCAGAATCACAATCATTAGCAACAATTATGCAATATTATGAGGTAAAGAAAAAAATGTTTAATTTCTCATTTTACTAATCAGAACAATAAATCCAAAATCTGTTCGTTAAAAATAACCTGAGAAATCTGGTCCCTTTTATTGGGGTTTTTTCTCCAATTTTTCAAAATGTTTCTAAAATCAACCAATTTTTTGTTGGCAAAACCGTGAATTACGTTTTCGTGGAATGATCAAGGTCGAATTTCGGAAGAGATGAAAATACCAAGATTGTTCTTACTTATTGCTTCTTTAATCAAATAGAATTACTACTCACCATTAATTCGTAGTTGGTTTTTGCTTTGTATTTTAGTCTTCTTTCAATCCAAACTCTGCAGTTAGGCTTTTATCATTGAGACCAGTTTAAGTTTCCAATGCAGCTCTAGAATTTTTTCAAAAGAAATTATAAGTTTCGTTTAGAATCTGAATTTATTAAGAATTTTGATTTCTTTTAATTTAAACAGCTTTAACTATCCATCCATTAATCAGCGATTTTTCGGTGCTGCCATTTAAAGTACCCCCTTTTTTGGGCCCACTCATCACAAGCCCTCAATTACTCATAAAATATGTGGCAAACTCTCAAACAAAATCCCACACTCGAACCCTGACCTGACCCAATTGAACTTCAACCGCACCGTCATCCATTTTATGCCGCTTTCTAAATAGGGTTCCGGTACAAGCTTGAAAACATAATCCACGCTTCCGTTGACCACAATTTCCGGCAATATGAAAAACCCACAACAAGCTGAGTTAAGCTAAGCTCTCCCTGTCTCCCCCTCGCCCATCTGGCCTAGCACGAAAAACAAAAAGCTTTGGGGAAATTTGTGTAAATGTGAGGCGCAGGATTTAGCTGGGTGTCCCTCTAATAAAGCTGAACGAGCAAAAATGAAGACGAGATGGGTAATAAGGATAAGAAGCTTGTACATTAGCCAAAAGGAATGAAACAGCAAAAAGCAGCAGAAACAGGCGTTAAAAGCCAAAGCAGGCAAAAAGACTTTGTCAAGGAGAATAATCCTCGGCCAGGTTCAGCCACCAACTGGGAGTCCGGGAGCCACCAGCAGCCGGCAACCAGTTGATAATGATGTTATTCAAATTTTTGTGGTTGTGGCTTAATAAATTGCCATGTTTATGGACCAGGTTTTTAATTAAAAATATTTGAAAATTAAAACTGTGAAAATTTGCGGAAAATTTCATGTCTGCTGACCCAGAAAAATGTGTGAAATATTCCATTTCCAGCATTTTTTCACACTCACTCGGCGACATTCTGTTCGTTTTTTTCTTTCTTTTTTGGTAAGTTTGAAGTGGTTTGGCCATAATGCAAAGCTTTTATTATAAAGTTTGCTCCCACTCCTCCTCCTCCAGCTGCTGCTACAGCAAAAGTTTTGTGCCTTAAATAATTGGCTAGGCAAGCCAAACAGCGATGGTGGGGGCGGGGCGGGGTGGGGCGGGGCAAGGACAAGCGGGAAGACTTGGCAGTTAGTTTTAAATATTGTTGCTAATTTGCCACATTGTGCGTGAGCTGTGCTGGTTGAAGCCCTGGAAAGCTGGATTAAAATTATGAGCTTGCCATATTTTTTGAAGTGTTTTGTGAAAAGTGTCCAAGCTGAAGCTGACGATGACGATGATGATGATGATGAGATGGAACCCAGTGGAAAGTTGCCTTGAAATGAAAAATAGTTGCTGAAGTCTGCAGAAAAGGGACAACTGAAAGAGTTTTGTTTTCTCATTCGCTTTTACTAAATTAAAAAATCTCATTTGTAAGTGTTAAGCCGGACTAAGTTGATGTTGATGGCGTGAAGATAAACTTTGTGATAAATTTAAAATGTAATTAAAGTACAAAATTTTATCAGGGAATGCAAATTGTAGAAATTTCTTCAAATACTTTCAATTACTTGTGCAAACGATTTGGTATTAAATCATTGCATCATGTAATTTGCAAACTTTGTACGAATTTTATTATGAACATTTATTTATATTATAAAATATTTTTAAATAATGAAATATTTAAAGCATGAACTGAACCGTGTAAATAACTGATCTCCTAAACCCGAAAGCCTCCTTGTTTGAAAAAAAGGTTCGGTTTAAAAAATTCCTAAATCAATTTCATAAATATTATTTTAAAATCTCTTTTAAATCGGTGCAACATTCAGTAAGATCGCTTATTAAAAACAATATATGAATTCGGCATTTCTTGCTTACCGACTTTCAGAAGGTCTGAAATGCAACAACTAATGCAAATGCAACTTTGAAGCTCATAACTTTCCTATTACCGATAATAATCCCTTTCAATGACCAGGAACTTTTGTTGGAAGAGAACGAATGTTTATTAACATTATTGTGTATTGATCTTATTAAAGTGGAGATTTGACAATTAATTCTAATATCAATAGGAAACTTAGGTGCATATATCGTTTCATATACAAAGCTCATCAGATTGAATTTTATTAAAGTTCAAATAAGATATGAACTAACGCTCAAAACAATACCTAGGGAACGATGCTTAAAAAAACCGGTGCTCTTATCGAACCTTTCGCTTTGAGACGGGTTCGAACCCCCGGACGAAACCTTCTTTAAAAATTCACAGATTTGCAGCCTTCCTTTCAAGTATTTTTTAATAAGATTTAAATATTTTATGTGTGTAAAGGTTCAGGCTCTTTTTAAATACCGATTATTTCTTATTTTATATAAATAAAATCATTCACTTATATAAACTAGCATAACATTTAAAATATTTTGATCAATGGATAACCGTTGTTTCTTGATTTTATTTAAAAATTATGAAATATGTCATTATTGTCATTATTTACATTTGTGTGCCCAAAAAGAAATAATTATTTCTAGAGTTTTCAAGTCTTAATGACCTTTAGCCCTATACGGACCTGCGAAGTAACGAGAAGTTTCATGAAAAAATTTTAGCAAGAAGAAGCAAAAGTCATGATTTCTTCACCCTTTATATTTTGCCCATACGCTGCTCCGAAGTAATGTAGCGCTTAACAGCACATTTCTGAAAACTATGTTAAGAGGATGTGGGAATCATTTCACTGTGAACAGCTGACAAAACATTGTTGTAATCAATTGTTATTTCGCACTTCTTCTACCTTGACAGTTTTGTATAATAATCAAACACTGCGTTAAAACAACAAAATAGTCGTATTAAAGCTAGATTATGTACAACTAATAGTCAACATAGCATTTGCTTGGTGTGTAGCATATCAAAACAGTTTTCATAATTTCCAAATTGTTGTTAGTCAAAAAGGCTTGACGAAAAGTTGCGAATATTTTTCAAAACAAAACACATCAAATCGAGTAGTGTGACCAACTATCGGATAATTAAAAAATACCACGATATACGTTTCGGCGTAATTTAATTTTAAATCTGGTCACATTAGACTTATGTTCCACCTTGACGGAATATAAGTCAAAGTAAGCAAAATTTCTTACTTCGGAGATCCGTATAGGGTTAAATTCTAAAGGGTTTGGTTTTGAAGACTTAACGACAACACAGCATTCGACTTGATTGCTAACGAGTATTTTACGTATATATTTTTATTGATGACCTACCAAAAGTGAGGGTCACCTTGCTTGGAAATGTTTCTTTAAATTCAAGATAATAATTGTCAATCGGAATACCTAAAAACAAATCCGAGCATTCTTTTGGAATCGAAAATATATATATGAGTTGAGAAATAAGTCATTTAAACCAGCGGTGGGCACCAAAATTCCTCGCCATGGCATTGCAAGCACAACCACATCTACAATTACAAAATCAACTAGCCATTAGCACAAGAATACAAACTTCTTTACTAAGAACTGATCAAACAATCTTCATCCTGCTCAATCATCTTTTTAATGTACATGAATGTACCTTACTATTGAGCTATGTACGATTTCGATTTCTATCAAGTGGTCTTATTAATTTCTTGAGCTTAGACGCGTGACGGTAAATACTTTTAATTGTGTGTAGACCCAAATAACGTGCCGGGCTTTGAGGGCGCAAAGGGTCAAAGGCTGCTCATCGCTGATTTAAGCAATGCAATCACTGGCTTCTATATCATTTTGCGATTTCAGACATAGAAACAATCGCTTAGAGAATTTCTCTTTGTGGGACAGATTTTATCGGTTTCCAAATTATTTTACCAAGCTTGCTTAAAGTCAGATGAATATGTTATACAGCACCCAATCGTTTCAGAAATTAGGCAAACTACGCAGGAATACAAACTTGATCGTAATAAAGCTAGCTTTCTTCTATGCTTAACAAATAGAACTTTAAGTTTTATAAAGACTTTCAATATATCTGTTGAAAAATGAAGTACCAGGTTGATCTGTTTTACAAAAATTTAAATATTTATATCGATAAACTAAAAGATATCTTTTAAACTGATTCGTTGCAAAGGGTATTTTCGTACCAGATGAATGCACAACAGATTAGTTTCTCAGCTTATTCAATATTTAAACTTTAATATGTTTTAAACGATTCACGCATTGTTGACTTTAAATATTTCATTACTTAGTTTCGTAATCTAATACTGATTTTCCTTTCTTTACATTTTCTAAAATATTAAACCACTTGACAATCCTGAAAAATTAATTTTAAATGCTTAGCAAAAAGGGGTCCAAAAATTCCGTACAACCACCCTTCCCGTTCTCAGCTTTTGGCCTTATCAAATGTTAAATTAATGAAGCCCAAAACATAAGCATTGTGTTTGGTATTCATCAAGTGGCATGCCACATCAGCTAATGATATTTATACGAGTGTATGCCAAAGTAAAGGGGCAAAAAGGGGGGCTTATCGATGCTTAATTCAATTATGCAAATTGTGTTCAGACTTTAAAGCGATACCAGTTGATGGCCAGTGTCAACGCCATGGGTTCAGGTTCATGTTTTTCTTTTCCAACTTTTTTACCGTAACAAAAAGTCCACTCACAGGTGGTCAACTGAGCGTGAATAATGCGCAGGAGGTGGAGGAGGAGGAGGGGAAGACTTGACCAACGGGTGTCTAATTATGCAGCTCGCCTCGTTCGGTTCGGTTCGTTGTCTTTTGTTCATCAAACTGTTTAGAAAATCAAGATAAACTTTTAATTTCTGTAGCAACGTGGGAAGTGGCCAGCCACTCTTCAGCTCTTTTGTACAATTTATTTAAATTTAAACTGCAGCAAAAGCAGCAACAGCAGCAACTGACGACGACGACGGCGACCATAAAACTGGACATTTTATGACTGAAGTTTTTACTGTGGAGTTCGTGGTTGGCGACCCACCATAAAAAGGGTTAATTTGCCAGACCAGACCATGTGTTCGCCCATGTCCTGTTGCTGAGTGAGTCCTTAGATCCCTTTTTTTTCACTTACTCCGACCATCTGATAATTAGAAATTTATTAAGCTTAATTATGTGTTGCCTGGAAGTACGCACTTTGCATACTTATTTCTGCCTTCTGGTGTAGGGAACCCTTTTTGGTTCCTTTTTTTTCGGGTCTGCCAAAAAGTTGTGGGTGCCGTTTTATGAGTCATAATGAAAATAAAATTAATTTGATGCCTTTTCCAAAAGAAGAATTTGCATTTTTCCGTAATTCTTTTTAGTGTTTTTTTTCGTAATAAAAATAAAATAAAACATTTTTTTTTGTCGAGTAAGTCATAAAGTTTAAGTTAATGTGCGGCTATTGAATTAAGGCAGCGAATTTTGAGCAACATTGTCAGAACTTGAAAATATTTCTACATCATTTTTCCACGTCACACAAATCACAGGCAACAATTTTATGTAGGAATGGGGGATTAGCTTGTGAATGTCTTTGCCTTTAATCTAATCATAAATATGTCTCAGATCATCCAACTCAACACATAAACGCTCCCATCTAAAAGCTATAAAAATAAACTGAACAACTTTCGCCACAGAAAACTTTCTGCTCCCCTCCTTAACCTTAGCTAATTTCCGCTGATCGATGATCGCAACAAGACATTAAACTTTTAACCCGTTTAGAATCTCATCAAATAAAAGAAAAAACAGAAAAATGTGTGTATGGCTTTTGTCTTTGGCGTGGGCCGGAGCGGAAAATAACGCCTCGTTAGAAGAAAATTATTTAAAAACACATAAAATTTGCATATTTATGCAGAGACTTCTCGAGCGGATGTGTGAAGAAACTATCGTTTACATATGCGCCGGCCAGCAAGACTTTTTAATTGGGTGTAAATTTTTGAAAAATTTCATTTATACCGACGAAACCCAACCAAAATGAGGCAAATAAATGCCGAAAGACAGATGTCGTTGATTTGTTGTTGCCTACGGTTGTGTCTGGAACGTGACCAATGCGAAATCCGTTGACTTATGTCAAGATGATGTCGTTGGGTTCTGGTCGCGTTTTTGCCAGGAAATCGACTGAAAATCAAATGAAGATAGACACTGCAGACACACTGGCAAAAAGAGAGAGAGTGAGCGTGAGAGAGAGGGAGTTGGAGTGGGAGTGGGTAGCTAGTCTAAACTTTTTGGCAGTTGGTGAGAAATCAAATAAGGGACACCAAATGCCAGACTGCCAAAAAAGACTCGGCAGGCTGTCAGACTGACAGCAGGGGCTTGAACTTGAAATTATTTGCACGACAGCACATTTGGAATACGACGTATTTTGAATATGATGCTCTCTGTGGACTGTTGGGTCATGTTGGGATTTGAGTTTAGTTTTTGTGCGGCTGAGTACAAAGTTTAAAGTTTATTAGAATAACTTGTTGGCCGCTTTAATGATAAAGTTAGAGGCGGATTTGCCGTTTTAATGCCCCTAATAGCATGCTAAAAATTTTCCTGATTTAGAAAACAACCTAGAAAATAGAAATTAAGGTGTTACTCATAAAACTGGTATGTCAAGTTTGTATATAATTATTTTCCGGCTCGATCGGATACCATTTTGAGATTTTATCGATTTATCGGCTGTAAATTTTCAAATTTTAACTGGTTAAATTCATCAGATTTTGAATCGGGTAAAAATTTAACAAAATTTTAAAAATTTTGATTCTATTTTGAAAGATTATATTTTAGTTTGACGGCTGTTATAGTCCCACATTAACGTTAATTTGACCGGGAAAAAATCCACAAAATAAGCAAAATTAAAACTAGAGTCGATAAAGAGGTAGGGGAAAAGGTCAAAGTACTGGTGGTTTAGTCAAGAAGGTGTTTTATTAAGAAGAGTTGGGTATCAGTATTATAGAATTAAAGTAAAGGGAGGTTGGTATATTAATGTGAGTAGTATTTGGGGGTTGGGGGGAACGTTTGGTTATGTGTGGATCACGACGGTATATACAAGCAAGCTCTTTTGTATAGGTATATAATATACTTTCTACAGGAATCATACACCGAAAGAGGCTACACCAATTCGGTACACGGAATGAGAACTCTTCTGTCTTCGAATCCTCTGTATATACCGCCTGAACTACGAACACAATCGGCAATTCACACAGGCACGACCGAGCTCGCTATCAGCGTTCAAGAGTGTCAGAGCTGTTTGCATCGCGTTATTTCGCAAACCAATAACTCTTAAGACGTGCGAGGATCCAGGATCTGTATTCCTAGGCAAGTTGCCCTTTACACCTTGTGGTGTCTAAGATTGGTGTTGGCATGGAAACTAAACATGAACCGGTTAGTGGTTTAAAAACAGGTTTGAGCCGGGGACTGCATAGCTTAGAACTGCATACTGGCAAAATATCATGAAGATTGGTTAAGTAGCTAAGATGTCTTGTTTTCTGCCCTTAATTTTTTAATTGGTATTCAAATAATAAGAAGTTAATTTAAAGACTTCTTTAAAATGTTCCAAATATTTTAAAGAATTTTCTAATTCTTGGCAACAATTTTCACAATCTATAAGGCCTCATTCCAGATGGCATAACAATTTATTTCGGCACTATGCTTCATATAAATAAGACAGCTTTTTAAAAGCATTCAGATTTCAGGGTTTTTAGAAAGTGTTTCTATTCATGTGAAGTTTGTGCAAAAAAATTTTTGTCATCTGGAAAGAGGACTTTACACAGAATTAAAATGTGGAGCTATATTCGAATCGGATTAAAGTTTCAAGTACGAAAGATTTGGAACAATCCCAGAAATTTTGTCTCAAGCCGAAAATGCCTATTGAATTCAAGTTCGGATCCTACATAAAAATCAAGTCCAAGTATTTCGGGATTGGTTAATTCGTACTCAAATCAATCCTTTCGTACTTGGTTTTAGAAATTCAGCAATCGACCTACGTCCGACATTGATTTGGATTGATTTTTAACAAAATATCTTGGATTTTGTTTTCTCTGTATTTATATATAAATCTCTTAGCCAATCGGACATATCGGAACAAAGCCGGTCGTTAAGGTTTGTAGGCACTTTTAAGGAAAAAAATCCCTTCTGAATTATATACCATGGAGGCGGTGTTGGGTATAAGGCGAAACTTTATTTCTAAGCCGATCAAATTGAAACGTAGTGTGTAAGTTCTATGGGCCAAATAAATGAGAACATAGTTCTCAGTTTTGGGAAAATCCTCCCCCAAAGTCGGTTCAAGTGCAAACCTATGTATGAGTAGATTTATATGAAATTCGGTGAAAAGAAAATAATTTTTAACTTTGAGAAAAGCCACCGCTAAGATCAAAACACTGGGGATTTTCAAGGACAATCCGTATTTTGAACCCATTAGAGCTTCGGATTCATAGGTTTAACGAAGTCCTTTCTGAAATCAACGTGACGTTACGGAATGAATTTGTTATTTTGAAATTCCTATTCGTTCTGAAAATTTGGTTGAGTCCCATAAGACGGGAAGGGATGAAATTGCATGTGTGGAATGGGATCCAAATTTCTTTCGAGGTTCGATATCTAATACATTTTGCAGAATTTGTTTTTATTTTGTGTGATTCTTTGAAGCAGGTGTGAATTCTTAACTGTTTCCGATCAAATAAAAGCAATCATATTTACATAATAAAATTATTCGAGGCGTTAATAGAATGAAAGATTTCAGCATATTTAAATTTAAAATATAACTGTAATTGTATTTTAAAAGATATAACTATTTTCAGAAATTTTCTAAATGCTTAAAAGAGCCAACAAACCGCTAACAAGAAAACAGTTCGAACCAGTTCAGCCCAAAGTTCCAATCCGATCTCTGCACTATTTGGTTGTTCAGCATCTCTCTCCCTAGCCCAACATACCCTCAATTCTTACCCTATGCATCATGTTTAATTTATTTTCATGCCACGTTTGTCGTCCCGTTGACGGGAACATCAGAAAGTAGTTTTCACACAGGATTAAAGCGCTTGATTTTTTTTATATATTTTTTTTTTCGGAGACATCAAACTGTGCCTTGCCCCCTCCAACCAGGCTACTAGACAGCTGTCAACAGTTTGCAAAAATGGCGTTCAATTCGTGCATGAAAAAAGGGCAAATAAAAACAAACAAATAAAAAAAAAAACTTTGGCAAGTGTTTCGCCAATTTTAATAACCTTTTTGTTGTCTAGGCACGAGCCGCACGGCAAAAAATGTCTGGCGGGAAAAAAGTCGGTAAATATATATTCAATTTCCCATTTATATTTACTTGGCCATAATGTAATTTGATGCGAAACGGTGGCAATTGATAACCAACAAATTCTGTGGACAGGAAGAGGGGAAGCCCTGCGGTTTGCACGTCTAGTGTTTTTTTTTTTGTGGCATGTTGACGCCTCGCCTCGCCACTGACCAGGATCAGGATGTGCGTCCCATGCGTTCGGCCACAAAATGTCATGCACCTGTCAACTGGCCCGTAATAAGATGCCAAAACAGTTATGTGGTCTGGATCCTGACCAAATGGATAACAGACGAGGCGACGCACACACAGATAGAGAGAGAGAGAGAGAGAGACAGAGTGTGCCGGAAGTGCAGCCGAATAAGCTTTTGGTTAAGGATATATGTAGCTTGCCTAAGCAGTGAAATGAGACTTAAAGCTTTAAAAAAAGTTGTAGTGTTGAAGAAGTGGAGATTTAAGCAGTGATTTTTTTTTGGAATTTAAGCTGGCAGTGAAGTCACTTGGAAGCCTACATGAAGTTATTTTTAATATTTTTCTAAGGTGCTTAAAAAGCATCAAAATAAACGGGGATTAGAAGCTTAGTTTATAAAATACTGGTAAAAATATCCGAACCTAATCCTGAGCCCTGAAATGCAATAAAAAAAATCAAAGATCTGAATTTTGATAATAAAAATTTTCAAGCAGGTCATAATTATTTAATTTTTCGTAATTTTTCTACAAATTGTACTTATAAAAATCTCTGAGTCTGACTGACTGATTCATCAATACTCAGGCTAAACGGCTTAACCCAAAAAACGAAATTTAGGGGTTTTTGCTAAGAGCGCCGGGTCTCATGTGGTTTTGACCAAGAAATCCTTTTTTCCAAAGATTTTTGCTTGCAGCATAAAAGTTTCTAAGCCGATTGAAAAATAATGTAATACGCAACTGTTGGAAAATGTATTTATAACGCTGAAATTCGTACCTTGCTTGACTACATTTAACGTTTTGATCTCAAAATATTAGAAAATAATTAACTGCAAATCGAAATTAGCTTAAGCTTAAATTTGGAAGATCTTCTTTTTGCAAAAAATAATTTTTTTAGATTTTAAGAACATTTTTTGTTGACACGTAGGGTTAAGCAAATCATTGATGTATTTTCAATAAACTAAAATTCCTTTGTAGCTAAATATGACATTTATTGGCCTGTTTTTAGTTATGGAAATCCTGCAAGTGTCTGAAGTGCTAAACCCATACACCTGATAACCTCCTTCCCCCCAAGAGTATACGATTAGCTACCCATACTCCAGTTCAGCTTAAGCCAAGTTGGCTTACAAGTGCACAAGACAGACAAATATTTGATATTTAATCTGCTGAAACAACAAACAGACAAACTCACACACGCACACACAGACGGAAAACGTAGCCAGTGAGCAACTCAAAAGCCCTGGCATAAAATTGTAATTAATTAAATTTAAAGTCGAGACGAGACGAGGAGACTACGACGCCCCAGTAAAGGATTAACATGGCACAACAACCGAAGACAAAATGCAAACAGCGACCAAAAGCGGGTTGGGCCCCAAAGTGCTTTTAACCTAGTTTTTTATTTGGTGAGTGTAAACAACATATGCATAAATAGACTTTTTAACCCCCTTCGCTCCATTCCCGCGGGCGGGAACAGTGGACCGCACTTTGCTTTTTTGTCGTTACTTTCATTTCAAATTTAATCTCATTTGAACACACTCCCGCCCCTCCCCGCCACACTTGTGCACTCTCAACTGTGCTTGGAACGTAATCCTTTAAATGAGTTTAGCGTCACGTTCGCACTTATGCGTTAAACACGTGTTTTTTGCATCCTACCCAACACTGCCACCACCACCCCCAGCATTATCCTTGGCACTTCACTCAACTGGTTATGGTTGAGCGGGGAAGGGGTGGCGGCTGCAGCTGCACAATTCAAAATGTCAATTGAGGCACCAACACAACCACGCATAGACCTGGACGATGCTGACGCCGCCGCTAGCGCGTTTTCAGTTTAGTCCACGCCAATGCACCTACAACAACTAGTCGAGGACTCCAGAATGGGTGAGCGAGCGCCGGGGAGAAGAAGTGCACTCAGTGCGCAACGTTGGCTCATTAAAGTGGCATTTCTCACACATAGACCCAAAACAACACACAACGCAACTGAAACAAAAGCAACAAAACGCCTACAGGCAAAGGACTGACTGACTACACGTATGCGCACTCAAACAAGAAGCTTGTATACACTAGGAAATATTGCATGAAACTGGTGAAGAAAAGTCTGTATTAAGGTTAACTTACAAGCTCGCCGGTTATCCACAACATTCTGAGCTAATTTAAGATATATTCTCTAACTTTCTAACATAAGATGAGCAATATGAAACTGTTAACAAATATTCTAAATATCATTTAGATCCTATACCAAATATAATACGAAGCCATGGAAAGCATTTCAAGAAACCTTTCAAATATCAATTTTTTGACTGTTCGTGCATGACCGTGATTAGTTAACCCGGCACGAAAACGAACAAACATTTATTCATTTGAACTAGAGGTGCGCGCGTGACGTGAATTTAAACGTGTCACGGTGTGTCACGATATGTCACGACGAGATCGTGAAAAAACACAGTCTTTCGTGCGTGAGCATCCGTAATCCGCGCGTGATTTGTGCGTGTTTAAGTTTTTCATCGTGAATATAAGTCATGCAGTATTCACGAAATTTTGATTTAAATTAATATTATTCCTAAAGCTGAGTTGCTTTTAATTTCGTGAATATAAAGGGCGCAGTGTGGCCATAAAACCCATGAAAGAATTAAGGTCCCTCCACGCAAAAAATCGGGGGTGGTTGATAGTGCGTGATCATTCGTGATCCCTTCTTTAATCGTGCATGAATCGGGCGTGACGCAAAATCCTTAAAAAATTGCGTGCATGAATCGTGCGTCATAAGATTTTCATATCGTGAATCGTGCGTTACGTGTGGGAAAAATCGCTCACGCGCGCACCTCTAAATTGAACTATAAATTCATATTTGAAAATTTCGAAAAAAGGAGAGAGTCGAACAAAAATCTGTGTGGACTTATCAGACGTATTTTCCTTTTTTCCAGCTCTGCCAAATCATAATCGCAAGATATTGAAAATAACCTTGTCGAATTGCTAAAAGCTCGTTTTATAATTTAACATCTTGATGTTTCCTAAAATCTGACTAAAAACTACTTTTGTACCTGAATCAAATACAGCGGTGTCAATAGTATGGTTACTAAGAAAATACTTGATTTTTATTTTAAGTCGATTTTTCAATGCCAAAAACTAGATTTTATACTATTTTAGGATTTCTTTGATCATATTCTTGGGTCGTAAGGGTTCTTAAATCAATCCCGATAACAGTTAATCAACTATTTGCATACTTAAAATAAGTACAAAATATTCTTCGTTAAAATCGAATAAATTCTAAAATCAATCACAATAAATTCTTTAAACAAAATAAGAGTACTCAAATGAAATACAAAATATTCTGGATTTAAGCCTATTAAATTATTAAGCTGTTCCTAATTCGTTCTTAAAACGAGGTCTCTTTAATAAACCAAATAAGGCTGCAAAGATTCAAAGGCCATGAACAAACCAAAAACCATGAAGTTATAGCTGTAGATCAGAAATCGAATATCACTTCATATACAAAGAATACACTGAACTAAATTTTATATAGGATCTTTAACATCTTTGACACACTTCTTACTATTCCCGGAATTTAAGAAAATTATGTAATATCTCCCACAATTTTCTAGATAAATGGTTCGGACCTATCAGGGACTTAAAGTAATTATAATTTGTTATCGATCCACACTAATTCATTTCCTGATCAGATGAACGATAGTCGAGTTATAAGCGAAACAAATAATTACGCTGAGCAGCACTGGCCGCAATCGTGATGGGCAGCACTTACAGAGTTATGTCAGAATGTTATCAGTTATATACAAACTTTGACAGGTAAAGAGTATATTACAGTTGGGCTAGACCGACTTTCCTACTAGTTTATTTTCGCACAAGAGAAAGGAATATCTCCAAGTAGAAATTTTAAATCGGAAATCTTCTTGAACTTCTGCCGGTATCGTTTATATATATTTATTATTCTGCTTTAATATCGCTCAAATAAATCTGACTACTTGTCTAATTATTCTATTACCAACACAAAGTTGAAGAGTAAATGCCAGTTCTCTTTGCCTTTAAAGTGTATCAACAATGTGCGAGGCTCGAAAAGTGTAAAAAATTTTCCGTTGATGTCGCGCTGTCGACTCGCTGAGCGTTTTTCTAGTTACGTGTGGCATGTCCTGTCCCTACTCTCATATGATGGGGTGGCGCAAGTACAGTTGGACACAGCCCGAGTTAAGTGCTGGCAATTTTTGCCTTTTACAAAAAACAAAACACGAAAAAAAAAACTTTTGTATTTTAGTTGGTTGCATTGCGTCGAGGGACAATTCGGAGGACGCGGAGTATGTGAGAAATTATTTTAATTGTTTGCCAAGTGCTTAAAATGCCTGCGCCTGGCCTAATGGACTTTTTCTGTCGGTTTGGGTGCGTCGTCGTCGTTGTCGTCTGTTGTCTAAATTAATGTCAAGGGAAACGCCATTTTTTTGTTTAGATTAATTTCTGCTCTTTTGTTTAGTTAATTTTTCAAAAAGAGATTAGACCATTGAAACCAAAGGGAAGTGGGTCAGGTCAGGTGGGGAATGCTGGGTAAGTGAATTAAAAAACTTTTGTCAACTGAAATCGATTAATTAATTAATTTCGTAATTACTGCACAATATTCATATAAAAAATTACAACAAATTATTAACACAATAAATAAACTGCAAAATGAGTTGAAATCAATGTAAAACGTGTTGAAGCGTGTCATTAGCTTGGCGTGGCTGCAGCCACATGATGTCAATCAATAGTCGGGGAGGGGATGGAAAAGGAGAAGGTGCAGCAGCACAACGCTTAACACTTCAATAAATCGATAAACGCATCAAACAGAAAAGCTGTTGCATAATTATGGCAACGTTTGTGGGACACAAAAACCAGCCATCCATCCATCCAACCAACCAACCATTCACCCATCCATCGATCCATCCACACACACACTCACACACGCAAACTGTAAAACGCTTTAATTAAATTTCCTGTGTATTAGTGCGAAAGCAATTCGAGAAAAAATATGGATGACAGAGGGGAGAAGTGGGCATTAATCATAAAAATTGCAATCAATCGTCGGTTATTATGGGGCCTGGATCACTTTGTTAAACTACCTGGCATACCCTTAATGAAGCTTTTTATTAAAGTATAACAGGACTAAGGCAAGACCAGACCTCCAGATCCCCCCGATATTGGATTAAATATTAATAGTCGCGAGGGAGGTTCTAAAGATTTTTTTTTTAAATTACTCATACGCAGCGTTGCAAATTGTAATATATTTGTTTAATTTATAAACAGTCGGCGTTGATTTGAATTTAAATTTGATTGAAAATGTTTACTTAACAGGCCAACGTAAATAACATTCCCTTGAAGTCCCATTTTTTTATATGGTTACCTTATCAGTTTTTTAACGACCTGATCTTCTTCAATCAATGGTATTGTTTTTCCGGCTCGAGGTCATGACCATTGATTGTTACCTTTTTTTGAAATTAAAAATTTGACAATGATTGAAATGTACTACATATTTCGTTGTAACAACTTTGATTTGGTTAACGTGGCGTATGCGTAACATTTTTTCTTTTTACAACTTTAAGGACCTATGCCAAATACAGCAAATTACAGACCAATAATTGACTGAAAATCTGTTAACACAATGGAAATAAATATTTTTAAAGCGTTGGGCTAGAAATTTTTAGAGACAACTATTGTCACAATTTGTCGTCAATAGACAAAAGTTGCTGGTTTATGGTATCTCAGTCTTATTAAAGGCATTTTAAGCAATAATCGTCAACAAACTTTTGGAAAAGACTTTTTGAAAATTAGTAACTAGAGGTGGAGAACTATCGATAGTCAGCACCATCGATAGTCAACGATAGTTTTTTGAAAACCATCGATAGTCCACGATAGTTTTCGATAGTATGGTAATTTAAACGCTCGTGTTTAAAAATGCAGAAATTTTAAATAATTTATTAATAAACGAACTTAAAAAAAGGATTCCGTCACTTTTGGTTTTAACTTTGACATTAATATTGGATTGTGGGATCCGATTAGATATATGTATCATATCATTTTTAAGAAACTCGGATGCTTGCATTCAAACTGTTTAAATGAAACACTAAGATTAATTTGACTAATCAACTTTGATGAGTGTTGATTTGTAAAGTTACTTTTTCAAGCTCAATTATTTGTATTTTTATTAAGAGAACATCACATTAAGGAATTTAATGAGCATCCACATTACTCTGTCAGATTTGATCATAACACTGTGCAGGTCGAAAAAACAGACAACAAACTATAAAGGATTTCCCATATTTTTAGCATTAGGAATCGAACTGCATCATTACTTTTTTGAGTTATAACGATGCCTTTATACAACAAAATTTTTTTTAAGTTTTTCATCAAGTTAACACTTTTTGTAAATTGTAACAAATTCTCGTATAATCTAAATAAATAAATTTTTATGTATTTTAATTTACTACATGTACAGATTTTCGATTTTATTGCGCCAAAAAACTAAAAAATTTTACGAATATTTACACAAAAAAAGTTATTTTAAAAAATATATTTTAAGTTTCCAAATATTAAGAAAATGTTAAATAATTTTTAAATGTCTACCGTTTTGTTTTTCAATAATAACTTTGTTTCTAAACAAATGTTTTCTAATAAATCGTCGATTTGGTACTAAATAATGTTAAAAAATGTGGATTTTTTTTTAGTTTTTGATCTATTACTTTTAAATGCGCACTGATATTGAGAAACTGTTGATGTATTGAATAAGATGACATTTCAATCTATTTATTTCGATTTCACGAGAATCCGATAACATTTTTTTTTAAGTTTGCGTAAAAAATAAGGATAGAAAAATTAAAAAAAAAATGTATAACGCAAAAAAGTAATCGATTCCTAGGACCCAAAATGGGGGGAAAACCGTTGATTTTGTAAATGTCTTTTTTTGACTTGGATTAGATTGACTCTGTATTT